>CM060926.1:693078758-693678758 GCA_030737875.1 Allium sativum
TAGGATTTTCTCAATATAATTTGATTGATGGGTTAATGTGCTATTTGTACTATGCTTGATCTATAGACCAAGATAATATTTAGTTTTGTCAAGATCTTTCACTTCAAATTCCTGTTTCAAGTAATCTATTGTTTCATCAATCTCTTCTGGAGTTCCAATCAAATTTATATCATCAACTTGTACCACTAAAATAGCAAATCCCTTTACCATTTTTTTAAAGACACATGGACAAATGAGAGTGTTTTTATACCGAGCTTTTACCAAATATTTTCAAATCGTATAGTAATCATCTCAGTTTTAATGAATTCATCGACTTTGATTTTTCTCAAGGAAACTTAAATCCATTTAGGATTCTCATGTAAATATCAGTATCCAATTCACCGTATAGATAAGCTATTACAACATCAGTTAACTTATATTAAGCTTCTTAGAAACTACAAGGCTTTTCAAATATCGAAATGATATGACATCCATAATAGGAGAGTGTGTTTCATCAAAGTCAAAATCTGGTCTCTATAGGAAATCTTGTGCAATAAGCAGTGCCTTATATCTCACAACTTCATTTTTGTCATTTAGATTTCTTATTTAAAGCGCCTTCTTTTTGCGATGTATGCTACTGATATTCATTTATAAATACACTTCATGTGCGTACAATTTCGTGTTTCAATTAGGTTTGCATATTGTAATGCTTATTTTATGAATATGACAAGTTTCATTACAATAACACTAAGCAGGAAGTAATTTACTTATCTTGAAGTATATCAAGATTTTCATTACAACAATACTTAGAAGAATGAAGTATATCAAGATTTTCATGACAACAACACTAAGTAGGAAGTAATATGCTCATCTTGAAGCATATCAAGATTTTCATTACAACAATACTTATAAGAATGTTGTAATCTATCGTCCAGTCCATGGTATTCTTTATAACCACAAATATTATTTATATTCTTTAGAAACATATATATTTTAATACGTTTTCCATATCACAACTACCACTTCAATGGATATTAATAGTTTCATTACAAAAATTCTTAAAACTCGGAAGTGATCTACTTATCATGAATTATATTAAGATTTTCATCACAACAATACTTAAAAGAATATTGTAATCTACATTTCTGGTTCTTTGCATTCTTTATCACTACCAAAGTTATTTAAATTCTTTCGGAATTTGTATACTTTCATCGTTTATACCTTAGGGTCTTGTAAACATTTCAAATACTTTTACTATTTTAATATATTCAATTATATCTGAAAGTACAATGATCATAGCACATAGCGTGTTGTTGACACTGTATGGTGCTTCTAGTGTGCTTTTGTCATTTTATATATTTTTTATTTTATCTTATGGAATACAGGTCCATATTTCTTATTTAGGATAATTTCATGGTGGCCAATCATGTTTCTCTCTAGTATGAGATTTTAATCCATTTATAAATATAAGCACTTTATTATTTGTTAATTTATCATTGATGATTTTTTCTTCCTGTTAGTTCTATACATGATTTATTGAGATCTCAAAACTTATCATGTTTTAGGTACTAAACCACTTCTAAGGTTATTTGACAATCATGTCATGGGTTTCTTATAGCAAGGGTGTTTCTTCAGGAATTCACACCACCTTTATTTTGCATCTTTATGACTTACTCCAAAAATATTTCGAACTGACTTTTATACCACATTTCAGCTGTGATTTACATCTTTTGATCCTTCAAGGATTCAAATCTATACTGGAGAAAGTCTATTAGGGATATAATTGATAATTTATGCAAGTTACTTAATATTTTGGATCATTATATAAGTTAGCAAATATTTGCCACCAATGATCAACATGAACTTATATCCCTTTATCCTTCTCCTCAATGTTGACAAACATTGTCACATTAAATAATAAATCCTCTTTGGATTCTCATTTTTGATCCATTATCACATTATTACTAGCAAATATATTATATGTATTTGAATAGTCGAGGACAATGCTCTTATTAGTTGATAAGACGCATTCATATTATATTACTTATTCTCTTTCTTTGATCTAGTAGCTTAGAGGAATTTTCTAGTTATATAGATAATTTGAATACATGTTACACTATCTTTTGGCAAAGTTCGTCTCAACACGAATTTCTATCATATGGAACAGCTCAGGACTTGAGTGTAGACTGGAAATTACTTGGATGAAGTGGAGGAGCGTTGCTAGCTTGGAATTTGTATCATTTCTCACCATTCTAGACCGGTTCGCCCCCTAGGAGTCGCACCCCTAGGTAGCGATCCGATCCTAGAGGTCGCACCCCTAGGTCGCGATCTGATCCTAGGGGTCGCCCCCTAGGTCGCGATCCGATCCTATGGGTCGCCCCCTAGGTCACGATCCGATCCTAGGGGTCGCCATCCTAGGGGTCGCGGTTACCACGACCCGATCGTGGAGCACATACGGACCACGATCCGACCCCCGAACCTGCTCTTGGACAGCCTGTTCTGACCTATTCTCAAGGCTATTTTCACTCCAACTTGCATGGATCTTATTACACATGTCATATGACGATTTGGAGAGGCTTCTAGACGTTTTCCACCACATTTCGAGATTTTTGGGATGCGTGCCATGTGTCCCATGGACCGCCTTCAGGAAATAGCTATAAATACACCATTTGAAGGCATTTTCAAGGATCCTTTTGGCTCTAACTCTTCATAGCTTCCACCATTACTGAAGTGCAAGGACTTTGCACCTCCATACACTCAAATTCTTCTCTTTTCAATACAATTAACACACTGATTGTGTGCTTGCATGTAACTGATTCTTGTAATCTGTCAGTATAACAATAAGATTATAAAGTGGACATAGGCTACATCTACAGCCGAACCACTATAAAAACCTTGTGTGTCTCCTCTTTATTTACTCTTTTCCGCATTCTGTGATCTGCAATCTGCATTTGGGTGTTAGGCCCAGTTTTTGGTCTAACATTTTGGCGCGCCAGGAAGTGGGGGCACACAAAAACTTCAACTTCTAGCTTGAAAGGAGACTCAATGGCAATCAAAAGGAAGAAGACTGGAACTTCCACTCATGCTGATGAAGCTGATGCTGAAGGCACAAGGAACGAAGCAAGCCAGGAAGCTTCCTCTCATGGAGATCCTTCTGCATACTTGACCAGAGACGAGATGGATGGAGTTCTCGCTGAACTGAGAGAACAGATGGCACGGTAAGATGGATTGGAGACGGAGCCACTGAAGCGGCTCGCACAGGCCACCACGATCAGATCGGTTCGGGCCCAGCGACCCGCGACCCGCCAGCACCAGTGCTCGGGGGCATCCCTCTCCATGTTGGAAATGCATAACGATCGACTCTAGCTCCAGATCGAACGAGCACTGGACCGCAAGCTCCCACGCATCAGCACCAGCCAGCTCGTGATGGGGCACCAGATCTCGTTCGGATCGCCCCCCTGTCCACGATCTGAATTCACGACCCGAACTCCACACAGATACTGGTCGACTCCCCCATCACGATCCGTGATCCGCGATCCACTTCTGGCAGTTCACCGACAGCTTCCAACCTCTCCTGCATTCAACGCTGGGGGCACCAGCTCTGATTTTGGCAATTTACAACAACTTTTTGAAGGAAATCGGCTAGCAGATCTCATTCAACCTCTCGAGAGGCCACACCTATCAGAATGACATGGACGACGTCAATCACAATCCGTTCACTCAGGAAATTAGGAATTCACGCAATCCCCCGGATTTCAAACTTCCACAACTGGAGCCATACAACGGCAGGACAGATCCTACCGTGCATCTCATGCGCTACAAACGACATATGGAAGTTCAATCGACGTCGGAAAATGTCATGGCTAAGTGTTTTCCCCTCTTTCTGACTGATATAGCAGCCATGTGGATTCGGCAGCTAGAGACGGAATCGATCAGCAGTTGGAATATGTTGGTCGCACGCTTCCTTGAATAGTTTCGGGTCCACATCGCTCGACCCAAGAATGTCATGTCACTCACTATAATCAAGCAAAGGCCCAGAGAAACTCTGCGTTCTTTCCTGGAAAGATTCAACGTTGCAGCAGCATCAGTGGATCGCCCTGAGCAATCGATGGTACTGATGGCTGCGGTATCCGGCGTTCTGGATAACACGGAATTCAAGAAATCTTTGTATCGAGATCCACCACGAAATCTCGGCGAATTCTACCTTGAAGCAGATAGATTTCTGCGGGAAGAAGATGCAACTTCCGAGAAGAAAACCCTCGAAGTCAACAAGCTCGGAGATGGAGAACCGCCCAATCCTGGAAAAGGCAATGACAAGGGTAAAGGAAAGACCCCTGCTACAAATGATCGTAATGCTCCACCTCGGAGAGGGTCCAGATACGACAAATACACTGAACTGAATGATACTCTGAGCAACATATACATGGATACAGGAGGTGGTGCCTTCTATCCGAGACCTCCCAAGAGGGAGCCGACACTAGCACAACGCAATTCTAGCAGACACTGCATATTTCATGACATAGACGGTCACAACACTGATGACTGCAGACATTTGCGAGATCTTATTGAGGATCGGGTCAGACGAGGAGAGCTACCCGAATATGTCACTCGACCAACAATGCCTACACCTGCGCTGCCACCACCTATTCCCCAGAGAGGGAACGATCCTGGATCGAGCAATCGCGGGATTATCATTCGCTGATCCCACTCAGTGGATCTCTTCAGTTTGTTGAACTCCGGTTCACAGTTCATGTTTTTAGGTTTTTAGGCGACTTCTCGCCCTCCTTTGTTTTCCCTGCATGTAATAAGAGCCGTCACATCAGCCCACACGCACGGAACCTACTTGTGGTCTCCAGTCGTGTCCAGCAAACGACCGCTGTGCTTTCTTGAATTAGCAATAAGCATTGATCTCCGGCTCCCAACTGGATCCGTCCAGTACGAACATGAGCTCCGGCTCCTAACTGGATCCGTCCAGTATAAACAAATCTTCATGTTATTTTCCTTGGTCGTCTTACTCCGGTAAGGCCGTCTTGGAACCTTCATGTGCTTTTCCTTGGTCGTCTTACTCCGGTAAGGCCGTCTTGGAACCCCTATAACATCTTCTCAGATGGTTTACTCCGGTAAGGCCATCTAGGAAATATTCTTGCATTATTTGTTTTATCTTCTTGCAGGTCCATACTCCTGGCCTTCTTGGATTTCTCTAGCCTTAATACGATCCCGTGTGATCGTCGGTTTTCTGGCCTTAATACGATCCGGTATGATCGTCGCATTCTGAATTTGGATTTCTCAGATTATCCAGAACAAATCTTCCTTCAATCAGCAAGATATGTTCTGGGGGGCAACTTGTTACACTATCTTTTGGCAAAGATCGTCTCAACACGAATTTCTATAATATGGAACAACTCAGGACTTGAGTGTAGACTGGAAATTACTTGGATGAAGTGGAGGAGCGTTGCTAGCTTGGAATTTGTATCATTTCTCACCATTCTAGACCGGTTCGCCCCCTAGGAGTCGCACCCCTAGGTAGCGATCCGATCCTAGAAGTCGCACCCCTAGGTATCGATCTGATCCTAGGGGTCGCACCCCTAGGTAGTGATCTGATCCTAGGGGTCGCACCCCTAGGTCGCGATCCGATCCTAGTGGTCGCCCCCATAGGTCACGATCCGATCCTAGGGGTCGCCCCCTAGGTCACGATCCGATCCTAGGGGTCGCCCTCCTAGGGGTCGCGGTTACCACGACCCGATCGTGGAGCATATAGAGACCATGATCCGACCCCCGAACCTACTCTTGGAAAGACTGTTCTGACCTATTCTCAAGGCTATTTTCACTCCAACTTGCATGGATCTTATTACACATGTCATATGACGATTTGGAGAGGGCTTCTGGACGTTTTCCACCACATTTCGAGATTTTTGGGATGTGTGCCATGTGTCCCATGAACCGCCTTCAGGAAACAGCTATAAATACACCATTTGAAGGCATTTTCAAGGATCCTTTTGGCTCTAACTCTTCATAGCTTCCACCATTACTGAAGTGCAAGGACTTTGCACCTCCATACACTCAAATTCTTCTCTTTTCAATACAATTAACACACTAATTGTGTGCTTGCATGTAACCGATTCTTGTAATCTGTCAGTATAACAATAAGATTATAAAGTGGACGTAGGCTACATGTACAGCCGAACCACTATAAAAACCTTGTGTGTCTCTTCTTTATTTACTCTTTTCCGCATTCTGTGATCTGCAATCTGCATTTGGGTGTTAGGCCCAATTTTTGGTCTAACAGTACACATGACTCCAGGTCATTCAAAATTGATGTCAATCGACTTTTTGAATTAATAAATAATATATGCATAATTTATGATATGAGCTCATTACAACTTCAAGTTGTTAGTTAAATATTCACATATATGTGTATATACGTGCGTCCACGTATTACATATGCAATAAATTTGTATATTCTCTCTCATTCGAGTAATCAATTTTAGAACAAATTGTTCATAAGGTTCCAAATCATTAATTTTTTTGCTTGTCAAACAATGTCAATGTGAATCTTAAAGACCATACTATAATGTAAAAAACATCTGGTTTGGAACTGTATTAAACTTCTAGTTCAAATAAAATATATAAACAACTTCAAGTTGTTACAATTTATTCTTCAATATAATATATAGTTGTAAATATGTAAGAAAGGTACAACTCATTTTGAAAATTTTGAAATCTTTTGATGCATCATCATTGCCCAATATGATATAACTTCTTTAAGAAGTCTAACCTTATTATTTCATACAGTTTCAATAAAGCTTCAGGCTTTAAATTATGAATTATTTCAAGTTCATTGATTGATGAACTTTAGGTTTCTATGCATATATATATACACACACATACATATGTATATCAAGTTTATTAATTTACGATGAACTTCGGTTCTTAATCTTTTTGCATACTTGTAATTTAGAAGCTTTTACATTCTTCGTAATTGTCAAGATTTAAAACTTGGAAACTTTATCAAAAAGTTTTTTAATAATTCAAGACTTCAGTCTCAGACTTTGAGTTATACAACTTCTAGTTTAAAAATTTCTTTTCATAACTTTATGTTGTGATTCTAACCTTTTTATTTCTTCAATTAAATTAGATATTACTTGCTAAATACATCGACTAATAATACATATGTCTATCCTTATTCCAAACACAAACATATATCATATAACTTATAATAAATAGTGCATTTAATACATTTATGACAATATGGTAATATAATATATTACCATAATGATACATTTATTATAAAAAATGGAAATAACCATTATATGGTCCAAATATACGAATCAAATAAATAAAATTACTTTAATTAACAGAATAAAATTCGGATCTAGCTACAGTATTGATTAATGATAAAGATGAAATGAATAATTTATAGTTGTACTGCATCTGTAATAACCCGTATTTTCGGAACCAATTTAAAATTTTGATATAAGCTATTTTAAGGAATATGCAAATACAAATTAGTTATTTTTGCTAAATAAAATTTGAGAACAATTTTAAAATTAGATTTTATATTTTATTTGACTTAAAACAAACTCAGTAAAATTATTTAATTGATTTATAAGCTTTGTTCTGGAAATTTTAAAAATTCGATTTTTAAAATCATCGCATAGCCCTTAAAAAATGAAATTTTGCTAGGAAGCTTAGAATTCGATTCCATTTTTTCCTGGACTTATAACATCTAATAATGGTTAAATCCAAAAGACCATGATTTTTGGAGTTAGCGTTTCGGCGTACAGGAAGAAAAGGTACGCTAAAATCGCATTTTTGAAGCTAATTTGAGCAATTTTACAAAGGAACATTACTGAGACGACCTCGGAATTCGAAGAATTTTTTTATTGAATCTGTAGCATCGAATAATGGTATGATTTCAAGTATCATGAATTTTAGAATCAGTATGTGACCGGGACTGATTTTCAAAGTGAAAAACATACAATATTTTGACTTTAAAAATTTGTTGTTTGTGCATACGGACTTGGAATTCGACGAAACCAATTTCGTTGGGTCTGTAATGTTGAAGAGTAGCTGCATATCAGTTTTCATCAAAAACAGAATCTGTATGTGATCACACGGAGTTTTAAACCACGAAAACAAGCATAAATTGGACAAAATAAAATATATAAAACTAGTAAAAAATTATTTCGCTTATCCTATATAATATCTCAACCCTCCCTAACCATAATCACTTCTTTCATCAACAAAAAAATATGCCGTGCCCTCCTCTTCCAACGTGAAAACAAATCACCCTTCCTCCATTTTTAAAAAATTATACATACCTCTTAAAATCATGAAATAAATTTATTTTATATCCTTGTGAGGAGAGATTCATCCTCGTATAAGTATTGTTGGGTTCCATAACATTTTAGTGTGCCCAAAAAGGTTACAGTCGACGTTTTTTTGTTTATGCAGCTTAGAGTTGATTAATTCGTGAGATAGAAGCAACAATGCAAGATTTGGTTATTATTTTTGAGTTTATGGAAAGAAATGACACTTGTATGCAAAGTTTGGAGGAATTCGATGACAAAAAGTGTTAGAATACTTATGGGAGCCATGCGTGTTATGGTGGAAGATGTGATTTTTGGGGGAGCTTGAGTTTGAGATTCATGGTGTTGAGATAGAAGAGGAGAAGAAGAGAAGGAGAACGATGTTTACGGTTTGTGATTTCATGTAGAAACGAAGGAGAAAGAGATGGAGAAAGCTTGCATGAAGTGGTACATGGGGCTATTGTGTATACGAGAGTTTTGAGAGAGGAAGAAGAGATTAGAGGATGTAATTAGTAAGGATTAAGGTAATTAATTAATTACTTATGTTAATTACATATATGTACATGAAACTTGAAAAAACATAACTTTTTCATACGAACTCGGAATTCAGCGAAACTTATCGACGATAGCTTCGCAGTAAAGCAGATTTGGAGTGATTTGGATTTCGTATGTGGACTGTGGAGCCGAAAAGGTCACATTCCTTTGCATAAAAAAAATTGACGGAGTGCAAACCCAAGGTGAGAACTCCTCGCTAAATTATCTTTTATCATGTTATTTTATTTATGTATAAAAATATATAAAATTGCCAATGTAGGTTATTATTAGCTCACCTCCCTCGTCCACAGACCATGAGCGATTTAATTGGTTGTATTGTGTTTTGTTTGTGATGTTGTGATGATTAACACATTAAAAATAATGTTGACATTAAGGTGGTAGTTGAAATTAAATTATAAATATCTATTTATAATTTTAACCACTAAAATTGGCTAAGTAGAAAAATAATTCAAACCGAACTAGAATTGGTTAAATTTGTTAACCAATAATTTATTTAAATAAACTGTTGTTGTTTGAAAACCCCACACAGGTCTGGGGATGATAATTTATTCACATCTCCCCTGAATTTAATTATATGTCAATCGATGGATTAACAGGCTGTGACGAGCGTTATTTATTTATTTTAATGCTTACACAGTTGTAAATTTCACTCTAGATGTGAATGGACTGTTTAATGATTATTTATCATTATTGTTGAATACATATGATGTATGAAATTCATATAACTGAAATTATATGGTAATTGATTAAGTCGCATTCCGATTCAGAAATAAAGAATATTTTAAAATAATGAATATTTTATATAAAATAATCATGTGTGGAATAAAATGTTTGAACAATAAAAATATCATTTTTATTGAATGTATAAACTATATAAAATATTCATGTATTGAATAAAATGTTTAAACAGTAAAAATATCATTTTTATTGAATGTATATTTCATATATAATATTCTTGTGTTGAATAAAATGTTTGAACAATAAAAATATCATTTTTATTGAATGTATAAACTATATAAAATATTCATGTGTCGAATAAAATGTTTGAACAATAAAAATATCATTTTTATTGAATGTATATGTCATATATAATATTCATGTGTTGAATAAAATGTTTGAACAATAAAAATAGTTATGCAGTAAAATGCCAGTTTAACCCGAACGGGTTTATCGATCGATATTATTCAATTTATAATGAATATTGAAAAGCAGTGGTTTCAAAATCTAATATTTTGAAAATATTATCATTTTAATATGATAAAGATATAGAATATTCAATTTTGATTTAAAATTGAAAGAGAAGTTGAAATTGTTTTAAAATGAATTTATAAACGATTTATAAAATATTTTTAAATAGAAATTGAATATATATATATATATATATATATATTATATAATGGCCTGGATAGAATGCGCCGCGCAGCGACCATACGCGAATTTCAACCATTGACTTCAAATTGATGTAACGGGAGATCCGACCGTCGGATTCTCCTAAAACCGGAACTGTTGGGTTGTATCGAAAAGAGCTTTCCAATGAATATAAGAGATTTGAAATCTAATGGTTAGATTTGAAAATATGTCCAAATTGGAAAAGGTCGCTATGGATGCAGTTCGGTGGCCATTATTGGAAACCGACTGAAATGGCGATAATAAAATTATTAAAAATATGGAAAAATTATGTAAAATCATAATAAATGATTTGGAAAGATTTTGGAAGAAAATTTCCAATTTTTAAAAGATTAAAATATTTGTTTTATTGAAATGAACTAGTTATTAACTAGAATAATAATCCAACATTTTTAAATAAATAAATTGGATTTGTAAATGGTATTAGCATAACCAGAATTTTCCAAAGTATGAATTGGAATGGAAATTATCTTCAGAATATTTCGATATTGGATTCCGTGATCATATGGATATTGTTATGGGAATTTGGAAGACACAGATATCGTTATTCCCAATACGATATCCGTTGGTTTCAGTATTTGATATTGAATATAAGCCGATATAATTTCTATTTGGAACCTTATATTTAATATCGAATTGGATTTTGGGTTTGTCGTGAATGTTGTATTTGATAACACTGTTCTTAAACCCAGTTGAGAAAAGAATAATCTTTTAATTAATATTTAGAGAAATTTACCAATTAATTAATATTTAATTGGAATTGAAATGAAAGTTGATTGTGGGTTTATCGTGAACTTGAACCTATTAACAGTGAAAATATAATTTGAAATTTATAAATCTTTTATTAAGATTTAATGGAAACTTTCCAAAGTAAAATTTTCCAATTTAATATATTAAATTGGAATTGAATGGAATTCGATTTGGTAATAATTGAGATGAGCTTTTGTGAATGAAGACCGTTATTATATATAGAATTTAAAAGGCTTTGCCGTTATTCCATTTATATTATTATTCTGATACGAGAATTATATAAATTATATACTGTTATTATTTCCATGTAGATTCCATTTTAATGGAAGATGATTTTGGGTTTATCGTGAACGATGTTTCAAATAACATTCGTTCTTTAGCCCAGTTAAAGACAGGATTTATTTCCTAAATTTGAATAATAATTAAATAACGATTTTTGGAGATTATAACTAAGTGGAGTTTTAATGAACCTTTAATTAGATTGAAATTTTAATGCGGTAATTAAATTTGCCAAATTTGAGAAGTGTTTGAAAATGGAGTATCACCAGTTTTACTTCATGCGATAGTTAAATCTTTAATTAGATTTGAACGAGAAATGGTAATTGAATTTACCGATAACACAATGGTGTTAGATATGGAGTACTACCAGTTTAACTCCATGGGATGAATAGGTTGGGATGGGATAATAAAATGAATGATTACTTCGGCAAGGGGTTAATCTCGACTAGTTTAATAAGCCTTAATTTGGTTTAAAATGTGAAAAGATACTATAAAATCTTTTGAAATGATTTTCAAAGAAACGGATTAAACAGTGTGTTTAAAAGTGATAATCCTTGATAAAATTAATGGGAACCTTTGCCTAAAAATGTAAATATTTGAATAAAAGAATATTATGAATTGGAATGTGGCGTATGACGTGTTTTTATAGCACTTGATTATAAAATACGCGAGTTATTCGAAAAGACCTGGTTTAACCCATTCTGAATAATGAATACGATGACTAATAGTCGAAGAGATTGAAGACAGTGCAAGAACGACGATCTTCACATCGAATGGATAGGTTGCTACTGATACCCATGATTGGAGTAGCTACCTTGAAGGGGCTACAGTGGTAGCCTTCTGGACGTATTTGTTGATTGTTCGGATATACGAGGCCTCTCTCCTGTATTGGACATACGGGACGAGGAATAAGGTGACTCGGTTTCGTTCAGACCCAGAACAGACTTGTAAATGGATGGTATGTCTGACGTTATATTTATTTATGTTGTATTCGTTGATTGTTGCTAAATATATATCTGTTTGATGGTGTAACGACCGTATTTTTGGTCGGTTTATTTTAAATATTTAGTATCGTTTAAATATTGAATTAATAATATAAAAGAATTTTTATATTGAATTATCGATTTATAATCGAGATACGATTTATTTCGAATACATACAATTATCGAAATACGAGAACTGAAATAATTCAATTCGAAGATAAAACTGAATCAAAATGGATCAGATGATCAATATATATTCTATTTGAATATAAACGATGATAATAGTAATTTATTGTTGAAGAATTTATTTGTTTTTGAATTTAAATTATTTTATATTGATTTAAAATGATTATTTTATATACGTTAAAATTAAATATTTAAAATATATTCAATTCAGTTCATAATAGTGTTATAATATTGGAACGACGGTCGGTACGCTAAAATAGCAGTTCACGTTTTAATTGTGAACCCCGATTTATTTGATTAGTGGATAGGATCAAAATCAAATCAAAAATCAAATCGATACCGTTGTAAAAAGAATAAAAATCTCTTTATTTCAAATCAAATTAAATTCGAAATCAAATCAATTTAAAAATTGTCGTGTACTTAATCAACATACAATTAATACTATGTACTTCCTGTTCCCTTCCTCCTTCTATTTAAATGCGACCCATTCCTCTCTTTTTCTCTGGTTTTGAATGAAGGAATAATCGTTCCAGTAAAGAAAAATGGTCATTGCTAAATAAATCCCCCTCTTCATTTTAAAACTGCACCTCATTCTATAGTTGGAAAAATCAAAATCAAAGCTTCAGCAAGGATTTAAAACAAACCTAGGGTCCTCTTTCAATTCATTCGAACGAACGAATTTCATTCAAGAATAAAAATAAGCTCGCAACTCAAATACTTGGATCTTCGAAGTGTTGGAGCTCACGCTGGTCGACAGAGCAAGGAACAAGACTCGCGAGGAGATACACGAGATCTGATGGGTGACAGCTAGGGTATTGATTGAAGGGAAAATCGTTATTTGGGTTTCGATCTTTGATTAGGGTTAAGGGTACAACAAAGAATCGCGACTTCAATTGTTTTGACTTTCGATTGAGGAGCTCGACCTTGGGTATGGGGTGATGGTTGATCAAAGGGAAGGGGGTGCGATGATCTGTACTCGCGTGAAGGTGATTCCAGTGGAGTCGATTTTTCTAGTTGAATAAGGGCATCGATTTATTCATTTGCTGCTTCTGAATTGAGTTCGAGTTCATTGGAAAGGGGTTTAGTGTGAAGTTGGCGAGGCAGAGAGGACTGGGTGATGACAGATGATGATTTGAGGAGTGCGACATTGGAGAATGTAGAAGTACGGGTCTGTTGTAAAGCGCATGGAGGATGAAGAGTCGTGTTCAGCAGGGTGCGAGATCAATGGATGGACAGGAGGAATTCAGTTAGTAAATTTCAAGGATGTTTGGGGGATTCAACAGTTAGATTATTGGGAGCTCAGTCTATATTATTTAAGGATTGATGTTTCGAAGCAGGAATTGCACCGTAGTGATAAATTGAAGCATTTTAAGTGGATGATCGGATTGTTGGGCTTGGTAGTAGTAAGGTATACAATTCTAAGCAATTTAAATACATAGAAAAGCTATTTATTTTAATAGTTAATTTAAAATAGTTGTTTAATCGATAAATTAAATATAACATAGGTGCAAAGTATATTTAATTAAGATGATCCATAGCCGCGATGAGATGAAATTTAATGGGGTATTCGCTAGAGAAAAATCGCGGTGAGTAAATCTCACTCAAATTTATTTAGAATTATTTTTATCATTAAAAATAAATTGTTGGTTGTTTGCATGCATTAGAATTTTATTGTTCCTATATATAGAATATATTAGTTATATAGGATTGGTGTTTGTGGCTATTATATATATATATATATATATATATATATATATATATATATTGGCGGTTGGATTCCCACAGTATCATTAGCAGATGCCCGCGGTATCATTAGCGGATGATTTCTCTATGCGCCCCACAATATATATAGTGGATGACCTTCATACCGCGATATCCTGCCTCGAAGCAGGATGGGTATTATTTATGTTGACTAACATCCGTGGATGCAGGAAAACAGGTTGGAGGGATCCAACTGGATTCCTCAAAACTATATTATCTGTTTATTTATTTGTTTGCATATATACTGTCATATATGATGTGTTAGATAACGTGAAATAAATAATTGGTTGCTTGGTGTTTAAAATATCATTGGGCCGAAATGTTCATATTTTCAAATATCGTAAAAAAGGAAATTTCCAGAGTTAAAAAGGGAAATTCTATTTTTCTAAAATAAAGTTTGAAATTTGAAATTTGAATAGAATTTGAATATAGAATTTGAATATAGAATTTGAATATAGAAAGTGAAATGGAATTTGAATAAAGTAATTTTAAATATAGAATTCGAATATAGAAATTCAAATGGAGTTTGAATATAGAGAAAGAATTGAAATAGAATTTCAATATGAATTTCAAATAGAGTTGAAAGGGGAATTTGAATAGAATCTGAATAGAATTTGAATATATAGAATTTGAATAGAATTTGAATATAGAGAATCCAAATAGAATTTAGAAATAGAAATTTTAAAGAGAATTTGAAATAGAAAGTTGAAATCATTTCGAAATGGGAACGATGAAATATATTTCGAAATATGGATTTTTAAACAGAATAGAAATAAATCCAAAGGATTTGTAATTTATAAAAGGAATTGAAATTAAATATAGAAGATCGAAGTATAAATGAATTTATTGCTGAATAAAGAAAAATCCACAATTTTAGAAAATTGGAAATAGTATGTTGAATTGGAAAAATTGATTTGATATATATTAAAAATATATCAGAATGGAGTTGAATTTATTATAGACGAAGTTTAAACGTTTATAATTATAAATATAGTTAAAATGAACTCGCCGCAGCGCTGCAATTCGTAAATTGTCGTTTCGAACTTCAATTGAATATATAGAACTCAATTGAAGTCGGAATTCTTTGAAACAAGAAACGTCAGGACCGATTTGATAATAGTTTTCTAATGGAGGAGAAAAATATGGATTTCGTCGAATAAATTTTGAGTTATATCAAAATCAAATTTTCAGAAAAACAGCGCCATAACCATTTAAAAACCACAACGGTTTATTTAATTTTATAAAAGGATTTTAAGCGAATAAAATCCGAATTTCTATTTAGAAATTTTCAGATTTGAGTTGTGAATTATATGTGAACTCAAGTAGAGTAATGAATTGATTTTTGAAACAAAAATTAGATTTTTGATTATTGAATAGAATTAACTAATTTGAATAGTAATTAGTTAATGAGAATTTGAATTGATATTGTGCTTTGAATAAGTGAATTCGATTTGAAAATTTATATTTGAAATCGAAAAGGAAACTAGAATTGAAATTGAAATTCAAGTTGGTTATGTTATGTTCAAACAAAGAAGTGGAATAGGCAAAATAGCTAATCAAAGAATAAATGGGCGGAACTGAATTCAAACGAATGGTTTGAGTTGAATTGAAAACAGGTGAACATGTGTTAGACATGTATGGGATGAAGTATATGAAGATTTTAATTTATGTGCCCAACAAAAAGGTACATGTTTAAATTCATATATGAGATTTTATGCGCCGTATCGGCAAGCCGCTTGTATTTTTCTTTTGGATTGGTGAGGGCCATGGGAGGCTATTTGAAATATCCCGATGCTCCCGGTACAAGAGAGGTTATGGCGAATTTTTCCGAAAATTTAAGGAGTTAGAATATTTTTAAGAAAAATTTGATAGTTAGAAATAAATGTATCGATATAAATAGAATTCGATAAGGAAACGAATTTAAAATAGAATATTATAAACAAAAAGGAAATCAATAAGGTGGTAATAGAAGGAGAAACATATATTCGTTTAAAAATGAATAATTGGTTTTTATAATGTTGATTATTCGTGGTAAGTGGTTTTGTCTGTTTTGAAGTTAATGATGTTTTCAGTCAAGGTCCGAGAGGTAATTTTACCCCAACTTGATTGTTTGCAGTTTTAATTGATAAATAACAAGATCCAATCTCGAAGAGAAGTGTTGGATAATAGTTAGTTGAATAAAATATTTTGGGTTGTTGTAGCGATGTTTTACACAACATTCGTTTTAACCCAAGTGGTGGAAATTTTGGAAATATAAAAGTAAATATTTCCTGAGTATAATTAAATTAGTCAGGAAAGAGATAAGTTATTGAAATTGTTCCAATTTCAAATAGAAAATATTTTCTAAGTATAGAAAATAAAAGAAGGTGATATAGAGAGATGTTTTCCCAAATAGCGTAGGAATCCAACAAGATCACTGAAAGTATTTGTTTAACAAATATTGATAAGGAAATGAAGAAGTGAATTAATTAATAAAATATTAACTATCAGGCCCAGTGATTGATTGATGTTGTGGATGAATGTTTGTTTGTTTTTCTTCGATAGTTAAATAACCGACTATCAAAGTATTTGCCAATATCGTTGCCACTATGGAGAGACCGGTTGGATTATTATCCGAGAACCACTCTGTATTGGCAGTAGCGTTGCGAATCAGATTATATGAAGATCATCGAAGAGGGAGTGAAGTGCAAGGGCTTTTTCTATTAATAGAAATTGTGCCTTCGGTTTCGTTCAGTCCCAGAACGAACGTATATGGACAGATGTCTAACAAAGTATTTCCAATGATCGAATATGTTGATCTGTACAAATATATATGGTGGCAACGGATTTATTCCCTTAGCATAATATCTAGAATATTTGTGCAAATTAATTAATGATTAACGAATCTGACAATATGGCATTCAAAGTGATTGTGCTTTAAATGAATAGCAAGTGAGCGTAGCCTCAGGCCTCAACAATTGGGAAATGACAAAAATCGGGCAGGCAGCATGGCTATGTGGGTCGCTCCCACTAGGGTGTATTATCACCTATCTAGAGATTCATTTAGTTCCTTATTCTATTCGATGCTGTCCCATTCGGGAAATGGTTGCTGATCCCAACCGTTGGTGATATACATTCGATACACTCAAGCGAAATGAGTGGTCGGTCATGTGTGGGTCGGGTTGCAAGATGTTCTTGTTGAACCCAGTGTATTCGCGTCTAGAGATACACTAACGGCAGGTGGTCCCATACCTTGTCAAGGTTGGAATCCAATATCCAATAAGCTCCCGCGATTTTGATTTGTATACTATGTATGGGGAGCGTGAGATGCAAGCGTTCCTCTAGATTGTTATTTATTTGCAATTAGACATTATGATAATATCAGAGAAAGTATGATTTCAAGAAACATTTTGGGTTATCGTAAGGTAAAAACCATCCGTGTTTATGTGTGGATCGGTCTTACGATTATCATTTCTTTCGAAAGGATTTTTAAAGTTAAACAAATGATTGGAGTTTACTCACACCAGTCCCATGACTGACCAAAAGTTTATTTTGTTTGTTTTCCCTAAACTCTTGGGTGCCCAAATTTGTACGGGCAGTCAAGTAGTCTTGATTTTTCAGATTCACTTGGAAGAGCTGGAAGTATGAGGCTTCACCAGTTAGCTATAGACTATCATTTATTCCGCTGTGAACCATGTTTGTATTTGGAAACAGGTGTTTATAACTGTTCCAGGAATAACTGTTGTGCTCTGATGATGGTATGTATATAAATTTACTGATTTGTATTTCAAAATTATGTTATATAATACATTTTATACGTTCCGCTGTGAGATTTGTCTTCTTATTTTCTTCTATTCTAATATTTCTTTCTTTCTATTTCTCATCCTCTAACTTCTTTCTAATAATGATTCGTATTTCTGTGCAATTTGGGTTGTACTTATGGTGTTATTAGTCGACTCGGATAGTACGGATTTCCGGGTCGTTACAGTTGGTATCGGAGCTGGTTTCTTAATTGGTACGGATGATAGGGGGTTCTCGCTTCGCGTTTGGTGGCGAACGGGAGACTCTTACCCCTACTCTCCCGACAATGTGGGTTGGTCGAGTCGAGAGGCTGGCCGTAAAAGCAATTCTGAGGTATCTCTGTAAGCCACAGTGGGAGGTTAGCCCACTGCCTTGGGTCGTTACAGTTGGTATCAGAGCTTAGGTTGAGCGAATACCTTGGCTTTGGTGGGATTGTGCTCATTAGAGATAGGGTCAGTAGTACCCTAGAATGAGTTGATGTATATGTATACGAGAAAGCATATTTGTTATTTGACATAGAAACCGTTTTATATTGTGTTGACTAATCTGTTGAGTGATTTATGAATTCTGATCGAATCGTGGGACGCCACGATGTCGATAGGAGTTTATAAACACTTGAACAGAAGATTGGACACGATATTGTTTTAAAGTGGGTGAATGAAATTATTTTACCCAAAATTCTATTTTGATATAGAAAAGGAATAATTTTCTGAAATTATTATAATATATGAATGTGTTGGTTGTTGTAATCAAATGAGATATACAAATGAGGTGAATTAAAATTGGATTTAAAACAGAATTTGGAATTTAAATCCAGGGAAGTTGGAAAATATTTTTTAAAGTATATGAAAATAATATAGCTTTGTTGTGAAAGGAATTTTTAAATAAAAATCATTATTGAATGGATTTTAAAAGTGATAAAGCACTAAACTCACTTCAGTGGCTAGAAGATAATTCTGATGATGACTGCAGCATTATCAGTATTCATTTTTGAGTTTCTAAGTGATGGATTGCTACCTTAGAAAAGTTTTGATGGGAATTTATTTGAAAGAAAACAAGTTTAGTTGGAAAATTCAAATATTTTGAATTTGAAAAGATTATAAATATATATACATGTTTAAGTGATTTCAAAAGGATTTGAAATGAAAACCCTGGGATTTGGATTCTGGAAGTGGAATTTAACTTAAGCTAGTTAAATGGATTGAAGTGAATCAATTGACTCGAATCAATTTGAATTGGTTTAATAGAACATAGATTGGATATAAATGGATTGATCGTAGATCATTCGAATTAAATGAAGGAAAACCAAATGTTTTGGTGGAACTAAAAATTTGTTGAAAATAAAGAGTTAAGTTTCAACCTAAGTGAGATTTTGAAAAGTAATGGATTTGTACCATTTTTCTTACCTTAGCAATTTCGAGGACGAAATTATTTTAAGGGGGGTAGAATGTAATGACCCGTATTTTTGGTTGGTTTATTTTAAATATTTAGTATCGTTTAAATATTGAATTAATAATATAAAAGATTTTTTATATTGAATTATCGATTTATAATCGATATACGATTTATTTCGAATACATACAACTATCGAAATACGAGAACTGAAATAATTCAATTCGAAGATAAAACTGAATCGAAATGTTTCAGATGATCAATATATATTCTATTTGAATATAAACAACGATAATAGAAATTTATTGTTGAAGAATATATTTGTTTTTGAATTTAAATTATTTTATATCGATTTACAATGATTATTCTATATACGTTAAAATTAAATATTTAAAATATATTCAATTCAGTTCATAATAGCGTGATAATATTGGAACGACGGTCGGTACGCTAAAATAGTGGTTCACGTTTAAATTGTGAACCCCGATTTATTTGATTAGTGGATAGGATCAAAATCAAATCAAAAATCAAATCGATATCGTTGTAAAAAGAATAAAAATCTCTTTATTTCAAATCAAATTAAATTCGAAATCAATTCGATTTAAAAATTATCGTGTACTTAACCAACATACAATTAATACTATGTACTTCCTGTTTCCTTCCTCCTTCTATTTAAATGCGACCCCTTCCTCTCTGTTTCTCTGGTTTTGAATGAAGGAATAATTGTTCCAGTAAAGAAAAATGGTCATTGCTAAATAAATCCCCCTCTTCATTTCAAAACCGCATCTCATTCTGCAGTTGGAAAAATCAAAATTAAAGCTTCAGCAAGGATTTAAAACAAACCTAGGGTCCTCTTTCTATTCATTCGAACGAACGAATTTCATTCAAGAATAAAAATAAGCTCGCAACTTAAATACTTGGATCTTCGAAGTGTTGGAGCTCATGCTGGTCGACAGAGCAAGGGAGCAAGACTCGCGAGGAGATACATGAGATCTGATGGGTGACAGCTAGGGTATCGATTGAAGGGAAAATCGTTATTTGGGTTTCGATCTTTGATTAGGGTTAAGGGTACAACAAAGAATCGCGACTTCAATTGTTTTGACTATCGATTGAGGAGCTCGACCTTGGGTATGGGGTGATGGTTGATCAAAGGGAAGGGGGCGCGATGATCTGTACTCGCGTGAAGGTGATTCCAGTGGAGTCGATTTTTCTGGTTGAATCAGGGCATCGATTTTTTCATTTGCTGCTTCTGAATTGAGTTCGAGTTCAATGGAAAGGGGTTTGGTGTGAAGTTGGCGAGGCAGAGAGGACTGGGTGATGACAGATGATGATTTGAGGAGTGCGACATTGGAGAATGTAGAAGTATGGGTCTGTTGTAAAGCGCATGGAGGATGAAGAGTCGTGTTCTGCAGGGTGCGAGATCAATGGATGGACTGGAGGAATTCAGTTAGTAAATTTAAAGGCTTTTTAGGGGATTCAACAGTTAGATTATTGGGAGCTCAGTCTATATTATTTAAGGATTGATGTTTCGAAGCAGGAATTGCACCGTAGTAATAAATTGAAGCATTTTAAGTGGATGATCGGATGGTTGGATTTGGTAGCAGTAAGGTATACAATTCTAAGCAATTTAAATACAAAGAAAAGCTATTTATTTTAATAGTTAATTTAAAATAGTTGTTTAATCGATAAATTAAATATAACATAGGTGCAAAGTAGATTTAATTGAGATGATCCATAGCCGCGATGAGATGAAATTTAACGGGGTATTCGCCAAAGAAAAATCGCGGTGAGTAAATCTCACTCAAATTTATTTAGAATTATTTTTATCGTTAAAAATAAATTGTTGGTTGTTTGCATGCATTAGAATTTTATTGTGCCTATATATAGAATATATTAGTTATATAGGATTGGTGTTTGTGGCTATTATATATATATATATATATATATATATATATATATATATATATATTGGCGGTTGGATTCCCGCAGTATCATTAGAGGATGCCCGCGGTATCATTAGTGGATGATTTCCCTATGCGCCCCACAATATATATAGTGGATGACCTTCATACCGCGATATCCTTCCTTGAAGCAGGATGGGTATTATTTATGTTGACTAACATCTGTGGATGCAGCAAAACAGGTTGGAGGGATCCAACTAGATTCCTCAAAAATATATTATCTGTTTATTTATTTGTTTGCATATATACTATCATATATGATGTGTTAGAAAACCTGAAATAAATAATTGGTTGTTTGGTGTTTAAAATATCATTGGGCCGAAATGTTGATATTTTAAAATATCGTAAAAAAGGAAATTTCCAGAGTTAAAAAGGGAAATTCTATTTTTCTAAAATAGAATTTGAAATTTGAATAGAATCTGAATAGAATTTGAATATATAGAATTTGAATAAAATTTGAATATAGAAAGTGAAATGGAATTTGAATAAAGGAATTTTAAATATAGAATTCAAATATAGAAATTCAAATGGAGTTTGAATATAGAGAATTTGAAATAGAATTGAAATAGAATTGAAATAGAATTTCAATATGAAATTCAAATAGAGTTGAAAAGGGAATTTGAATATATAGAATTTGAATAGAATCTGAATAGAATTTGAATATATAGAATTTGAATAGAATTTTAATAGAATTTGAATATAGAGAATCCAAATAGAATTTAGAAATAGAAATTTCAAAGAGAATTTGAAATAGAAAGTTGAAATCATTTCGAAATAGGAACGACGAAATATATTTTGAAATATGGATTTTTAAACAGAATAGAAATAAATCCGAAGGATTTGTAATTTATAAAAGGAATTGAAATTAAATATAAAAGATAGAAGTATAAATGAATTTATTATTGAATACGGAAAAATCGACAATTTTAGAAAATTAGAAATAGTATGTTGAATTGGGAAAAAATGATTTGATATATATATTAAAAATATATCAGAATGGAGTTGAATTTATTATAGACGAAGTTTAAACGTTTATAATTATAAATATAATTAAAATGAACTCGCCGCAGCGCTGCAGTTCGTAAATTGTCGTTTCGAACTTTGATTGAATGTATAGAACTCAATTGAAGTCAGAATTCTTTGAAACAAGAAACATCAGGACCGATTTGATAATTGTTTTCTAATGGAGGAGAAAAATCTAGATTTCGTCGAACAAATTTTGAGTTATATCAAAATCAAATTTTCAGAAAAACAGTGTCATAACCATTTGAAAACCATAACGGTTTATTTAATTTTATAAAAGGATTTTAAGCGAATAAAATCCGAATTTCTATTTAGAAAATTTCAGATTTGAGTTGTGAATTATATGTGAACTCAAGTAGAGTAATGAATTGATTTTTGAAACAGAAATCGGATTTTTGATTATTGAATAGAATTAACTAATTTGAAAAGTAATTAATTAATGAGATTATGAATTGATATTGGGCTTTGAATAAGTGAATTCGATTTGAAAATTTGTATTCGAAATCGAAAAGGAAACTAGAATTGAAATTGAAATTCAATTTGGTTATGAGCAAGTAAAATATTTTGTTTGAACATGTTATGTTCAAACAAAGAAGTGGAATAGGAAAAATAGCTAATTAAAGAATAAATGGGCGGAACTGAATTCAAACGAATGGATTGAGTTGAATTGAAAACAGGTGAACATGTGTTAGACAGGTATGGGATGAAGTATATGAAGATTTTAGTTTATGTGCTCGACAAAAAGGTACATGTTTAAATTCATATATGAGATTTTATGCACCGTATTGGCAAGCCGCTTGGCTTTTTCTTTTTCTTTCGGATTGGTGAGGGCCATGGGAGGCTATTTGAAATATCCCGATGCTCCCGGTACAAGAGAGGTTATGGCGAATTTTTCCGGAAATTTAAGGAGTTAGAATATTTTTAAGAAAAATTTGATAGTTAGAAATAAATGTATCGATATATATATAGAATTCGATAAGGAAACAAATGTAAAATAGAATATTATAAACAAAAAGGAAATCGATAAGCTGGTAATAGAAAGAGAAACATATATACGTTTAAAAATCAATAATTGGTTTTTATAATGTTGATTATTCGGAGTAAGTGGTTTTGTCTGTTTTGAAGTTAATGATGTTTTTAGTCAAGGTCTGAGAGGTAATTTTACCCCAACTTGATTGATTTCATTTTTAATTGATAAATAACAAGATCCAATCTCCAAGAGAAGTGTTGGATAATAGTTAGTTGAATAAAATATTTTGGGTTGTTGTAACGATGTTTTACACAACATTCGTTTTAACCCAAGTGGTGGAAATTTTGGAAATATAGAAGTAAATATTTCCTGAGTATAATTAAAGTAGTCAGGAAAGAGATAAGTGATTGAAATTGTTCCAATTTCAAATAGAATATATTTTCTAAGTATAGAAAATAAAAGAAGGTGATATAGAGAGATGTTTTTCCAAATAGTGTAGGAATCTAACAAGATCACTGAAAGTATTTGGTTAATGAATATTGATAGGGAAATGAAGAAGTGAATTAATTAATAAAATATTAACTATCAGGCCCAGTGATTGATTAATGTTGTGGATGAATGTTTGTTTGTTTTTCTTTGATAGTTAAATAACCGACTATCAAAGTATTTGCCAATATCGTTGCCACTATGGAGAGACCGGTTGGATTATTATCCGAGAACCACTCTGTATTGGCAGTAGCGTTGTGAATCAGATTATATGAAGATCATCGAAGAGGGAGTGAAGTGCAAGGGCTTTTTTCTATTAATAGAAATTGTGCCTTCGGTTTCGTTCAGTCCCAGAACGAACGTATATGGACGGATGTCTGACAAAGTATTTCCAATGATCGAATATGTTGATCTGTACAAATATATATGGTGGCAACGGATTTATTGCCTTAGCAAAATATCCAAAATATTTGTGTAAATAAATTAATGATTAAAAGATCTGACAATGTAGCATTCAAAGTGATTGTGCTATAAATGAATAGAAAGTGAGCGTAGCCTCAGGCCTCAACAACCGGGAAATGACAAAAATCGGGCAGGCAGCATGGCTATGTGGGTCGCTCCCATTAGGGTGTATTATCACCTATCTATAGATTCATTTAATTCCTTGTTCTATTCGATGTTGTCCCATTCAGGAAACGGTTGCTGATCCCAACCGTTGGTGATATACATTCGATACACTTAAGCGAAATGAGTGGTCGGTCATGTGTGGGCCGGGTTGCAAGACGCTCTTGTTGAACCCGGTGTATTCGCCTCTAGAGATACACTAACGGCAGGTGGTCCCATACCTTGTCAAGGTTGGAATCCAATATCCAATAAGCGCCTGCGGTTTTGATTTGTATACTATATATGGGGAGCGTGAGATGCAAGCGTTCCTCTAGATTGTTATTTATTTGTAATTAGACATTATGATAATATCAGAGAAAGTATGATTTCAAGAAACGTTTTGGGTTATCGTAAGGTAAAAACCATCCGTGTTTATGTGTGGATTGGTCTTACGATTAACATTTCTTTCGAAAGGATTTTTAAAGTTAAACAAATGATTGGAATTTACTCACACCAGTCCCATGACTGACCCATAGTTTATTTTGTTTGTTTTCCCTAAACACTTGGGTGCCCAAATTTGTACGGGCAATCAAGTAGTCGGGATTTTTCAGATTCACTTGGAAGAGCTGGAAGCAGGAGGCTTCACCAGTTAGCTATAGACTATCATATATTCCGCTGTGAACCATGTTTGTATCTGGAAACAGGTGTTTATAACTGTTCCAGGAATAACTGTTGTGCTCTGATGATGGTATGTATATAAAGTTACTGATTTGTATTTCAAAAATTATGTTATATAATATATTTTATTCGTTCCGCTGTGAGATTTATCTTCTTTGTTTTCTTCTATTCTAATATTTCTTTCTTTCGATTTCTCATCCTCTAACTTCTTTCTAATAATGATTCGTATTTCTGTGCAATTTGGGTTGGACTTGTGGTGTTATTACTCGACTCAGATAGTACGGATTTCTGGGTCGTTACAGGTGGCGAAGAATTTATTTTCTTGCTTAACACCCTTCTCTGAGACGTACGAGCTTAGAGGTTATATATTGACAGAAATCAATGGCATGGATTGAAAATGTGAGATGCTGAGATGCATGGATCAAGGCTTTTGTTGAAAAGCAAAGCCTTGTGGATGATGATCAGAGCATAGCTTTAATTAGCATAGCTTCGTGTAGCATTAATTCATGAGCCTCACACCCCGGTATGATGGTGAACTGGTGGTCAGGTCGGTATGGTTTCGAGATGAGGATAGACACCCTTAGAGGTGTCATGGATTCAGTTGACTGAGATGAGTTGTGTGTGGTCGCTCCATGCTCAGAGGGATAGGGCACACCCCCCGATTCCCAAAGGGAAAGAGTAAGCAGTGTTTTCTCTCGCCGGCACGTAAGCCGCAGTGATACTTGATTTCCCAAAGTGCGGATGTGCATTACGGTGTTTTCTCTAGCTGGACCGTAAGCCATTTTGTATTGCACTATGCGATAGATCTTTCGAATCAGGAGCCATCATGACGGAAATCCAACTTCCAATACGACATTTTGCGATTTTAGTTGTAAACCTATATATGGTGACATAATATATGGTACCTATGCCGCCTAGTATTGATACATTTATTTTTGAAGTTGATTTCTTCGCTTATAGTAATAATAAAAGATAAATTTTGCGTACCAAGCATATTTGGCTATTATAAGGTAAAACTCTATCCTCCGGCTTGTATTGCATTGTGTGATGGGACCTGAGTCTTATAATAGATTCATTTTTTCTTTAATTAACATCGCGCTGTTTATTTTAGGCACTGGTAATCTTGGGGGTAAACCCGTTCCGTGTTATACGGCGTGGTCCCTTGATTTACCTTATTTTAAAAGTAAATGTTAAATAACTGTTTTATTTCTCACACCAGTCCCATGACTGACTCAGTGTTTATTGTTTCTACCTAAATCTGGGTGCCTATATTTTCCACACGGGAAGCTAGTAGTTTTGGTTTTCGCATATATTTCTTTTCACATGATCATGGATTACAGCTGGAGCTATATTCGAAAAGCTTTGCATCCATGTATCTCTTTTAGTTGTTTCAGTTGTTATTTTCTGCTATGCATTATACTTATGTATTATTTTCTGCTGCTATGTATTTTTAATTCTCTGATAGTGTATTTCAAATGTGTAATATTTATTCATACTCTGATATATTCTTGTACTCTGATGTAATTGTTGTAATAGCAATGAAATGTTTTATTGTTTGTGTTCTGATGCATTGTGTTCTCAACTCAATCCGAGCTTTCCCAAAAAGGGGAAGTTTGGATCGTTTTAGTGTGGTATCATAGCTTTGGTTTACAAAGCTAGAGACCAAGACACATTAGAACCAAACAAAATAATTCATCAGAGATAGGATTAGTAATATCCTATAAGAATAACTCGTTAGAGATAGGGTTAGTAATGCCCTAGAACGAGTTTGAAGAGTATTATTTATAAAAAAAGACAAATTTAGTTTTGAAAATTTTATCTTATTATACGTATTTGAGTATATTATTTTATTTTATTTTGGACAATCGAGTATATGAATATTTTGCATATACGCATCATGAACGTATATACAAAGTCTCAAATATACTTGATAGATATAGAATCACACTCTAGTCGCCCGGATATGATTCTGATGATTGATGCATCATCATCAGAGTTTATGTTCGAGTTTCGAAAGTGGGATATCTATATATTTCCAATTGACTGGTGTTAGAACCAAAACATAGTTAGTGTTTATTGGTTGTGATTTGACACACAAAATATGATTTTTGACTATATATAAAAGTTATATATATTTGAAAAGTTAATCAACAAATTGATTGCTGTTGTGATATTTGATTATTAGTTTAACAAATAAAAATGTTGGTATGATAACTAATAAAACTAATAAGAGAATGAAAGGTAAATTTTAGCCAAATCAAATCAAATATTGAACTGAATTGAAAATTGATTAGAATTGCATATATGTGCAAGTATATATATTGAAAAGGTCATAGCATGGAAGCTAAGAAGAGGAATAAAATTGTATGCCCGACAAATAAGTACATGTTTACTATTCATTGGGTTTGATGATTTTATGAGCTGATTGTCTAGCCGCTTGGCTTTTTCTTTTTCTTTTGGATTGATGAGGGCCCTGTGAGGCAAGTTGCGGTTTTACCGATTGTAACACCCCACACCCGCTAAGGTCACTCACAAAGGGAATGCCTTAGCTTCGGTGGAGTATTTAAGTGAATATAGAACTGAAAAATTACAACAAGACAGATATAAGTAATACTTGAAATTTTAAAACATCATTTCATTGCAGCAGAAGGTAAACATGTTTGGTTACATCTCAAAAACCAACAAGAGTCAAGTACAAAATATCCATCTCGTTGAAACATAAGTACATAATCCCACTATATACTAATAGCCATAAAAGAAAAGATAAGCTGGGCTTTACATCACGGTCCAAGCTCCAAAAGATAGATAAAGAAATCTGATCAAAGCCCACTAGTGCTAGGCCCACTCTGATAACCTGAGGGTTGGGGAAAAAGATAAAAACAACGGGGTCAGACATAAGTCTGAGTGAGCCCTATAACCTTAACAATACAATCATTAAAGTAATTAGGGTATGATATAAACCTGGTACGGTACGACTGGGAATAAATGACTACACTAAGTAGCCAACTAGACTTAGGATAAACTAAGATAACGGTAAAGACGCACCTATCCACCCAAGGATATATACTACACTGCACCACCCCAGATTTACCCACCCAAGGGTAATTCCTACACTGCACCACCCCAAATTTACCCACCCAAGGGTAATTCCTACACTGCACCACACCAGTTCCACCCACCCAAGGGTAATTCCTACTTAAAGGTTGATCCCCACTAAGTGTACTTAGTAATTTTTAATAGTAGTTTCGTGTACCCCTAGCTGTCTACATAGGTGCCGTCTGCCCCTATCTCCACTAGGTGTACCCACAACTTAGTTACTTTATTAGTAGTCTCGTGTACCCCTAGCCGACTACATAGGTGCCGTCTGCCCCTATCTCCACTAGGTGTACCCACTACTCCCCAAGCGATCGGCTCCCTACCGTAGATACCCGAGCTGGCCCCACAATGGGGTGTATCACTCCCCAAAGTGGCAACCCGATACAACAAATGGTGCACGACTTATATCTACACGATGCAACAACGTCTTACCTACCAGCCCAGGTCCACACACGCATATGAAACCCGTTGGACTCGCGTTGCCACCGCTACCCCGTTTTGGCCTCTTATAGTCAAGCCCAGTACGCGTGTCCCGTCCTCGACATGGGTCGAGCCCAATAAGATACATATGGGTTACTGGTTGAAATGGGCCCCCACAAGCTACTACTTAAGCTTGTCATTTTAATCTAGTGCATCCCATTTAACCCCTTTTCATAATCATGCCCACTTACATGTTAATGTTTGGTTAAGTCATCTAATCATATTTCAATTGCCAATCAAGGCACCCACTAGATTTCTACATGCCACCCAAGGCACCCACTTAACCCTTTAATCATGTTTAATTACATGTTCCACTTCGGTTAAGTATTCTTGTCGTATTCTCTATTGCCACCCAAGGCAACCCACTAGATTTTTCCACATGCCACCCAGGGCACCCACTTAACCCTTTAATCATGTTTAATTACATGTCCCACTTTGGTTAAGTATTCTAATCTTATCTTCTATTGCCACCCAAGGCAACCACTAGATTTTCCCATGCCACCCAAGGCACTTACTTAACCCTTTAATCATGTTTAATTTCATGTTCTACTTCGGTTAAGTATTCTAATCGTATTTTCTATTGCCACCTAAGGCAACTACTAGATTTTTCCACATGCCACCCAAGGCACCCACTTAACCCCTCATGTCCCTCTACATGCTAATATGGTTAAGTGTTTCTTAATTGATTAAGAACGTAAGCGTTGTAAAGACCTCTCACATTAGACTATCTTTTATGGCAGCTGGATTTGCCGGTCGGGTCCGGGCAGCCTTACGCCATAACCGAGTCTAACCTCGTGTCTATACACTTGTCACGTATTTAGTTTGTGCCTAAGACCTCTCACATTGGGCCAATCATTTGTAGCCGCTGGATTTGCCGGTCGGTTCCGGGAAGCCTTATGCTACAAAAGGGTCCAACCTCGTGTCTTAGTCGATTAATTACACCTAATTAATCACCCCCATATTTCGAATTAATTTTCCCTAATTAATTCCAATTTTAACGATGTACATAATTGACTCAATTATGTCCATCTACTTTATGGTATGCATAATCATACCAACTTCACACCATTTCATTAACATGTATATTAACCCCATCGTTCCCCACGTAATTCGCGAACATGACATAAAAGGGAAGATTCATCACAAATACAATGGGTTCAACTTGCATAACATCAACATGGGTTTAAAGGTGTCAACATGCATATAGCATCAACCCAACTAGCATAAATAATCAACCCAAACTTGCATGAATCACATATGTCATAAGGAGGTTAACTTGCATAGGTTATTTATGTCCTACAAAGGGGTAAACTTGCATATGTATATATGACATACAAAGGGGTTAACTTGCATATGTATGCATATCATACTAAGGTGTAAACTTGCACATGTTACTTGCATATCATCAAACACCAAACTTGCATAACATGTCATATATGGACTTGCATATAATCATACACCAAACTTGCATAACATATCATATATGAACTTGCATATAATCATACACCAAACTTGCATAACATATCATGTATGAACTAGCATATAATCATACACCAAACTTGCATAACATATCATATATGAACTTGCATATAATCATACACCAAACTTGCATAATCATGGTGTCATAATGGATCAATGTTTATCAGAGCAACTAGCATCATGAACATTTGCATAACTTGCATAACATCATGATTATATAGCATATAGCTTGCATAACTTGCATAACATCATGAACATGTAACATATGACTTGCATAACACCACAAACACATAGCATATGACTTGCATAACTTGCATAATATCATGAACATGTATCATATGGCTTGCATAACTTGCATAACTTCATGAACATATAGCACATAACTTGTATAACTTGCATAACATCACAAACACATAGCATATGATAACATAAACTTGCATTGATCCACATTCATAGCCATAACCTCATTATATCCTATCATAATCACTTCAACAATTGGTTATTAAGGCTATAGAAAACTCACAACTTGTTGATTAGCACTCCTAAGAAGAAGATTAAGTTGCTAGAGTTGATTAGAGATTGATTTGAGAAGCCATCTTCCTCTTTAGATTGATGGAGGCTCCTTCAAGTTGCATTTTGATGGCATAACGGTGTTGTAACTATTTTTAGTATGAATTAGGGTAGTCTTAGGGTGTATTTATAGATTATTTAGGTGTTTTAGGCCCTTAGATTAACCCTAAATTAGATTAGAGCCGTCAGATTATGTCCTAGCCACCAAAACACAGCCCAAAAGCCAAGCTGATGCACCCAGGTCACCTGGGCTCGACCAGGGAGGTCGACTCCCAGGTCGACCCTAGGGTCGACTCCCCAGTCGACCTGGGGGGGAGGTCGACTCCCCAGTCGACCCCCAGGTCGACCCCCTGGGTCCTGGAGGGATTTTTCCCGCCACTTCTGAAATTCGAAATTTTTGTTTTAAAATCTGTTTTTAAATTTCTGCAAACTTCCTTGGGCCTTATCGGGGTCATACGGACTCCGATTTTCGAAAACTCGGACTCTATTTCACATATTTTTCCGAGACGAACGCAATGGCATAGCCCGTTTCCCTTGATTCAGATTTTTAAATTTAATTCTGCCCTGTTTTATGTTATAGCTAGTTATTCAACATACGGGGTGTTACATTCTCCCCCACTTAAAGGATTTCGTCCCCGAAATCTCTAAGTCAAGAAGAACGTATCCTACCAACCAAACAACCATCTACTCAAACCATCAAACATTGGCATCCATTGTCCTTAGAGCTTCTAATGCTGTCTGAACATATGCAAAGAGTGTGTGTATATGTTCCCTGTCTAATGCAAAATTAGGCGGTCTACTAATTCAGTTGACCTCCTTAATGCAAATCATGATAGTGCCATGCATCCAATATGTATGCGAAAGAACCTTATCGACACACACTATTTCTACATGAGTGCACAACCATACACCAAAATGCATCATCCATGTGATAATACAACCATTATACATCCATTAATATAACTACCTACACACAATTTTTATGCAATATGCAATATGAAGTGATTGAGCCGATCTTGTGCCTAGAGTGTGTGTATATGCATCCACGAGCAACCACTAGCAACCACTTGCATCCACACGCATCCATCAAACATAACATGTCTCAAACACATGTTTCAACCATAGGTTTTACCCTATCTAAAGGTCAAAGGTACTAATGAGAGGACATACTAAAGATAAGATAAGTACTAGACAAACGATAAAGGAGAAGTTAAAAGACACACCCTCAAACAGAAATGGGTACAATGAACGCATCTTCATTTCTGTCTCCCAAGTAGCATTACTCTCCTCTTCTCCCCTTGGCACTTTGACTAGTCGAACCTCTCTGTTTCTCAACTTCCTAATCTCTGACCCAAGGATGCGGGTAGGAGCTCGTCGAATAATCACATCACGCTCTACCTCCACTTCTCTCAGCAAGCTCGGCTCTACCACCTTTGCGGTCTTATGTAGGCATTTCCTCAAATGTGACACATGGAATACGTCATGTTCCCTATGCAACCGAACTATCTCTCGAAGATAAACTGAAGCTAGCCATGGAGCAGTCCTCTTGCTCCTCACAGGTATGAAATGGGCACTCTTAGTAAGTCTGTCTACCACAGCCCAAATTCCCGTATTACCCTTTCTCGATCTGGGTAACCCATCTATAAAATCCATCGAGACGCTATCCCACTTCCATTGCGGAACTTCCAATGGGTGAAGCAACCCACCTGGTTTCTTTTGCTCCGCTTTCACTTGTTGGCACACCAAGCATTTAGCAACATACTCGACCACATCTTTCTTCATACCGGCCCAAAAGAAAACTCGCTTCATATCCTGGTACATCTTGTCCCCACCGGGATAAATGGTCATCCTAGAACGGTGTGCATCATCAAGAATAGTCTTCCTTAAACCCTCGTCTTGCGGTAAACAAAGTTTACCGTCTCTACGCAAGCACCCCCTATAGTCTAGGGTGTACCTACTCAAATGGCTGGACGACTCCCCCCTTATGAGCCTCTCTACTAACTCAACCAACTGTGGGTCGTCCCTCTGTGCCTCGCCAATCCATCTCAAAAGAGTAGGTCTGACCTCCAAGGATGCTAGCAAACCGGGTATAAAGTCAACAGAAGGTCTGAAATCAAACATCGAGATAAATTCCAAGCTTCGTCGTTCCACGAACAACGGACTCAAGGACAACCTTTTCTACTCAAGGCGTCCGCCTCCACGTTACCCTTGCCAGGGGTGTATGCCATCTCGAAATCTTAAGATGCTAAGAACTCCATCCACCTTTGCTGTCTTAAGACTATGCGCTCGAAGAGTCTCCAACACTTCCCTAAGATATAGGGTATGCTCTTCTCCACTTCTGGAGAAAACCAGGATATTCTCCCATGCAGAATCGTCACAACTATCCATCTCTCACGCAGACTTATCCTAGTCGAACTCGCCATCCCCCAAGTGCAAGCCCCAAAGGCCTAAACCAATATCAGAAAAACACCCAAGGGACACCTCCTTCGAATTCAGATGTCCTACGTGAGATGATACTAGTAAAAACGGCTGAATAATTAAGCCCTTGTCCTACTCTGGATGTCCTTGCCAATCTCGCTCCAAAACCACCGTTGATCAAATGACTGGCTTTGCTTAACCTATTAAGCACACACGAAAACTTATTTCGCTTTTAGAAAAGACCAAGATGTCATCCACAAAGACCACTACGAAGTTATTTAGGTACTCCCTGAACACTCCACTCATCAAATCAACAAAGTATGCGGGGGCGTTCGTCAAACCAAATGGCATCACAAGCCACTCATAGAAACCATCCGGAGTCCTAAAGGCGGTCTTCTCTACACTATCCTCAGTCACTCCCAACTGATGAAACCCCGTGGCTAAGTCCAACTGTGAAACACTGAGGCGCCAACCAACCGATCAAAAAGATCATCAATCCTTGGCAATGGGTGTCTATTCTTCCTTGTGAGCTTGTTAAGCTCTCCATAGTCTGCACAAAGTCTGAGGGACCCATTCGCCTTCGTGGCAAAAACTACTGGAGCACCCCACTTCGATATACTTCGTCTTATGAACCCCTTCCCAAGCAGCTCCCCAACTTGCTTATGGAGTTCCCTCCTCTCACGAGGAGCCATGCGGCGCACTGACAAAGATACTTGCTTAGCATTTTCCACCAGATATATTTGGAAGTCTATCTCCCGCTTCGGAGGTAAGCCCTTCATCTCCTCAAACTTATCTGAGTACTCCCGGACCACTCTAACAGATCGCAAACTCTTGACCGAAGCGTCAAGCGTTTCAAGATAACTTAGCATAACAAAATATATGGGATTACAAGAGATCTCGAGAGTGTTACCCGAGCGGGTTATGAGCCCAACAACTCTCTTTTCGCAATCAAGAACGGCACCATTACTGGATAACCAGTCCATGCCCAAAATCAACCCATAGCCCGTGAAGCCCAAACAAAAGCATCACCTCTAAACTCAACGCTAAGTATGGAAATCTTCAAACCCAAACATATCATGGACAAATAAGTGGAGCCCGCCCAATTGGGTTTAAAACAACCACGGGATCATCTACTAAACTGGTGTCTAGGTGCAGTGACTCAACTACTGATGATGAGATAAACGAATGTGGTGCGCCAGAGTCGAATAATGTTCGAACAGGATGATCGAGAGAACCAAATTTCAACTTAGACGGTCCTACCCCCATCAGGTATACCCGTCGTGAGGGGATACATCTACCCTCCAGAAGATCCTGAACTTCGTCCTTACCTTTTTGGACAACCCCAAGGTGTCCTATTTCTCCCAAACAACTAACCTTCCCCTTCACATTCTCCTTTCGTGGCCTTCTTACCACGATGAGGTTTCGTCCTTTATTTACCTAATAGCTATTTGAACCTTCCTCTCTCGTCCATCTTAAAGGTACCTATAAGCCCTCCACCTCCTTGGACTAACCTCTTAGCCTGGCAAACGTCTTAGTCCCTTGAAGTGGTTCTTCCGTCCTTCATGCGGAAGTCCTTATTTATCATAAAAAGACATCTCTACGCGGAGGGGAAATTCAAAAGAGAAAGAGGAAGAGATTCAAAACGGAGAATCCGAAGGATAAAGATATGGCTATTTGGGGATTATGCTTTTCTTTCAAAAACTTTTCTCCTAAAAGACATGTTTTTGAAAATACTTCTTCCGAAAATGTTTTTAGAAAATAGTTTTCTAAAAATTTTATTTGTTCTGGTAATCTTAAGCTCTAATACCACGTGTAACACCCCACACCCGCTAAGGTCACTCACAATGGGAATGCCTTAGCTTCGGTGGAGTATTTAAGTGAATATAGAACTGAAAAATTACAACAAGACAGATATAAGTAATACTTGAAATTTTAAAACATCATTTCATTGCAGCAGAAGGTAAACATGTTTGGTTACATCTCAAAAACCAACAAGAGTCAAGTACAAAATATCCATCTCGTTGAAACATAAGTACATAATCCCACTATATACTAATAGCCACAAAAGAAAAGATAAGCTGGGCTTTACATCACGGTCCAAGCTCCAAAAGATAGATAAAGCAATCTGATCAAAGCCCACTAGTGCTAGGCCCACTCTGATAACCTGAGGGTTGGGGAAAAAGATAAAAACAACGGGGTCAGACATAAGTCTGAGTGAGCCCTATAACCTTAACAATACAATCATTAAAGTAATTAGGGTATGATATAAACCTGGTACGGTATGACTGGTAATAAATGACTACACTAAGTAGCCAACTAGACTTAGGATAAACTAAGATAACGGTAAAGACGCGCCTATCCACCCAAGAATATATACTACACTGCACCACCCCAGATTTACCCACCCAAGGGTAATTCCTACACTGCACCACCCCAGATTTACCCACCCAAGGGTAATTCCTACACTGCACCACACCAGTTCCACCCACCCAAGGGTAATTCCTACTTAAAGGTTGATCCCCACTAAGTGTACTTAGTAATTTTTAATAGTAGTTTCGTGTACCCCTAGCTGTCTACATAGGTGCCGTCTGACCCTATCTCCACTAGGTGTACCCACAACTTAGTTACTTTATTAGTAGTCTCGTGTACCCCTAGCCGACTACATAGGTGCCGTCTGCCCCTATCTCCACTAGGTGTACCCACTACTCCCCAAGCGATCGGCTCCCTACCGTAGATACCCGTGCTGGCCCCACAATGGGGTGTATCACTCCCCAAAGTGGCAACCCGATACAACAAATGGTGCACGGCTTATATCTACACGATGCAACAACGTCTTACCTACCAGCCCGGGTCCACACACGCATATGAAACCCGTTGGACTCGCGTTGCCACCGCTACCCCGTTTTGGCCTCTTATAGTCAAGCCCAGTACGCGTGTCCCGTCCTCGACATGGGTCGAGCCCAATAAGATACATATGGGTTACTGGTTGAAATGGGCCCCCACAAGCTACTACTTAAGCTTGTCATTTTAATCTAGTGCATCCCATTTAACCCCTTTTCATAATCATGCCCACTTACATGTTAATGTTTGGTTAAGTCATCTAATCATATTTCAATTGCCAATCAAGGCACCCACTAGATTTCTACATGCCACCCAAGGCACCCACTTAACCCTTTAATCATGTTTAATTACATGTTCCACTTCGGTTAAGTATTCTTGTCGTATTCTCTATTGCCACCCAAGGCAACCCACTAGATTTTTCCACATGCCACCCAGGGCACCCACTTAACCCTTTAATCATGTTTAATTACATGTCCCACTTTGGTTAAGTATTCTAATCTTATCTTCTATTGCCACCCAAGGCAACCACTAGATTTTCCCATGCCACCCAAGGCACTTACATAACCCTTTAATCATGTTTAATTTCATGTTCTACTTCGGTTAATTATTTTAATCGTATTTTCTATTGCCACCCAAGGCAACTACTAGATTTTTCCACATGCCACCCAAGGCACCCACTTAACCCCTCATGTCCCTCTACATGCTAATATGGTTAAGTGTTTCTTAATTGATTAAGAACGTAAGCGTTGTAAAGACCTCTCACATTAGACTATCTTTTATGGCAGCTGGATTTGCCGGTCGGGTCCGGGCAGCCTTACGCCATAACCGAGTCTAACCTCGTGTCTATACACTTGTCACGTATTTAGTTTGTGCCTAAGACCTCTCACATTGGGCCAATCATTTGTAGCCGCTGGATTTGCCGGTCGGTTCCGGGCAGTCTTATGCTACAAAAGGGTCCAACCTCGTGTCTTAGTCGATTAGTTACACCTAATTAATCACCCCCATATTTCGAATTAATTTTCCCTAATTAATTCCAATTTTAACGATGTACATAATTGACTCAATTATGTCCATCTACTTTATGGTATGCATAATCATACCAACTTCACACCATTTCATTAACATGTATATTAACCCCATCGTTCCCCACGTAATTCGCGAACATGACATAAAAGGGAAGATTCATCACAAATACAATGGGTTCAACTTGCATAACATCAACATGGGTTTAAAAGTGTCAACATGCATATAGCATCAACCCAACTAGCATAAATAATCAACCCAAACTTGCATGAATCACATATGTCATAAGGAGGTTAACTTGCATAGGTTATTTATGTCCTACAAAGGGGTAAACTTGCATATGTATATATGACATACAAAGGGGTTAACTTGCATATGTATGCATATCATACTAAGGTGTAAACTTGCACATGTTACTTGCATATCATCAAACACCAAACTTGCATAACATGTCATATATGGACTTGCATATAATCATACACCAAACTTGCATAACATATCATATATGAACTTGCATATAATCATACACCAAACTTGCATAACATATCATGTATGAACTAGCATATAATCATACACCAAACTTGCATAACATATCATATATGAACTTGCATATAATCATACACCAAACTTGCATAATCATGGTGTCATAATGGATCAATGTTTATCATAGCAACTAGCATCATGAACATTTGCATAACTTGCATAACATCATGATCATATAGCATATAGCTTGCATAACTTGCATAACATCATGAACATGTAACATATGACTTGCATAACTTGCATAACACCACAAACACATAGCATATGACTTGCATAACTTGCATAACATCATGAACATGTATCATATGGCTTGCATAACTTGCATAACTTCATGAACATATAGCACATAACTTGCATAACTTGCATAACATCACAAACACATAGCATATGATAACATAAACTTGCATTGATCCACATTCATAGCCATAACCTCATTATATCCTATCATAATCACTTCAACAATTGGTTATTAAGGCTATAGAAAACTCACAACTTGTTGATTAGCACTCCTAAGAAGAAGATTAAGTTGCTAGAGTTGATTAGAGATTGATTTGAGAAGCCATCTTCCTCTTTAGATTGATGGAGGCTCCTTCAAGTTGCATTTTGACGGCATAACGGTGTTGTAACTATTTTTAGTATGAATTAGGGTAGTCTTAGGGTGTATTTATAGATTAGTTAGGTGTTTTAGGCCCTCAGATTAACCCTAAATTAGATTAGAGCCGTCAGAACACAAACAATAGAACATTTCATTGCTATTACAACCTTAGAGAATTAAGATTATTCCAAAAAAAACTCATGTAATGACCCGCATTTGCAGAGGTATTATAATTAATTCATTTAATTATATAAATAGTGATATAGTGAATTAAATGGTGGTTTAATTAAATAATGGTGAATATTTAATTTAAAATAATAAATTAAATAATATATTTAATTCTGAAATAATCAAAATTGGCTGAAATGGCGATATGGTGTGAACTGGATCGTCTGTGATATTTAATTCAGTTTAGAATTGAATTAGAATAACAAATACATTATTTGAATGACAGTTTGAACGTATAATTATATTATAATTAAAACCGAGCTCGAAATGGCGCTGTAGTTCGTAAATTGGCGATTCGAACTTCAATTGAATATACAGAAGCCGTTTTAAATTGGATTTCTGTGAAACAAGAAACGTTAGGAGCTGGTGGAGTATATCTTTCTAGTGGAAGAGAAAAATCGGGATTTCGTCGTCCAAATCAAATTTTAGAAAATCGCTGTGGAATTCCTTTATAATTAATAAAGGAATTATTTATACTTTAAAAAGGAATTTCAATATAAATCGAATATCGGGTTGACCTGTATTTGAATATCGAGTTAGAAATCCATATAAGGGTTTTGTGAACTGTATGGTATTCCACTGTGAATATAGACGATAATATTTATTTTTAAATATTAAATTTAATTATATTTAAATATTTATATATTTAAATAGGCTATTTAGAGCTTTAAAAATAGCCACTTTTGCAAACGAAGTCGGAATTCGACGAAACTAATTTTGTTGGATCCGCAACATCAAATTATTGCTACATTCCAAGTTCCGTGATTTTTAGAGTCACTGTGTGGCCGTATGGATTTTTAGAGTGAAAAACATTCAGTATTTTGACAGTTAAAAATACGCTGTGTGAGCAAACGGAGTCGGAATTCGACGAAACCAGTTTTGTTAGGTTCGTAATGTCGAACTGTAGCTGCATGTCCAGTTTCGTGATTTTTGGGTATCGTATGTGATCGCAGGGATTTTTAAACACGAATTAACAAAAGAATATACCAGGAATATTCCTTCTACAAAATATCTAGATATTTATTCACCCTATAAATACACTACCCACCCTTCTAAACCTAAACCGATTTTTCTTTGATCAAAGTTATAGCCGCCGGTGTTTTTCTTTTTTTTTACAGTAAAAAGAATCCTCCTTTGAAAATCAATTAGAAATGGAAATAAATTCCTAAAATCATTATATACATATATATGAACTCGGGTCAACGTTGGATCAACCTCGTGTAATTATTTTTGGGTTCGAGTAGCATTTTTGTTCGCTGGAAAGGTGAAGCGCAACCTAGGGTTGGAGTTTGCGAGTTATAGAAGCTGTTATTCATGCTTCGGAGCTTGGAGTTGGATTCAGAAGTGAAAATCGAACTCGCCGTGAATTTTTGGTTGAAATCTGGGCAATTCTTGTTCGATCGAGGGCCGTTCTGTACAGTTGGACGCGAGCCCATAGTGATGCCGAGTTCGCCCTTTTTGGGTTTAGGTTGGAGATGGAAGGATGGAGACTTGCGAGAGGAGTTTTATGTTGATTTTTGTTTGATTTTTCATGGAAGGAGTGAGGAGCGGTTGGAGGGAGAAGTTACCGTGAATGGCCATTGAAGAGGAGCGGGTTTCATCAGTTCTTGTTTGGGGAAGATGGGTTATACGGTGTTGGGTTGAAGTGGCATTGGGCCGGTTTCAAAGTTAAGGCCCAGTTCCTTTTTAATTCATGTTTATTTAATTTTAAAAGTGTATTAACTTCTGGATATCATAACCATTGCGTACGATGTCAGAATCAGACGAAACAAGATCCATCGAGATCGTATGGACAGACACTACCCAATGGAACTTTCTGGGAGTGGATTGGGGCTCGTTACAATTTATAGTAAAATAAATTGTCCGTCTAAATCAAGCGATGGTTATCGTTATTAATGATGATAGTCCAATGTGAGTAAATCTCACTAACTCTGAACAGTTTATAATTTCATGTTGTATTTTTAGAACTGTTAAATATTGGCTGATTAACTGTGTGTTGACTGTTTGATTGAACCGCTAGTCAGTTAGTTGAATTTCTATATTGATTCTGTTTAACAGAATATATCATATGGAACTGAAAGTGATGTTGATTTTATTGTTAAACATCTATGATGCAGGGAAACAGGTTGGAGGAACCCAACTGGGTTCCTCAATATATAAAATACTGTTTGGTTTCATATATTGTGTTATATGATGTGATATGAAATCTATTGATGATTTTATATGTTTGAATGATACCGATCATTGTTATATGGTACGTTAAATACCATAAGGAATACTGGAAAGTAAAAAGGGAATTTTCAAAGTGTTTACTGAAAATAGAACATTTATAAAATCAAGAGATTTTATAAGAAGGGAATTATTTATAAAATCAAAGGATTTTATAAAGAGGGATATTTATTTAGAAAATAAATACGATATTATAAGAACAATATTTATTTGTTAAATAATTAGAATTGAAAAGGAGATATTTGTAAACCATTTACAAATAGGATTGTAAAGAGAAATATTTGTAAACTATTTACAAATAGAATAGAAAGAGAAAATATTTGTAAAACAATTACAAATATAAATGTAAAGGGAAACATTTATAAAACATTTACAAATGGGATTGGAAAGAAAATATTTGTAAAACATTACAAATAGATTAAATGGAAATATTTATTTATAGGAAATAAATAGAATGTTATAAATGAGTTATTTATTTAGAAAATAAATAGAAAGAAAAAGGGATATTTTTTTGATAAATAAATAGAATTTAATCAAAGGAATATTTAGAAGATGAATAGAAAATGGAAATCTGTTTTTAACAGATAAATAGAAAAGATAAATTTATAAATAACAGTTTATAAATTAAATTAAATATTTATCATTCGATAAATGGGATATATAAGTCTGAACTTATATAGAGAAGAGATATTGGTTTTAACACCGATTGTTGTGAATATAATGTGTACACAACACTTGTATAAGGAAGTAACGTTATTAAAGAGAACATTTATAAAGTGAAGAACCGTTACTAAAAGTAAATCTTTATAAATGAATAAACGTTATCAAATAGGAGTTATTCGAATAGGAGGAGTCGATTAGAGTTAGAAAAATCGATTAGAGTTAGAATAAATCGATTAGAGTTAGGATTTACCAGATAGAGTTATTCAGTTGGAGTTAACCAGTTAGAATTAATCAATGGAGTTAATCAATTAGAATTAAAGAAATCGATTAGAGTTATAGTTAATCGAATTAGAATTTAACTGAATATTAGTTTATTCGAAGAAAGGAGTTAAACGAATATAGTAGATATTCGAAGTGAGTTAATCGAATCAGAGATATTCGAAGTGAGTTAATCGAATCAGTGATATTCGAAGTAAGCTAATCGAATCAGAGATATTTGAAGGGAGTTAATCGAATCTAGTTATTCGACAGGAGTTAAATCAAATATAGTTTATTCGAAGAAGAGAGATTATCAAATATAAGTTATTCGGATGTAAGTTATTCGAATAAGAGTTAAGCCAGTAAGAGTTATATAGAATAAGAGTTAACTAAATAGAGTTGATAAATTAGTTGTTCGTTATTTATTCGAGTTAGGAAATAAGAGTTAGATCAAAGTTATTATATTTCAAAAGCAGGAAATTATAACACCACTGTTAAAATCAAATGATTCTGTAAAGGAGTTGTACTCGTAAATTATATCCAGAAGTTACGTAAGGAAGTGTTAAAGAGTTAAAATATGAACTTACCCTATTTCGAGATTTGAAATGTTGTTCGGTTAAGGTCTGAGAGGTAGTTGTACCCCAACTTGATTGACTTCGTTTTTAATTTAGAAATGGTTAAGGTTCTAGAGTGAAAGTGGTTAAGTGAATTTAGTAAATAAGTACAGTGGTTTGAGTTGTCGTCGCGATGTTGATTTAAACATCTGTTTAAATCCAAGTAAAGAAGATTTGGAAATGTTTTCCCAATAGAATCAGAAACGTAATCAAATATTGAAATTGGAAATATGGATTAGAAATGGAAACTTTTTCCAGCATTAACTTATATTTTCTAAATATAGAAAATAAGGAAATATGAATATATATATAGATATATATATATATATGATTGATGATTGATTGATAGTATTTCCATTTGGAAATAATATTGTTGTTTGCACACGTGTTTTCATTTGATAGTTAACTCACCGACTATCAAAGTTTTGACCATTTTAACGTTGTTAATATGGAGAGACCGGTTGGATTATTATCCAAAGAACCACTCTGTCTTTGCATAAGCATTGCGAATCATATATGCCAAAGATAATTGAAGATGGAGTAAAGTGCAAGGGCTATTGTATAAGTCTTAGATAATAGTGCCTAAGATGGATGTACTAAATAGTGCCTTCGGTTCATTCTGTTCCTGGATGACTTGTACAGACGGATGTCTGACAAAGTATTTTCAGACAATCACGTATATTGATTTCTCCAGTCGTACCAAGAGTGGAAGCGGAGAAGGAAACTTCTTTTAGCTAACACATAATGTATTGTTGAGGACGTCAATCAGTGATTTGATGGATTTGACGATGTGGCATTCGAAGTGAATCTGGTGTGATGATAAAGCATACCTTCTAGCCTCACATCCGGTAAATGACAGAAATCGGGCAGGCAGCATGGCTAAGTCGGTCGCTCCGAAGTAGAGTGTATAATCACCTGATCTAGAGTTTCATTTACTTCTAAAAATCTATTGTTGATGCTGTCCCATTCGGGAAACGGTTGCTGATCCCAACCGTTGGTGATATACATTCGATACACTCAAGCGAAATGAGTGGTCGATCATGTGTGGCCGGGTTGCAAGATGTTCTTGTTGAACCCAGTGTATTCCTCTCTAGAGGTACACAAGCGAAAGGTGGTTCCATACCTTGTCATAGTTGGAAATCCATTACCCAATATGTGCTTGCGGTTTTGATTGTATACTATATATGTAGAACGTGAGATGAAAGCTTTTCTGCTAGATGATTATTATATTGTGGTTGATAGACACTATTATAATATCAATGAGTTTTGATATAAAGATTATTTTGGATACTCATAAGGGAAAAACCCGTTCCGTTATACGGCGTGGTCTTATGAGATATCGTTTAATGGCTCAAACTGTTTTAAACTGTTTTACTCATACGAGTCCCATGACTGACCCAGAGTTTATTTTGTTTTGTTTTCCCTAAACTCTTGGGTGCCCAATTTTGTATGGGCAGTCAAGTAGTCCGGATTTTACAGATATACTTGGAGAGGTTGGAGCAGGAGGCTTTAGGATCATATAGCTATTGTTTATTTCCACTGTGTTGTAAGTGTTGTACTTTGAATTGATATGTATATGCAAGTACAGATTTATATTTCAAAGTTATGTTATATATTATATGTTATTCGTTCCGCTGTGAGGTTTGTGTTACTCTGATGTTCTTCTTCTTCTTCTTTTCTAAGTTTCTATCTTATCTTTCCTCACCCTCTAATTTCTTTCATTAACTATTCGGTTATTTTCGATCCTTGGATGTTCGATATGTGTCGTATATCGGATAACCAAGATCGCATTTTTTCGGGTCGTTACAACTCATAATTTTATTTTCATTATAAATCTATATAAATATCTTATAGATCTTTCTTTTTACATCAAAATTACCTCTTGCCATTATAGAAACTACAGGTTCTAAATTTTCCATTTTCTAACAAAAATTGCTTTTGCATTCGCTTCAGGTGTGCTAAATTAGGATCAACATTTAGATCTTAAATTTATATGATCTTCTAGATGCGTATTTCCTTTGTAGAAGTGTTTCTAAGAAACAATAAAATATTTCTTTTGGAAATATGATAAATCACTATAATAAAACTTCAGGTTTTATTATAATTTACATATTATTGTATATTTTAAATTGAAGGAATTTCCCTAGAAAATTCTTTTATTCACATATAAGGGACTTTTACTATTTTTCTTCAAGAAAATAGTATTTGCTGTAAGCGTAATGATCTCTTCTAATAGTAAATTTCTTCAAGAAATCATGTGTAGCATAAAATCGGAATATAAGATGTTAACCAGTCTTTTGGTCTAGTTCCCAAAAGCACGTCAGGCCCACTCGCCTCGGCCCATCGCATGGTACAAAAGCTCGAAGTGTTGCCAAAACACTCACGATCCTGGCCTATAAGGATTCGTGCGAGCGTAAGGCTCACAACCCCTCAGAAAGATACCCACTTGAGAATTTCGCATCCCTCAGCTCACGAATCTCATCATACTTTGTATTCCTTAGGATACAAATTTTGTATCCCTCGGGATAAGAAAATTTGTAAACCCAGGATATGCGTCTTGTATCCTCAAGGATACAAGATTTTGTATCCCAGTGGATACGAAACTCGTATCCCTGCAGATATGAGTTTTTGTATCCTACGGGATACAAAAGGTGTATCATATAGGACATGAAGCTTGTTATCCTCTGGGATATGAAGTTCATGTCACTAGACACGAAATTTTGTATCCCTTGGCATAGAAATTTCGCATCCCTAGATGCGAAATTCGTATCCTCCAAGGAGATGCGAAATCTCCAATACAACTACTCCAGGATGAGAAATTAGGCTTGCGATCCCCATCATCAACTCCCACTTAGTCCACTACCAATCAATACCCCTTACCTCATACCTGAAGGGGGTTGGCATTTGCTTGATTTGACACCTTAAAAGGATCTTAGACAACATTAATGGCCTCTTGAGCTTTGGGGAAGAAGTAGAACCGATTTTGTTTCAAGGATACCAACGTACAAATAGTTACTCTTGGAAACTTAGTCAAATATTGTAAACCATTGTAATGATGATGTCAATCACTGTAATCCTACAGTAGTGGATAAAATCGACAAAAGATTCAAAGCGGATGTAGGTTCAAATCAGACCGAACCATTGTAAAAACCATGTTCTTTACTTTTCCGCACTTTTTCCTTACGCGCTACTTTATTCTCGACAAGTCGGGAATATTTGGGTGTTATGCCAACTTTTACGCATAAACACTTTAGTGCTTTTGTTGAAAAAGTCGAGAACTCAAGACTTTGACTTCTTTTCGACTGACTTCCATTTCGAACTAGAACTGTTGCTCAGGTCCTTTAGACCTACCTCCTAATTCTGCTTACAATGGGTAAAAAAGGAAATAACCCAATGATTGGAACTTCCACCGTAGCTGACATGGAAACTTATCCTTAGTTTCAACCTTTGACACCAAAATTCGTATCGGCCAAATGTAAAGAAATGGAAGCTTCAAAACCAAGGCTTGAGGCAATGAGGCCAGAACCAAGCAAGAAGAACCTCGGGGGTAGCGAGGTCGATACAAAGAGCAAGGACTGAAAGATGCGGAACCGTTGTTAGAAGACATAAAAGGAAAGGTCATAGAATAGATAGGTCAATACCAGTAGCATAAGGGTTCAGGATGAAACCAAGTATCGACACCTAGTACCATTGGAAGCAGTACCAAAGTTACAAAGGATGAAAGGCAGTAGAATCCGCACCAAAGTAGAGGCCCGAGAAGAGCTTGATTGATACCAGAGCACGAGAATGTCAATCTGACACAGATAGAAAGCGATTAGGAGAAGCAATAACAACAATACCAAGGTAGTAGGGGTAAGAAGAGAGCATATGGTGCCGGCACCAACATGCAATGGACTACTTGCTTGGTGACGACACCAGAACAAGAAGACAAGTATATAAAACCGACATCGAGCAAGAGATAAAGTTGAAGCAATGAGACCAATACTGGGACAATGAAGGCAGAAATTACACAAGTTAATACCAAAGACTCAAAGGTTGAACTATGGATTTGATGATTCAACAAGAAAGCAACAAGAACAAAGCCAAATGCTAAGAACTGATATTGGGGGAACGTTTCGAACACTTAGAAAGGAAAGCAGTTAAAGCAACGCTAAATATTTAAGAAGAAGGCACAAAATTGAAACCATACTCATGAAAAGTGAGAAGTTAGAAACATGTATGATGGAGCAAAAGATAGCTATCTACATCGATGAACTTGATACCTATACCAATGTGCATGGGCATCACCCATAAACACAAGTTCAGAGGAGGAACCAAATACAGGAAGCCATATACATAGAGAAAAGGAGATAACTAAAGCTGGCATAGAAGCACTTATAAAGATTCGGCACAGAAACTAAGAAATGCGGAAGTCGGGCCGACACCAGGAAGTAAACACCAAAGCCAATACTGGGATGCCGCAACAAAATCGGGCCCAAAACTTCTATAAATAGGACCCCAGAGGTCACATTTTGGGGATCCGAATTTATTTTCTTATTCTAAAAACCATGTATTCTATTCCAAGAGCTTAAACCCTAAATTGGAAATCAAATTGGGGATTTCTCATGTAACCTCTTCTATAATAAGATCAACAAAACCCTTAAAGTTGATATAGGTTCAATCTGAACTGAACCACTATAAATTGGTGTGTTCTTTTCTTTCTCTCATATCATATTGCATTTCGTTGTACTTATAGATACCAACTCTTTTCAACCCAATGCTCCAAATAATTACCGAATCACCCCTAATGCGTATTCTAGCTCCAATTAGCAACAACTGTTTAAGCCTTATCCCAAGGTAACTATTGATCCTTACGTCTCGTAAGCGTGATACTCACATCTTGAAGGAGGAGTAACTAATCTTAGGATTTAGGATCTTGATATCTAAGGAATGGTAAATTTGGTTAAGCTATAAAAGGATTAGATTACCCTAGGTCCATAACCCTATATTTTGGTGTTGACGAAAAGTATTGTTAACATTTTTGTGCTAGAAGGTAGGCTTAAACCTCTGCCCCTATTTCTCATTCGGTCCCTATTTCTCATTCCATCCCTATTTTTCATTCCGTCATAGCAAGATACTCTCAAAGTCACTTAAAGATGGTTAGACCAAGAAAGAATTATGAGCAAGATTTCAGCATTTAGTCCACTCTTGAAGATAACATACTTTCGAACTTCAACTTAGCAAATTTGGAAACTTGGGAAACTTCGAACTTAATGAAGGGGAATGTAATAAATTAAAAATATTAAACTTAGATTCACAGATTGATACCACTCATAGGTTTATTGAAAAAGACTTTGCTGAAAGATCCTCTGAAAAAGAGCCCTATGAGGCAGAATCAAATATGATAGTACCTCGTGAGTTTAGCAGTCAAATTAAGTCTCCATCAATTTTATAGGATAATCCAGTTTTGCAAAGAAACAATCAAGTAGTTAGAGAGGTGGACAGTCTAAAAGAAAACAAAAGCCCAGTGTTGGGAGAAGACAGGGAATTGCAGGGAATCTCCTTCTGATATGAAAATGCCACAACTTATATATGATGGGACTACAGACCTCGAGAACCGCCTCTACCTCTTTGAGGGATACACAAATTTGAGTAACACTCCTAAAGCACTTCGATGCAAGATCTTCCTGACAACTCTTCGTGAGGAAGCTATCAAATGGTGCAGGCATTATCATGGCCCGGTCATCACAACTTGGAAACAACTATCCACTGCGTTTAAAACATAACTCCATATGAGGAAAGACTTAACAATCAACATTTATGATCTAGCCAGTATTAAAAAAAAACCAGAAGAGTCAGTTGACAACTATCTAAAGAGATTTCATACTGAGTCGCTCAAAATAAAGGGGCAGCAGATAGAGAAAAGCCGATAGTTTCGCGTTCAAGATTAATTGTACCAACCCTCCTCTGGAAGGAGCTTATCCTAAATGAATGTGAAAGATTGAATGATTTTTATTCTAGAGGTTACAAATTTATTCGTATGGAAGAAATACTCAACATGAAGAAATACTTGAAGCAAAGAAGGCAGAAGAGCTTAGTTCCAATTCTTTTGCAGGTGGCTCTTCGAAACCAAGAAAAGAAAAAGATTATTGTTCCTATCACAAGACGGAAGGACAAAAAACCAATCAATATCAAGATTTGATAAAGAATATCTAAGCCAAAAAGTAAAGGAAGCCTATTTGAGAAGATTGGAGGATGACCAGTGGGAAAGCGGTCGGAAACACCACAACATGGGATTAGGATTTTATAATAAGTTTCCTACTCAAATGATTACTTTCATTAGTCATCTATCTTTGTCTTTTTTGCTAACAATCAAACAAATATTAATATAAGTTCAAGTGCAATTATAGGTAAAAACTAAAACTTGTTTAAGCTTGTGCATACAGAGAAAGCTCAAAGGGAGCACTTAAAGCACACCTAACCACTGTTTATGTCTTGTCCGTAGAAAGGGGACGAAAGATTAAAAGGGAGAACTTAAAGAATGCAATGTGTAACACCCCGTGTATTCTATAGCTGTGAAATTAACAAATTAAAGTATAATTAATTCGAAATCAAAGAACTAAGGGAAACAGGTTACGCCATTGCGTTCTTCTTGAAATTCTGCTTGAGATAGAGTCTGAGTTTGCGTAAATTGGACTCCGTATGAAAAAGATATCCTTAAATTAAAAATTGCAGCAAAACATGGAAAAAGAGGAATGAGAAAAGAATAATGTTTAGCATTGTTCTAACTTTTGTAAGCAAAAGACTTAGTAGCTCATTTGGTTGGAACACATGACTTGCATACAAGAGGTACAGAGTTCGATCCCCGCCAGCGCCTTATTTTTGTTTTAGGGGAATGGCTTAAAATAGCCTAGTGTGAATGCAGTTCAAAAATGGTTTAGTGTGAAAATGGGTAATTGGGAAGATAGATAAAAAGAAAAAAAAAGAAATATATATATATATATACATATACATATACATACATATATATATATGACATGTACGTATCATGAGGCGTATGTTGCGCATTTTTGCCTGCCAAGAATTGTTTTTTTTATAAGTGGCCTTCTCTAATTGGATTCATGACAAATTAAAGGAAAGAAATATTTAACATATTCGTACATATGTGCATTTATGTCATAAACATACAAATTAAATAAAGATGTGTGGATGCAAGCAGTGAAAAGAAAGGTTTATGCATAATATTTGTATGCAGTAAATGGGGATTTTCAAAGAGGAAGAATATGAATAGGTTAGACTTAATTTTCTATTAATAGGAATGTCATTTATAAACCTGCAATTGACATCAATGTGGCACTGAATAAGAAAAATATGGTATGTGATATTATTTTGTGAACATAACATGCAAGCATATTAATATGACGAATATTTATCTGGCATTTAATTTAAAGATATGTCAATAGGGCATTGATTTGAAAACATGCTATTAACATTTATCTGTACATGTTAATTTGAGAAATATATAAATATGTTGAGAAATATATAAATATGCTAATTTACAATGAAAAGGATACATTAATATTGTCATTCTTGTTAATTGACATGTATATATGAATAATTAATGTATACGGTAAAAGGAAAGATGTATCTATTAAATACGTATTTATGTTTGATGGATTGGCAATAAATAATGAATGTTGATAATGTACATTAAGGGAGTAATTATGGCATAAGTGTGTTAGGAATTATTTATATATAGAATTTGTCCTAAATGAGAAATGTGTACATTGTAGGAAATATATATATATGCTAAAACATGGAATTGCATGTAATTGGCCTCTTTTGAAATTGATGGCCTTGATTTACCCTAGCATCATCGGACGGCTCAAATTAACTTGCAACTCTATAAAAATGACCCTAGACTCTACCTAGGTTTCTTACACAATTCTCTAGCCTCCATTGCTCTCTTCTTCTAATAAAAATAAAAATAAAAATGGCGACGCTGCTCTGCTGGAATTAAAACTAGAAGATAATCAACATCAACCTAAGCAACTCAATTCAAACTAGAGATTAAAGTTTCTGCAAAGATTCTACAACAAGTTAAAGTTCTTTCTTTAATCCAATCAAGGCAAGTACAGTTATTCTCCGCTATAAACGTTAATTATAATTTTGATATGCATTTAAATCTGAGTTTGAGGTTGTATTCTCTTCTGTTAGATCTGTTTTCTGTGACTGTTCTATATTCCTTTCTTCTTTTCTGTTTCTATAGCCAGGCTACCACGAGCCTGTGCCTAATCTCATAAGAGATGAACGTATGAACGCAAGTTTTGGGATGAATGATGAGAAATTTGACAAAACCAAATTGAATGTATGACTTTAGGACTGAGGCATAAAATATATTGGACATATGACTTGGGATTGGATGCATAAATTTGACTATGAACATAAAATTTATGCATGTTGTATGCATAGTTATGTTGTAATTTAGACCTGTAATTAATTAGAAAAAAATAAGCATATGTTATAAACTAGTTTTAGACCTATGCATATTTTGTGATAAAAGAAGAAGAGGAACCACTGTAAAGATTACATATGATTTGAGGCTTTGGACAAAATGCATATAAAAAGGCAAGATCTGATTTTTAGAGGATATGGTTTAAAGATTTATATTATTGGGGATAGTTTGCATAATTATTCATGACATGAAAAGAAGGAAGATATGGAAACTTAAGATTTACTTTAATTAGGATATCTATTATTGTAATTACACCTAAATAGGGATTTTTGGATATATGACATGCATTGAAATTAATGGTTATATTTGGTATAATTTATATGTGAATCTGCTGTAAAATGCTAGTTTAACAAAAATTGGAACATATGTTATATGGCAAATTATGTCCATATTCTGCGAGTATATGTTGTGAATCATGACAATTATGTAGGCGTATGAATTTAGGCTAATTTATGACTAGGCAAGGCATGTAAATAGAACCTTTGGAAATATTAAATTTGCTAAATCTGCTAATTTGCCAAGTTGCCTAAACTGCTAGTTTTGTTATATTGCCTAGACTGCTAATTAGATTGAAATGCCTAATCTGTTAAATTTGTCGGTTGAAATGCCTAACCTGTTATATGCAAAATTCTGCTAAGTTGCTAAATCTGTAAAATCCGTTAATTCATATAAAATCTGTTATCTGCTATGTTGATATAATCATTCTGTTATTGATATAATCTGAATTGGCATATATATTGGACGTGCGCATAAACGGTAAATAATTAATTAATTGGCCGCAAAGATGAACATGGCTAACTCGAGGTTAGAATGATTTTGCGGCGTAAATCTGCCCGGAACCGCCCGGCACATCCAGTGGCCGCAAACAATAGGTTCTAATGTGAGAAGTTAGTCATAACATGCGTAAGACACGAGGTTAGGTCTGGCTTGTGGCAGAAGTCTGCCCGAAACCGCCCGGCATATCCAGCGGCCACAAGCTACCGACCTAATGTGAGAGGTCTGTGCATTAATAATTAATTAATGCAAATCTAAGATAAGAATGACGTCTAAAACGTATTGGGGAAAATAGGGTTAAACCAATGGGGTTAATAGATGTAGTAAAACCCGTCCATGAATCTGTAGGCCCAATACAAAGTTAGACAAATCTGAAAAGTCTGTACATCTGACCCGTTAGTCTGAAAACTTGTTAACTAAATTTGTGAATTAGTAAATCTGAATTCTGTATGTCTGAACTTGTAAACAAGTTAATCTGAAATCTGTTAGTCTGGGGACACAAGGTTAGGAGGGGAATTACTTGTGTCATCTGTTGTTTGGGACCCATATTAGTCAGTAACCCTTTCTGGTATCAAAACTTTGACCCAACAGTAGGTAGGGTCTGGGCACGCTTACTGAACTAATTATAAGTGGTTCATTCTGATAATGGCGAGGGGTGTTGATGGTGCGTTCCAACCGGGTCATGTGCGTGCATGGATCCCGGTCTGCCTCTGAGGATGTAAGACGCCGTGACATCTGTAAATAGGTCTGTGCCAATTGGTTGTCACTATAGGGAGTGATACACCCTACTGTGGGGCCGACACCGGATATTTATGTATTAGGGAGCCGATCGCTTGGGGTAGGGTTTTAGGGTACGCTTAGTTCTGTCTGTTTCTGTTGGTACCGTCTGTTTCTGTTGGGTGGTAACACCTGTCTGTTTCTGTGTGGTACCGTATGTTCGGGTGGTAAAGGCCCATTACTAGTGTACACCTAATTCCACATTCTGTTTCCATAGGGATAAATCTGTTTCTTCTTCTGTCTGTTTCTGATCGGGTAGTAAAGGCCCATTATTAGCATTCTGTTTCTGTTAAAGTATTCTGTACCCGTTCCTGCTTCAATTTAGACATTAGGGTGACACCTAATTCTGTTATACTAGTATTAGTGCAGGGAAGTGTAAAACAATAGTTTATATCATTCTGTTTTTCTGTTATATCTGCTACACCTGTTATAGTTATCTCACATCCAGTTTTATGTTCATATCATATTATTATTATCTGTTCATATGCTGAAAATCACTGGACTTGCCAGACTTTTTGTCTGACCCTTGTTGTTTCGCCTTCTTTCTTCCGTTTCCCCCCCAGGTTATCCAAGGAGGGAAATACTTTAGCTTGATCCGGATTTCTCTTTGCTTGAAGTGCTTAAAGTATGGCTTGGCTCTGTATAGCTTCCGTTCCATGGGGATTATGATTTTAAACTATGCATTTTGAAGGCTTTTGTACAAGACTGATATTTTGTACTTGAATTCTGAAATTGAAAGGATGTAACCATACTAATTTCTGTTTCCGCTGTAATAAAGTTAAAAAATTTCAAGTACTGTTTTATCTGTCTTGTAAGTTTCTGTTCTGTTTACTAAAATGCTCCACCAAAGTTAAGGCATTCCCTTTGTGAGTGACCTTAACGGAGGTGGGGTGTTACACTCGGTATCAGAGCAAAAGGTTACCGGATTTGATAAAGAATTTTTGAAAACTATTTTCAAAAAGGTTTTGAAAAGGAAGTATTTTCAAAAGTAAAGCTTATTTTGAAAAACATAGTCCCCTAAGCCATATATCTATCTTTTGATCCTCTGCTTGAATCCTTGTTTCCTTCTTTCTTGAGTCTCTGGGGCTCCCGGTTTTCTGGGAGGTAACCTCATCGAAGGGCAAAGTAGTGCCCGACTTCCATCAATAGCTGTAGTAGTTTCACCTGCGGCTAGTTTTCTTTAGAGCTTTGAAGGATTTTTCCGGGCGATGGAGGCAGCTTTCGAGGGATTGGTCAGCATGTTACACAAGGATAGTAAAGATGAGAATGATGAGGTTTGGCTAAGGAGCACAACCCAAAGGTGAGAAACTCATATAGACTTAGTTCACAATGGAGGCAAAAGGGAAACACAAAAGAAGGAAGGAAAGTTTGAAGATAAGGAGGAGGAAAGTGTTTTACTTATGGAAGCTCGACTCATCTGAATAAGGATTACCGAAAGAGGAAGGGGAGGGCGCTTGCTTCAACTGTGGGGAGATGGGACACTTCACTAGGGACTGCCCGAAGAGACGAGGACAAGGAGGGCAGGCGAACACTCTTGAGGCTAGTGGCTAGGATAGAAATAGGAAAATTTCTATAGTAGGTTTAATTTCTTTATCTGATTATGGAGTTAAGACTTTTTCTGATTCTGGTATTTTGATTTTGTAATCAATACTCTGCACTTTAATACTAGTATTATTTCTGAATTCCGCTATAGACTCAGACCCATAAGGGTTATGGATCATCTGTTTGGGACTGGGGTTTGAGGGATATCTGTGTTAGGCGTCAAGTATGACGCATACATTCTGAGTTTTCGTGGGGTATGATTTTATCATGCTTAGCTTCCTAAGAATCATTAGGGAACCCGATCTGTGCCAGTAGTCTGTAAATATCTAAATACTTTTTATAGGATTTCCAGTTTCGACATTGTCTAAAGAAGGTACTCCTCTGGGTGTCAATTTGATGTTGGTTTCGGTCTTTGGGGCCGATACTTAGGACCCATGTCTAATGGGAACCAAATTTTCGTTCTATCTGTACTCGCTTCCATCATTCGACTGTATCCTATCGATCGAATATTTGAACTTTAGGTAGAAACTAATGGGTGTAAACATGTGTTTGAGACATGTTATGTTTGATGGTTGCAAGTGGATGCAAGTGGTTGCTAGTGGTTGCTCGTGGATGCATATACACACACTAGGCACTAGATCGGCTCGAAAGCACTTTCATACTGCATATGGATGTGTGAGCATTTTTAAATTTTTATGGATGCAAAATGGTTGAATCAGCATATGGATGTTGCATATGAATGAGCAGTTGTGCACTCATATAGAAATGATATGTCTCAAGTAGGAAAATTTGCATACATATTGGACTCATGGCACTAACATGATTTGCATTAAGGAGGTCGACTGAATCAGTGGGCCGCCTGATTTTGCATTAGATACGGACATGAACACACACTGTGCATTTAAACATGAAAGCATTAGAAGTCTATAAGGACAATGGATGCTTGTGGATGATGGTTGAGTAGATGGGTGATTGGATGGTAGGATACATTCTTCTTAACTTGAAGATTTCGGGGACGAAATCCTTTTAAGTGGGGGAGAATGTAACACCCCGTGTATTCTATAGCTGTGAAATTAACAAATTAAAGTATAATTAATTCGAAATCAAAGAACTAAGGGAAACAGGTTACGCCATTGCGTTCTTCTTGAAATTCTGCTTGAGATAGAGTCTGAGTTTGCGTAAATTGGACTCCGTATGAAAAAGATATCCTTAAATTAAAAATTGCAGCAAAACATGGAAAAAGAGGAATGAGAAAAGAATAATGTTTAGCATTGTTCTAACTTTTGTAAGCAAAAGACTTAGTAGCTCATTTGGTTGGAACACATGACTTGCATACAAGAGGTACAGAGTTCGATCCCCGCCAGCGCCTTATTTTTGTTTTAGGGGAATGGCTTAAAATAGCCTAGTGTGAATGCAGTTCAAAAAGTGGTTTAGTGTGAAAATGGGTAATTGGGAAGATAGATAAAAAGAAAAAAAAAGAAATATATATATATATATATATACATATACATATACATACATATATATATATATGACATGTACGTATCATGAGGCGTATGTTGCGCATTTTTGCCTGCCAAGAATTGTTTTTTTTATAAGTGGCCTTCTCTAATTGGATTCATGACAAATTAAAGGAAAGAAATATTTAACATATTCGTACATATGTGCATTTATGTCATAAACATACAAATTAAATAAAGATGTGTGGATGCAAGCAGTGAAAAGAAAGGTTTATGCATAATATTTGTATGCAGTAAATGGGGATTTTCAAAGAGGAAGAATATGAATAGGTTAGACTTAATTTTCTATTAATAGGAATGTCATTTATAAACCTGCAATTGACATCAATGTGGCACTGAATAAGAAAAATATGGTATGTGATATTATTTTGTGAACATAACATGCAAGCATATTAATATGACGAATATTTATCTGGCATTTAATTTAAAGATATGTCAATAGGGCATTGATTTGAAAACATGCTATTAACATTTATCTGTACATGTTAATTTGAGAAATATATAAATATGTTGAGAAATATATAAATATGCTAATTTACAATGAAAAGGATACATTAATATTGTCATTCTTGTTAATTGACATGTATATATGAATAATTAATGTATACGGTAAAAGGAAAGATGTATCTATTAAATACGTATTTATGTTTGATGGATTGGCAATAAATAATGAATGTTGATAATGTACATTAAGGGAGTAATTATGGCATAAGTGTGTTAGGAATTATTTATATATAGAATTTGTCCTAAATGAGAAATGTGTACATTGTAGGAAATATATATATATGCTAAAACATGGAATTGCATGTAATTGGCCTCTTTTGAAATTGATGGCCTTGATTTACCCTAGCATCATCGGACGGCTCAAATTAACTTGCAACTCTATAAAAATGACCCTAGACTCTACCTAGGTTTCTTACACAATTCTCTAGCCTCCATTGCTCTCTTCTTCTAATAAAAATAAAAATAAAAATGGCGTCGCTGCTCTGCTGGAATTAAAACTAGAAGATAATCAACATCAACCTAAGCAACTCAATTCAAACTAGAGATTAAAGTTTCTGCAAAGATTCTACAACAAGTTAAAGTTCTTTCTTTAATCCAATCAAGGCAAGTACAGTTATTCTCCGCTATAAACGTTAATTATAATTTTGATATGCATTTAAATCTGAGTTTGAGGTTGTATTCTCTTCTGTTAGATCTGTTTTCTGTGACTGTTCTATATTCCTTTCTTCTTTTCTGTTTCTATAGCCAGGCTACCACGAGCCTGTGCCTAATCTCATAAGAGATGAACGTATGAACGCAAGTTTTGGGATGAATGATGAGAAATTTGACAAAACCAAATTGAATGTATGACTTTAGGACTGAGGCATAAAATATATTGGACATATGACTTGGGATTGGATGCATAAATTTGACTATGAACATAAAATTTATGCATGTTGTATGCATAGTTATGTTGTAATTTAGACCTGTAATTAATTAGAAAAAAATAAGCATATGTTATAAACTAGTTTTAGACCTATGCATATTTTGTGATAAAAGAAGAAGAGGAACCACTGTAAAGATTACATATGATTTGAGGCTTTGGACAAAATGCATATAAAAAGGCAAGATCTGATTTTTAGAGGATATGGTTTAAAGATTTATATTATTGGGGATAGTTTGCACAATGATTCATGACATGAAAAGAAGGAAGATATGGAAACTTAAGATTTACTTTAATTAGGATATCTATTATTGTAATTACACCTAAATAGGGATTTTTGGATATATGACATGCATTGAAATTAATGGTTATATTTGGTATAATTTATATGTGAATCTGCTGTAAAATGCTAGTTTAACAAAAATTGGAACATATGTTATATGGCAAATTATGTCCATATTCTGCGAGTATATGTTGTGAATCATGACAATTATGTAGGCGTATGAATTTAGGCTAATTTATGACTAGGCAAGGAATGTAAATAGAACCTTTGGAAATATTAAATTTGCTAAATCTGCTAATTTGCCAAGTTGCCTAAACTGCTAGTTTTGTTATATTGCCTAGACTGCTAATTAGATTGAAATGCCTAATCTGTTAAATTTGTCGGTTGAAATGTCTAACCTGTTATATGCAAAATTCTGCTAAGTTGCTAAATCTGTAAAATCCGTTAATTCATATAAAATCTGTTATCTGCTATGTTGATATAATCATTCTGTTATTGATATAATCTGAATTGGCATATATATTGGACGTGCGCATAAACGGTAAATAATTAATTAATTGGCCGCAAAGATGAACATGGCTAACTCGAGGTTAGAATGAGTTTGCGGCGTAAATCTGCCCGGAACCGCCCGGCACATCCAGTGGCCGCAAACAATAGGTTCTAATATGAGAAGTTAGTCATAACATGCGTAAGACACGAGGTTAGGTCTGGCTTGTGGCAGAAGTCTGCCCGGAACCGCCCGGCATATCCAGCGGCCACAAGCTACCGACCTAATGTGAGAGGTCTGTGCATTAATAATTAATTAATGCAAATCTAAGATAAGAATGACGTCTAAAACGTATTGGGGAAAATAGGGTTAAACCAATGGGGTTAATAGATGTAGTAAAACCCGTCCATGAATCTGTAGGCCCAATACAAAGTTAGACAAATCTGAAAAGTCTGTACATCTGACCCGTTAGTCTGAAAACTTGTTAACTAAATTTGTGAATTAGTAAATCTGAATTCTGTATGTCTGAACTTGTAAACAAGTTAATCTGAAATCTGTTAGTCTGGGGACACAAGGTTAGGAGGGGAATTACTTGTGTCATCTGTTGTTTGGGACCCATATTAGTCAGTAACCCTTTCTGGTATCAAAACTTTGACCCAACAGTAGGTAGGGTCTGGGCACGCTTACTGAACTAATTATAAGTGGTTCATTCTGATAATGGCGAGGGGTGTTGATGGTGCGTTCCAACCGGGTCATGTGCGTGCATGGATCCCGGTCTGCCTCTGAGGATGTAAGACGCTGTGACATCTGTAAATAGGTCTGTGCCAATTGGTTGTCACTTTAGGGAGTGATACACCCTACTGTGGGGCCGACACAGGATATTTATGTATTAGGGAGCCGATCGCTTGTGGTAGGGTTTTAGGGTACGCTTAGTTCTGTATGTTTCTGTTGGTACCGTCTGTTTCTGTTGGGTGGTAACACCTGTCTGTTTCTGTGTGGTACCGTATGTTCGGGTGGTAAAGGCCCATTACTAGTGTACACCTAATTCCACATTCTGTTTCCATAGGGATAAATCTGTTTCTTCTTCTGTCTGTTTCTGATCGGGTAGTAAAGGCCCATTATTAGCATTCTGTTTCTGTTAAAGTATTCTGTACCCGTTCCTGCTTCAATTTAGACATTAGGGTGACACCTAATTCTGTTATACTAGTATTAGTGCAGGGAAGTGTAAAACAATAGTTTATATCATTCTGTTTTTCTGTTATATCTGCTACACCTGTTATAGTTATCTCACATCCAGTTTTATGTTCATATCATATTATTATTATCTATTCATATGCTGAAAATCACTGGACTTGCCAGACTTTTTGTCTGACCCTTGTTGTTTCGCCTTCTTTCTTCCGTTTCCCCCCCAGGTTATCCAAGGAGGGAAATACTTTAGCTTGATCCGGATTTCTCTTTGCTTGAAGTGCTTAAAGTATGGCTTGGCTCTGTATAGCTTCCGTTCCATGGGGATTATGATTTTAAACTATGCATTTTGAAGGCTTTTGTACAAGACTGATATTTTGTACTTGAATTCTGAAATTGAAAGGATGTAACCATACTAATTTCTGTTTCCGCTGTAATAAAGTTAAAAAATTTCAAGTACTGTTTTATCTGTCTTGTAAGTTTCTGTTCTGTTTACTAAAATGCTCCACCAAAGTTAAGGCATTCCCTTTGTGAGTGACCTTAACGGAGGTGGGGTGTTACACAATGCATGGATAAAAGCATGGCAAAGTTATCAGTCAATAACAACCTTCGAGAAAGGCCACTCAGAGAAATATACAACATAGAAACAATTATATGCCAATTATCGCTTGAATGAGATTCTATAAAAATTTATCTCCTTTGTCTTGAAAGTTTATAAACAGTCATCATCAAACATACTAAATAGATGTATCTAAATATTTTTGTGAAAGGTGTGGAGCATACCCTTAATAAAATCCTTTAGAAGAAAAGGAGAACAACAAAGCTTCAAAGAAGAGAAGCAACGTCAAACAAAGCTTCCAGGCAGCGAAGCAGCAACAAACAAAGCTTCCAAGAAGAGAAGCAACATCAAACAAAGCTTCCAGGCAGTGAAGCAACAACAAACAAAGATTCTAGGCAGTGAAGCAACAACAAACAAAGCTTCCAAGAAGAGAAGCGACATTAAATAAAGCTTCCAAGAAGAGAAGCTACATCTCTGGAGTGCCCCTCAAGTAGGGCTAATTACTTGCATTTCCTAAAATGGAGTGCCCCTCAAGTGGGGCTAAATACTTGCATCTCCACCAAGTTGAGTGCCTCTTAAGTGAGGCTAATAATAATAGGTGCATCCTCACATATAAATGGACCAGTGTCACTCTCTTAGAGAGTAATCATTAATTTTCATATCCTATGGGTTAGGAATAAGGCTAGACATTAGATACCCAATAGCCGAATAATCAAACAGAACTTCTCGCTGAACGATTGGATAACTAGATGACCAAATGGAACTATCCTACTGAATGATTTTGGATTCAAATAACCAAATAGAACTATTTTGATGAACGATCAAACAATCGGAAAATTGGACGATTGGACGAAACTATTGCTTAATGGTTAAATGATGAAACAATTGAACATAACTACTGTTGAAGGGTCAAATGGCTAGAAAACTGAACAGAATTACTGCTAAATGACTAATTGGCTCAGGATGGTTAATTTATTCCGAAGACAGTCCTCTATATATGCATCCGGAAATTAATTTCTTGGGATATTTAAGACTCTTACGCCCACATGTTTTCTCTGAACAAGCTTCCGAGGAACCCAAATAATAACTTATGATTGTTAGATTACTTTCAATGATATTGGGGTTGTTTAACATTGTTCACATAGATGATTTTGAATAATTTTTTATGCTTATATTGGATGATTTTGAATAATCTTCAAAGATTCTTCTGTACATTTATTTAAGCATTTAATTTAACTATAACATTTCCTTGTTACTCCTCATAAAGATATGATCATTTGATATGGATTTCCGATTTCTATTTACCCGAGTGTGAGTCTCGGGATTTCTATTATTTTCAGATGTGGATTTCTGATTTCCTATTCCCGGATATAATTCTTGGGATTTCTGTTAATTTCAGATGTGGAATCTGACTTCTATTTACTCGAGTGTGAGTCTCGGGATTTGTATTAATTCCAGATGTGGATTTTTGATTTCTATTTACCTGAATGTGAGTCTCGGGATTTCTATTAATTTAAAATACGGATTTCTGATTTCCTATTTACCCGAGTGTGAGTCTCGGAATTTCTATTAATTTCAGATGTGGATTTCTGATTTCTATTTACGCGAGTGTGACTCTTGGGATTTCTATTAATTTCAGATGTGGATTTCTGATTTTTATTTACCCGAGTGTGAGTCTTGGGATTTCTATTAATTTCAGATGTGGCTTTCTGATTTACTATTTACCTAAGTGAGAGCCTTAGGATTTCTATTCATTTCAGATGTGGATTTCTTATTTCTATTCACCCGAGTGTGAGTCTTGTGATTTCTATTGATTTCAGATGTGGATTTCTGATTTCTATTTACCTGAGAGAGAGTCTCGAGATTTCTACTGATTTTAGATGTGGATTTATGATTTCTATTTACCCGAGTGTAAGTCTCATGATTTCTATTGATTTCAGATGTTGATTTCTGCTTTCCTATTTACCAGAATGTGAGTCTCGGGATTTTTTGTTAATTTCAGATGTGGATTTCTTATTTCTATTTACCCGAGTGTTAGTCTTAGGATTTCTATTAATTCCAGATGTGGATTTTTGATTTCTATTTACCTGAGCGTGAGTCTCATGATTTCTATTAATTTTAGGTGTAGATTTCTGATTTCTATTTACCCGAGTGCGAGTCTCGGGATTTCTATTAATTTCAGATGTGGATTTCTGATTTGTATTTACCTGAGTATGTGTCATGGGATTTATATTAATTTTAGATGTTGATTTCTTATTTTTATTTACCTGAGTACGAGTCACGAGATTTCTATTACTTTCAGATGTGGATTTCTGATTTCTATTTACTCGAGTTGAGTCTTGGGATTTCTATTAGTTTTAGATATGGATTTCTGGATTCTATTTACCCAAGTGTGAGTCTATGGATTTCTATTAATTTCAGATGTGGATTTCTGATTTTCCTATTTACGCGAGTGTGAGTCTCCGGTTTCCTATTATTTTCAGATAAGGATCTCTAGTCTTTTGTTACAAAAACTCAAGTCAGAGCTTTACCTTACCCTTATATTTTCAGATGGATGATTCCGTACTTATAATACTTTCAGAAATGAGTCCTTATATTATTTTATCACCCGAAACTGGTTATGGATCTTTTGTTTTATTTTTAAGAAGAATTTTTAGACTTCTATTTTCATATGCGCATATGGAGTTTGGACCTACCATCCTGGTTCTAGAATGAAGATGTTTAAGTCAATACCTGGGTTGGAACTTTTGGTCTCCCATTTGAAATCTTCTAAAGGGTTGTGGTCTCTCAACACCTCACACAGGGAAACCTCATATTACTTTTACCTCTAACAATATTACTATGAGTTTTTGATCAAAACAATGTTCGACACATTACATGTGAAATATCGAACACTATGCAAATTATATTACTTCTATTAACACATAATGTTTCATAGAAAATGAAGTTATGGTTTTCAAGTTATACATGACCAAGTCTTCGCTTTGGGATTTCTATTATGGACCTCTGAATTTCTATTACAAGTATCTATGTATGGATTTTAGGTTTGCTATCCCACGTTTTCAAAAAAAATGAACTCTTGATAACTAAATACCCAAATTGGGTTTCACTTTCCTATTAATAGAAAAACCTTAAGTTTCAAAACATTTAGTATAACGAACCACATGGGTACATTATTGGGTTAGCATGTCATTTATTTAAACACGTGAAAGATTCATAATTTTGGTGTTTAAACTGCAATACTGCCATATAAGAAAATCTAGCATTCTTTATTGTTTCCTTATCTTGAATTATACGAAACTAATAATGAAAATTTCTCTAATGCTTCTTGAGTTATAGAAAAGCAACGCAGGAATCATAGGATTTTTTTCCTAAAGAACAAAAACCTCTTTATACTAGAGGGGCCAAATGTTGACACCAAAATTCACATTGGCCAAATGTAAAAAAATGTAAGCTTCGAAACCGAGGCTTGGGACAACGAGATTGGAACCAAGCAATAAGAACCTCGGGGGTAGTGAGGTCGACACCAAAAGCAGAGACTGAAAGCCATGGAACCGATGTCAGAAGACATCAAAGGAATGGTCTTAGAATAGATAGATCAACAATGATAGCATAATGGTTTAGGATGAAACCAAGTACCGACACCTAGTATTCTTGGAAGCGGTACCAAAGTTACAAAGGATGAAAGACAGTAGAATCAGCACCATAGTATAGGCCTAAGAAGAGATTAATCGATACTAGAGCTTGAGAATGTCGATTCGATATCGATAGCATAAGATTGGGAGAAGCAATAGCATCAATACCAAGGCAGCAGGGTAAAAAGAGAGCAAAATATGGTGTCAGCACCAACATGCAATGGACTATTAGCTTGGCGACGACACCGGAAATAAAACACAAGTATATAAAACTGACACCGAGTGAGAGATAAAGTTGAAGCAATGAGACTAATACTGGGACAATGAAGGAAATAATTAAACAAGTCAATACCAAAGACTAAAAGGTTGAACTATGGATTTGATGATTCAAAGAGAAAGCGGAAAAAATGGAGCCAAATGCTAAGAACTAATATTGGGGTAACGAACCCGAACACCAAGCAAGGAAAGCAGTTAAAGCGACACCAAATATTCGAGAAGAAGGCACAAAACTGAAACCAAACTCATGAAGAGAAGTGAGAAGTTATAAACAAGTACGATGGAGCAAAAGAGAGCTATCTATATCGATGAACTTCATACCGATACCAATGTGCAAGGAAAGCATACATTAATAGAAGCTTAGAGCAGAACCAAATAACGGAAGCCATATACATAGAGAAAAGGAGACAACTAAAGCCAACATAAAAGCACTTATAAAGATTCGGCATAGAAACCAAGAAATGCGGAAGAAGGCCGACACCAGGAAGTAAACACCAAACCCAATACTGGGATGACGCAATAAAAGAAGGCCTAAAACCTTTATAAATAGGACCCCATAAGTCACATTTTGGGGGATCTGAATTTCTTTTCTCATTCTAAGATCATGAAAGCCCTTAAAATGGACATAGGTTCAATCTTAACCGAACCACTATAAGTTGTTGTGTTCTTTACTTTCTCGCATATCATATTGCATTTAGTTGTACTTACAAATACCAGCTCTTTTCAACCCAATACTCCAAATTATTACAGAATCACCCCTAATATGTATTCTAGCTCCAATTAGCAACAAAAGTTAAACCCTATCCCAAGGTAACTGTTTATCCTTAAGACTTGTAAGCGTGATACTCACCTCTTAAAGTAAGAATAACTAATATTCGGACTTAGGATCTTGATATCTAAGGAACGGTAGATTCACTTAAGCTAAAAAAGGACTAGATTACCCCAAGTCCATAACCACAATGTAACGACCCGTATTTTGAGCGACTTTGGTTATCGACATAAGCACGATGTCGATAACCAAAACATCGAAAAATCCTGGTAATTAGTGAAAGAAATTAGAGGGTGAGAAAAGATAAGATAGAAACTTAGAATAGAAGAAGAAGAAGAACCCAACATCAGAGTAACACGAATCTCACAGCGGAACGAATAACATATAATATATGTAACATAACTTTGAAATACAAATCTGTACTTGAATATACATATCATTATCAAAGTACAGCACTTACAACACAACGGAAATAACTATAGCTATATGATCCTGAAGCCACCTGCTCCAAGCTCTTCAAGTGTATCTGTAAAATCCCGACTACTTGACTGCCCATACAAATTTAGGCACCCAAGAGTTTAGGGAAAACAACAAAATAAACTCCGGGTCAGTCATGGGACTGGTATGAGTAAAACAGTTTAAAAACAGTTCGAACAAGTAAACGATATCTCATAAGACCACGCCGCATAACGGAACGGGTTTTTCCCTTATGAGAATCCAAAATAACTTTAGATCAAAAACCTTTTGATATTATAATAATGCCTATCAATCACAGTATATATAATCATCTAGCAGAAACGCTTTCATCTCACGTTCTACATATATCATATACAATCAATACCGCAAGCACGTATTGGGTAATGGATTTCCAACTATGACAAGGTATGGAACCACCTTTCGCTAATGTACCTCTAGAGAGGAATACAGTGGGTTCAACAAGAACATCTTGCAACCCGGCCACACATGACCGACCACTCATTTTGCTTGAGTGTATCGAATGTATATCATCAACAGTTGGGATCAGCAACCGTTTCCCGAATGGGACAGCATCAACAATAGATTTTTAGAAGTAAATGAAACTCTAGATCAGGTGATTATACACCCTACTTCGGTGCGACCGACTTAGCCATGCTGCCTGCCCGATTTCTGTCATTTACCGGATGTTGAGGCTAGAAGCTACGCTTCATCATCACATCAGATTGACTTTGAATGCCACATCGTCAAATCCATCAAATCACCGATTGACGTCTACAACAATACATTATGTGTTAGCTAAAAGAAGTTTCCTTCTCCGCTTCCACTCTTGGTACGGTTGGAGAAATCAATATACGTGATCGTCTGGAAATACTCTGTCAGACATCCGTCCATACAAGTCATCCAGGAACAGGATGAACCGAAGGCACTATTCTGTGAACAGGATAGCCCTTGCATAACTCCGTCTTCAATTTCCTTTGGCATATATGATTCGCAACGCTTATGCCAATACAGAGTGGTTCTTTGGATAATAATCCAACCGGTCTCTCCATATTAACAACGTTAAAATGGTCAAAACTTCGATAGTCTGTGATTTAACTATCGAATAAAAACAGGTGTGCAAACAACGATATTATTTCCAAATGGAAATTATATCGATCAAACAATATTTAACATTCATCTCCTTAGTTCATTAATTTACTTATCTCCTGTTTCCCTATATTCAATATTTCCTATTTTCTAAATTTGGAAAATATACGTTATTAACAATGGAAAACGTTTCCATTTCTTGTTTTCTTTATTTGAAAACATTTCTGGTTTCTTTTTTGGAAAACATTCCCAAAGCTTCTTCATTGGTCTTAGACAGATGTTTAAACAAACCATCGCGATGCCAACTCAAACCATTTCCTTTACTGCCGAACCTTAACTATTCCTTAGTTAAAAACGAAGCCAATTAAGTTGGGGTAGAACTACCTCTCAGACCTTAACTGAACAACATTTCGAACTTTGGAATAGGCAAAGTTCACTTTATATCCCTTTAACTAACTTCCTTACTTAACTCTCGTTCGAATAAATATCTATTCGATTTATTCTATTCACTTAACTCTATTCGATTAACCCTTATCAATTAACTCTATTGGACTAACACTATTGGATTAACTCTATTTGACTAACGCTATTGATTTACTCATTTCACTTAACTCCTTTCGAATAAACTATATTCGATAACTCCTTTTACTTTCTATTCGAATAAACTATATTCGATTAACTCGTTTGCTTCTATTCGAATAAACTATATTCGATTAACTCCTTTTACTTTCTATTCGAATCGATTAACTAACATCGATTAACTCCTTTGCTTTAACTCTAATCGATTAACTAACGTCGATTAGCTCCCTTGCTTTAACTCTAATCGATTAAACTAATATCGATTAGCTCCTTTATTCTATTCGAATAAACTATTCATTTATAAAGATTTACTTTTAGTAACAGTTCTTCACTTTACAAATGATTTCCCTTTTATAAAACTCTATTCGTTTTAAAAACATTTTTCCCTTTTATTTACTTTCGAAATATTTCCTTTTATAAATCTGTTGATTTTATAAAATCCCTTTATTTCAATATACATTGAAATAATTCTTTTTACATCCCAGGGTCTTTATGATATTTAAAATATCGAATAAAAATGATCAACATCATTCCAACACCCATAATCCATAACTGATTATATAACACATCATATATCACAATATATGAAAAACAGTAAAATAAATGTTGAGGAATCCAGTTGGATTCCTCCAACCTGTTTCCCTGCATCACAGATGTTAAACAATATAGATAACATCACTTTCAGTTCTATATGATACATTCTGTTAAACAGAATCAAATATAGAAATCAACTAACTGACTAGCAGTTCAATCAAACAGTCAACATACAGTCAAACAGCCAATATCTAACAGTTCTAAAAATACAACATGAAATTATAAACTGTTCAGAGTTGGTGAGATTTACTCACATTGGACGATCATCGTTAATAACGATAACCATCGCTTGATTCAGACGGGCAATTTATTTTGCCATAAATTGTAATGAGCTTCAACTCGCTCCTAGTCAGTTCTATTGTAAAGCCCTCGTCCATACGATCCTGACGGATCCGACTGTTCGTAAATATGACCACGTACGAGCGTGAAATAGCATTTACAAGATTTGCATATTAAATAAAAGCAAAACTTATACCATAAAATTTGTATTGGGCCTCACCAAATTAGTTTCCGTCGGCCCACCATCCCCTTTTTCAATTCCGTTGGCACTTGACCCATTAACCCGTGGCCTCTTTAACTCCAACGGTGTCCTCTCCCTAACATGAAACACTCTCTTCTAACAAATAGTTGAAGTTTGAACCCATTTTACACAACCCTAATATAATTCCTTCCACCAATACATTCCACCGAATAATAGTTCCAGCTTCTCATTTTATTATTTTGAATCTTCTATGAATGAAGCCGTCATTCACGTGAATCCTCTTTACCATAATACTACCAATTCCTTATGTTAATCTCCCTCCACCGTATATTGCTACAGCCCGCACCACCCAAATTAAACAGAGACTGCTCCACAAATTTTAGTGTTCCCATCCCATCATTTCATATAAATCCAACCTTATATTACCAAACAACTCGCCGTAAAAATCTCCACTTTTCCCCACATGCACAGTGGAACTGCTACACCTACCCTTGATGCTTGTGTCTTCAAGCCTTGTCCGTGTGTTACAGAGAACCCATGCCATTTACACGTCTTCGAACGCCATTTGAACCACACCACAACTTCACTGATGCTCACGGCTTCCAACCCATGTTCCCAGCATATAAAAACACATCCCATTTCCTGTACATGTGCCCTTATTACACGTCAGTACCCTTTCTCCACACTTTCACATATCCCATCACCAAAATACTAAACCCAATTTCCAAAAGCATCGTTCTTCCTTTATTTACAACTCCAGTACACCTCCTAATGCAGTCTACACGTCTGGACACCCTGGTCCGTCAACAGCAAATGGGAAGCCACCACCTGCTTCGCTTTTTCCACGAACCCGAGAAGCTTGGGTGCTTTGAGGATTTTATATATAATAGTTTTAAATATTTCGCTGAGTATTTATTTTGAGGATTTAAAACCCACGATATTGGTTTGCTGAGATGAAGGAGGGCGGCAGATTGGATTTCGTGAGTTTGCTGAAGAAAGAATTAGGTTAGAAGGGTTTTTGGTTAGTATTTTATATGTATTGTTTCCTTCATACTTAAGTAATATGAACTGACGTGTTTCCATTCTATGCGAGTAATATTTCCGGTGGAGAACGAAGACACGTAGCAACATCAGAGACCATTTGTTTAGTGAAATATGTTTTGCAAACATTAGCTATCCTATAAAGATAACCGTTTGTACAATTCTATTCAAATACGAATTGATAACGACAAAACTAAGAATAGCGTTGTGACACGCAAGTTGTCACGGGTCCAAAAATATAATAATATCGGTAGTTTAACTCATATTGTGAAACCCCAAAATCGCTGATACAGGGTGCAAAACACTTCAAATAAAAAGTTGCTTATTTAATTAATTGAAAATTACAGTAAAATTCTAAAAATTAAATTATCGCTATTTCCCAAAAGAACCTTATCTGAATTCACACCCGATATCTAGTTATTTTGAAGTAACCGTTATGGCCGATAAACGATTCTATAGCGACTATTCTAAAATTTGATTTGGACGTAAATCAAAATCTATACGACGAAATCCCGATTTTTCTCTTCCACTAGAAAGATATACTTCACCATCTCCATACGTTTCTTGTTTCACAGAAATCTGATTTAAAACAAATCCTGTACATTTCGTTGAAGTTCAAATCGCCGAATAGCGAACTGCCACGCCATTTCGAGCTCTATTTTAATTATATTATAATTATACGTTCAAACTGACGTCGACTGAGTATATTCGTTATTCAAATTCAATTCTAAACTGAATTATATATCACAGATGATCCGGTTCACACCATATCGTCATTTCGACCATTTCTGATTATTTCAGAATTAAATATATTATTTAGTTTAATATTTTTAATTAAATATTTACTATTATTTAATTAAACGGCCATGTAATTCACTAACCCACCATTTATACAATTAAATAAATTAATCATAATACCTCTGCCAGTGCGGGTCATTACAATCTTCCCCACTTAAAATAATTTCGTCCTCGAAATTGCTAAAAGGTAGAGGACGACCCTATCGACTGGTTAGAACATATTTGTTCACTTCTTAACTTTAGTTTCAACTGAACCAATTTAAATTCAATTAAATTATTAATTAATTCTTATCAACGAAAATTTTCAAAAATCTTGAAAATTTTCTAACGCCTTAACTCTTCGAAAAATTTCGCCGGCACCTCCTTTGTACTGGTCAATACGTCAAACCACCACTCGCCTCTTTGGGCCATCTCCATCCCAAGATAAAATCAAACAGCCAAGCGGCTTGCCTATTCGGCTCATAAATCTTATATTCAATAGAAATATAAACCGGTACCTTTTGTCGGCATATCATTATATCCTTTCCACCCGTTATCAATTCGACGGATACAAGGGTCATCCCAATCACATTCCCATCTGCTTTTATCCATGACACAACCATTCACTTATATCCTAAGTCGAATTTTATTTCAAATTCGAGTTCCATTCTCGATTTCAAACTCTTAACTTCCCAATCCAATTTTCATTTTAGATTCTTATCTCGATAATCCAATTTTATTCAAGGATAAATTTTTCCTGATATCGTTCTATTTCCATTCAGTTTTCACTTAACTGTTTCAATTCAATTTCATCTTACTTCCGCAAACTTCTATTTAAATTTGTTCTTAATTCAAACAGTCTCTTCCTGGGAATTTTAAACAGTTTACTCTTTTTAAAAATCAAAATTTCCTTTTGAACATCTTACTGAGCCCTTAACTAATATTCCATTAGTTAAATCACTTCTCTATTTCTTCATCAATATTTGTTAACCAAATATTTTCAATAACCACATTGGCCTTTTATGTTATTTGGAAAACATTTCCGAATATCGCCTTCCTTTATTTTCTAAACTTTAGAAAATATATGCTATTTATAATTGGAAAATATTCCAATTACTTATCTCTTTTCCAATCTCGTTTATTTCTATACTTAGGAAATATATATTTTTTTTTTTATATTTCCCAGCTTACGCTTATTTGGGTTAAAACGGATGTTGTGTAAAACATCGTTACGACCACCCAACTACTATATTCAACTAACTCTTATTCAGCATTGATCTTCGAGCCCGGAATCTTACTATTTATTTGTTAATAATGAAATCAATCAAGTTGGGGTATAAATACCTCTCAGACCTTGACTGAATAACATTTATAACGTCAAAACAGACATGACTACTTATTCGAATAATCAATACTGTACAACTACTGATTCACTTTTAAACACGTACACACTTCCTCTTTCTATTTTTACTAGATTTAATTCCTAGTCTTCCCTTTTGATTATATTATTCTATTTCTAAGTTCGTTTCCTTATCGACTTCTATATATATATCGATACGTTGATTTCTAACTATCAAATTATCTTTAAAAATATTCTAACTCCTTAAATTTCCGGAAAAATTCGCAATAGCCTCCTTTGTACCAGGAGCATCGGGATATTTTAAATAGCCTCCCATGGCCCTCACCAATCCAAAAGAAAATGCCAAGCGGCTAGCCGATACGGCGCATAAAATCTCATATATGAATTAAATACATACCTTCTCGTCGAGCATTCTATTAATATACCTTCATACCTTATCCATACCTATCTCATGTATATTTATACCTGCCCAATATATTTTAACTATACCGGATCGTTTTAACTAAATTCGTTAATTAATATGTTAATTAACTCTTTCGTCTATTTCACTTTTATATTTGAACATGATATGTTCAAATATATTTTAACTTGCTTATTAACTAATTGAATTCCATTTCAATTCTATTTGAATTTCCTATATTCAAATTCCATTTCAATTCTCTTATTCAAATTCTATGTTTGAATTTCATTTCAATTTCCTTATTCAAATTCTATATTTGAATTTCTTTTCAATTCTATTTGAATCCTCTACATTCAAATTTCATTTTACTTTCGATATTCAAATCCTACATTTGAAATCTCTTATATTTTCTATATCCAAACGCCATTTGAATTTCTATATTCAAATTCTATATCACTTCCATTGAGTTTCATATATTCAAACTCCCTTTGAATTTCTATATTCAATTTCTATTTCACTTCCATTGAATTTCATATATTCAAACTCCCTTTGAATTTCTATATTCAATTTCCTTATTTCAAATTCTATTTTGAAATTCTATATTCACTTTTCCATTATTTAAATCTTCTTTATTCAAATCTCATTTGAATTTCTATATTCAAATTCCCCTTCAAATTTTCTTTATTCGTCCTTTAAATAAGTCTCGTTTTCAATTTCTTTTGAAATCGATATTTCTACCTTTGGAAAATAGATTTCCCTTTCAATTTCACACTTGTATTTTATTTCTGAATTATCCGATGATAATTCTTTTCACTTCATTTATAAACTTCGTTTATAAAAGAACTATTTATAAACTTCGTTTATAAAGGAACTTCTCGTTTTTATTTCTTTTAAAACAATTTAATATTTCATATCTATTTAAAAATTCCAATTCTATATTTTCAAATTCTATTTTGAAATTCAACATAACTTGTCTTTCCCAAAACAAATTCTAAACTGTATCTCTGGTAGTAATTCGTCACTTACAACTCGAAAATGAATACTGATGATGCAGCTGTCATCATCAGAATATATTTTCCAGCGCTCGAAGTGAGTTCAATACTATTAAACCATCTCTAAACATTTCCACTTCGAAATTCATTTCAAAATATAATTCACACTGCTTGTAAAACAATTTAAAATCTCCCAGGATCTTAAATTTTCCTTATTTTAAATCCAAATCCATTTACAAACACTTATCCAATTCTCCAGAATTTTATTCAATTCCTTAACAACACTTATCCAATTTTCCAGAATTTTAACTCCATTTCTGGTTTAAACTTCAGATTTAACTCCTCTGATTTCACGTATTTCACTTATATGAATCCTGATTGGTTATTCACATAACCATTTAATTTATAATCTTACTCGATTATAATAACAACCAATGTATCCAATATATATAAAAATATAATTTGGGTAAAATTATTTCGTTTACCCTCTTTTCAAAACATACCATGATGGTTCATCGTATTCAAGTGTTTACAAAATCCCTACCGATACAGTGGATCAAACTGATCGACCAGAACCCATAAACTACTCAACCAATAAATCTCCACAATATAAAACAAATTTTTATATCAATAACAAATATGTTCACTCGTATATATACACTCAATCTCAGTCTAGGGTATTTCTAACCCTATCTCTACCGAGTCACGCCACAGAGCCAAGTAATTCTTAACTTAAGCTCTGATACCAACTGTAACGACCCGTATTTTGAGCGACTTTGGTTATCGACATAAGCACGATGTCGATAACCAAAACATCGAAAAATCCTGGTAATTAGTGAAAGAAATTAGAGGGTGAGAAAAGATAAGATAGAAACTTAGAATAGAAGAAGAAGAAGAAGAACACAACATCAGAGTAACACGAATCTCACAGCGGAACGAATAACATATAATATATGTAACATAACTTTGAAATACAAATCTGTACTTGAATATACATATCATTATCAAAGTACAGCACTTACAACACAACGGAAATAACTATAGCTATATGATCCTGAAGCCACCTGCTCCAAGCTCTTCAAGTGTATCTGTAAAATCCCGACTACTTGACTGCCCATACAAATTTAGGCACCCAAGAGTTTAGGGAAAACAACAAAATAAACTCCGGGTCAGTCATGGGACTGGTATGAGTAAAACAGTTTAAAAACAGTTCGAACAAGTAAACGATATCTCATAAGACCACGCCGCATAACGGAACGGGTTTTTCCCTTATGAGAATCCAAAATAACTTTAGATCAAAAACCTTTTGATATTATAATAATGCCTATCAATCACAGTATATATAATCATCTAGCAGAAACGCTTTCATCTCACGTTCTACATATATCGTATACAATCAAAACCGCAAGCACGTATTGGGTAATGGATTTCCAACTATGACAAGGTATGGAACCACCTTTCGCTAATGTACCTCTAGAGAGGAATACAGTGGGTTCAACAAGAACATCTTGCAACCCGGCCACACATGACCGACCACTCATTTTGCTTGAGTGTATCGAATGTATATCATCAACAGTTGGGATCAGCAACCGTTTCCCGAATGGGACAACATCAACAATAGATTTTTAGAAGTAAATGAAACTCTAGATCAGGTGATTATACACCCTACTTCGGTGCGACCGACTTAGCCATGCTGCCTGCCCGATTTCTGTCATTTACCGGATGTTGAGGCTAGAAGCTACGCTTCATCATCACATCAGATTGACTTTGAATGCCACATCGTCAAATCCATCAAATCACCGATTGACGTCTACAACAATACATTATGTGTTAGCTAAAAGAAGTTTCCTTCTCCGCTTCCACTCTTGGTACGGTTGGAGAAATCAATATACGTGATCGTCTGGAAATACTCTGTTAGACATCCGTCCATACAAGTCATCCAGGAACAGGATGAACCGAAGGCACTATTCTGTGAACAGGATAGCCCTTGCATAACTCCGTCTTCAATTTCCTTTGGCATATATGATTCGCAACGCTTATGCCAATACAGAGTGGTTCTTTGGATAATAATCCAACCGGTCTCTCCATATTAACAACGTTAAAATGGTCAAAACTTCGATAGTCTGTGATTTAACTATCGAATAAAAACAGGTGTGCAAACAACGATATTATTTCCAAATGGAAATTATATCGATCAAACAATATTTAACATTCATCTCCTTAATTCATTAATTTACTTATCTCCTGTTTCCCTATATTCAATATTTCCTATTTTCTAAATTTGGAAAATATACGTTATTAACAATGGAAAACGTTTCCATTTCTTGTTTTCTTTATTTGAAAACATTTCTGGTTTCTTTTTTGGAAAACATTCCCAAAGCTTCTTCATTGGTCTTAGACAGATGTTTAAACAAACCATCGCGATGCCAACTCAAACCATTTCCTTTACTGCCGAACCTTAACTATTCCTTAGTTAAAAACGAAGCCAATTAAGTTGGGGTAGAACTACCTCTCAGACCTTAACTGAGCAACATTTCTAACTTTGGAATAGGCAAAGTTCACTTTATATCCCTTTAACTAACTTCCTTACTTAACTCTCGTTCGAATAAATATCTATTCGATTTATTCTATTCACTTAACTCTATTCGATTAACCCTTATCAATTAACTCTATTGGACTAACACTATTGGATTAACTCTATTTGACTAACGCTATTGATTTACTCATTTCACTTAACTCCTTTCGAATAAACTATATTCGATAAATCCTTTTACTTTCTGTTCGAATAAACTATATTCGATTAACTCGTTTGCTTCTATTCGAATAAACTATATTCGATTAACTCCTTTTACTTTCTATTCGAATCGATTAACTAACATCGATTAACTCCTTTGCTTTAACTCTAATCGATTAACTAACGTCGATTAGCTCCCTTGCTTTAACTCTAATCGATTAAACTAATATCGATTAGCTCCTTTATTCTATTCGAATAAACTATTCATTTATAAAGATTTACTTTTAGTAACAGTTCTTCACTTTACAAATGATTTCCCTTTTATAAAACTCTATTCGTTTTAAAAACATTTTTCCCTTTTATTTACTTTCGAAATATTTCCTTTTATAAATCTGTTGATTTTATAAAATCCCTTTATTTCAATATACATTGAAATAATTCTTTTTACATCCCAGGGTCTTTATGATATTTAAAATATCGAATAAAAATGATCAACATCATTCCAACACCCATAATCCATAACTGATTATATAACACATCATATATCACAATATATGAAAAACAGTAAAATAAATGTTGAGGAATCCAGTTGGATTCCTCCAACCTGTTTCCCTGCATCACAGATGTTAAACAATATAGATAACATCACTTTCAGTTCTATATGATACATTCTGTTAAACAGAATCAAATATAGAAATCAACTAACTGACTAGCAGTTCAATCAAACAGTCAACATACAGTCAAACAGCCAATATCTAACAGTTCTAAAAATACAACATGAAATTATAAACTGTTCAGAGTTGGTGAGATTTACTCACATTGGACGATCATCGTTAATAACGATAACCATCGCTTGATTCAGACGGGCAATTTATTTTGCCATAAATTGTAATGAGCTTCAACTCGCTCCTAGTCAGTTCCATTGTAAAGCCCTCGTCCATACGATCCTGACGGATCCGACTGTTCGTAAATATGACCACGTACGAGCGTGAAATAGCATTTACAAGATTTGCATATTAAATAAAAGCAAAACTTATACCATAAAATTTGTATTGGGCCTCACCAAATTAGTTTCCGTCGGCCCACCATCCCCTTTTTCAATTCCGTTGGCACTTGACCCATTAACCCGTGGCCGCTTTAACTCCAACGGTGTCCTCTCCCTAACATGAAACACTCTCTTCTAACAAATAGTTGAAGTTTGAACCCATTTTACACAACCCTAATATAATTCCTTCCACCAATACATTCCACCGAATAATAGTTCCAGCTTCTCATTTTATTATTTTGAATCTTCTATGAATGAAGCCGTCATTCACGTGAATCCTCTTTACCATAATACTACCAATTCCTTATGTTAATCTCCCTCCACCGTATATTGCTACAGCCCGCACCACCCAAATTAAACAGAGACCGCTCCACAAATTTTAGTGTTCCCATCCCATCATTTCATATAAATCCAACCTTATATTACCAAACAACTCGCCGTAAAAATCTCCACTTTTCCCCACATGCACAGTGGAACTGCTACACCTACCCTTGATGCTTGTGTCTTCAAGCCTTGTCCGTGTGTTACAGAGAACCCATGCCATTTACACGTCTTCGAACGCCATTTGAACCACGCCACAACTTCACTGATGCTCACGGCTTCCAACCCATGTTCCCAGCATATAAAAACACATCCCATTTCCTGTACATGTGCCCTTATTACACGTCAGTACCCTTTCTCCACACTTTCACATATCCCATCACCAAAATACTAAACCCAATTTCCAAAAGCATCGTTCTTCCTTTATTTACAACTCCAGTACACCTCCTAATGCAGTCTACACGTCTGGACACCCTGGTCCGTCAACAGCAAATGGGAAGCCACCACCTGCTTCGCTTTTTCCACGAACCTGTGAAGCTTGGGTGCTTTGAGGATTTTATATATAATAGTTTTAAATATTTCGCTGAGTATTTATTTTGAGGATTTAAAACCCACGATATTGGTTTGCTAAGATGAAGGAGGGCGGCGGATTGGATTTCGTGAGTTTGCTGAAGAAAGAATTAGGTTAGAAGGGTTTTTGGTTAGTATTTTATATGTATTGTTTCCTTCATACTTAAGTAATATGAACTGACGTGTTTCCATTCTATGCGAGTAATATTTCCGGTGGAGAACGAAGACATGTAGCAACATCAGAGACCATTTGTTTAGTGAAATATGTTTTGCAAACATTAGCTATCCTATAAAGATAACCGTTTGTACAATTCTATTCAAATACGAATTGATAACGACAAAACTAAGAATAGCGTTGTGACACGCAAGTTGTCACGGGTCCAAAAATATAATAATACCGGTAGTTTAACTCATATTGTGAAACCACAAAATCGCTGATACAGGGTGCAAAACACTTCAAATAAAAAGTTGCTTATTTAATTAATTGAAAATTACAGTAAAATTCTAAAAATTAAATTATCGCTATTTCCCAAAAGAACCTTATCTGAATTCACACCCGATATCTAGTTATTTTGAAGTAACCGTTATGGCCGATAAAAGATTCTATAGCGACTATTCTAAAATTTGATTTGGACGTAAATCAAAATCTATACGACGAAATCCCGATTTTTCTCTTCCACTAGAAAGATATACTTCACCATCTCCATACGTTTCTTGTTTCACAGAAATCTGATTTAAAATGAATCCTGTACATTTCGTTGAAGTTCAAATCGCCGAATAGCAAACTGCCACGCCATTTCGAGCTCTATTTTAATTATATTATAATTATACGTTCAAACTGACGTCGACTGAATATATTCGTTATTCAAATTCAATTCTAAACTGAATTATATATCACAGATGATCCGGTTCACACCATATCGTCATTTCGACCATTTCTGATTATTTCAGAATTAAATATATTATTTAATTTAATATTATTAATTAAATATTTACTATTATTTAATTAAACGGCCATGTAATTCACTAACCCACCATTTATACAATTAAATAAATTAATCATAATACCTCTGCCAGTGCGGGTCATTACACATAACCTATATTTTGGTTTTGATGAAAAATATCGTTAACATCAACGTAAAATACAGTCGACATGGAAATTGCTACCTTCTATGATCTTGAAGCTCCAGCAACCCAAGCCCAACTCTTTTAACTTAATAAGAAGTTGGAAGAAAGGACAAGAGAAATTAACAACAATTTGAGAATAAACATCGAGATGTTGTAATGACTTCAAGAAAATCAACGCGACGTCGCTTGCCTTGAACTCTACAGGAACACCCATATCCGTTCCTTACCTAGAGTCTCAGAAAGCTCTTTTTTCAACATCCACCATGGAAACCAAAGTCAAAGGAGGAGGACTAATGCCAACACCAACGCCAACAACAATGGTAAAGGAACTACCATCACCTTCAGAGAGGAAATGGGTCAATGCAACCGTTCTCGGTTGGATATTTACGACGAAGTAGGACCTAATACCCAACCCCTTCCTCGACAGTAACTTACTGTCGCCGCTCAAAACTTGGCACCTACGCATCCATCAGCTCAACAGGCCCAAGTTCCAATCAACCAACCTCAATAGAATTAAGTAATCAAGGTTGACGACATATTCAAAGATGATTCTGATGTTTATCCAAGAAGGCGCCCACAACCCTGAACTCCTGAGTTGAACCACGACCGTTCGAATCCAGCGGAGGTTCAGCTCACGATTCACCGACTGGTCTGAAGGATCGTGAGAGAAACGTGGGGGCACATCAACAATGTTTGGAAAACCAATACGAGGCATACCCCTTTACTCGGGCCATCCACGACACCGAATGACCTCGATGCTTAAATATGCCACAACTAACGACTTACATAGGAAAGACTGATCCCTGTAACTTCTTGAACAATTATGAGTGTTATAAGGACTCAAGTCGCGCCACTGACATTGTCAAATGGAACTGCTTCACAGTTTTCCTATAAGACTTCGCTCTACTCTAGTTTTCTCAACTTCCAACAAGATCTATCTCTACTTTCAAAGTTAAGCAATTCAGGATGCACATCGCAAGACCGAGGGATACCTTGACTCTTTCAACTCTCTAACAAGGCGTAACACCCCGCATTTTTAAGTATAATTAAAAATGAAATAAAATATATGAAAATATTCTTATGATAGGTAAATAATGGTGATGCATAAGAAGAATTAATTAATACATGAAAGAGAAGAAAAATTAGTTCAATAACGGTGTGTGTTACGGAAAGGATAGTAAAATGAGGATAATTAATTTAAGAATCGGGAATTAGGTAAAATGGACATCACCATTGCGTTCCTCTCGAAATTTTACATGAAATAGAGTCCAAGTTTTCGCAAATTGGAGTCCGGATGAAGAAGTTATGGCATGTGGAAGATTCAGAAGGTTTCGGTCAGCACAGAACTGGGCAGGTCGACCTGGGGGTCAACCTGGTGGCCAGGTCGACCCCCTGGTCGACCTGGGAGTTGACCTCCCCCATGGGTGTTGACTATAGTGTTGACCTCCCCCCTACAGGTCGACCTGGTCAGCCTGTTTCGGTCCAGAACACGTTTTTGAAGCCCAGGGACGATTTTTGATGGTCCGGATTGGTTTTAGGGTTAATCTGATGGCTGAAATGAATTGCTACACCTATAAAAACAACCTAAGACCTAGCCTTCTCTACACACAATTCTATTCTGCTTCTTCTCTGCCTCTGTTCTAAATAAAAATAAAAATGGCGTCGCTACTCTGCTGGAATCAAAACTAGAAGCTAATCAACATCAACCTAAGCAACTCAATTCAAATTAGAGATCAAAGCTTCTGCAACGATTCTACAACAATTAAAGTTCTTTCTTTAATCCAACTGAAAGAACCCGTTACTTCCCCGGTCTCCGAAGAGATGAGAAAGAACGGATTACTGTGAGGACACGACAAATCAGAACGCAGACGGAAGAACATTTCATTGTATATCACAACAATGCATCAGATTACAAGAATATACAGAGTATAAATGAATATTACACAGAAATATCAGAGAATTAAATTACATTTAAATACATAGCAGCGGAAAATAATACAATACACAACTGAAGGAGATATACGGATACAAAGCTTTCCGGATATCGTTCCAGCTATAAACCAGGATCCTGTGAATATAAATCTGCAAAACCAAAACTACTAGCTGCCCGTGTCAAAATAAGGGCACCCAGAGTTTAGGTTAAAACAATAAACTCCAGATCAGTCATATGACTGGTGTGAGAACTAAAACAGTTGAAAATCTTTATTTTAAAGTTAGGTAAATCAAGGGACCACGCCGTATAACACGGAACAGGTTTCCTCCCAAGAATACCAGTGCATAAAACAAACAACGCAATGCTAAATAAAGAAAAATGAAGCTATTATAAGACCCAGTTCCCATCACACAATGCAACGCAAGCCGAAAGATAGGGTTTTTACCTTATAATAGCCAAGAATGCTTGATACGTTTAAAACAAATCATTTGATACTATCATAAGTGCATAGTGTATAAAACAATCTTCAAATCATAAGTATCAATCATAGACGGCATGGGTACCATATATCATGTCGCCATACTAGGCTCTACAATCAAAACCGCAAATGTCACGTATTTGGAAATTGGATTTCCTTCTATGAACCGAGGCAAAAGATAGTCCTCTACCGATTCGAGACTGTCTATCCTGAGCCTCAGGACCCAAACTCAGGTAGGCTATTGGATCGTCAGGGCCGGTCCACCGATGTGGATTAAAATGCCTGAACATGCGTTTCCCCGCCCTATGGGGAGTAAATGAGCCAACGAATGGCTCCATCGGACCCGGATCGTCCGATCTAACCGAGGCGCCTCGCAACAGCAACAACCACATAAGTCAAACTCGTCAGGGCGTGTAAAACCACTGACGCCACTTCTAACTAGAAAGAAACGCATGCCCCCCCTGAGGTCCTTCTCCCGTTTTTGGTTCACAACCAGGGTGCGAGGCTCGCGAATTCACGTTACACAAAGCTGTGCCACATAGGCTGTGCTTTGATCATCACCACAAAACTTTGCTTTTCAACAGAAGCCTTGATCATTTGCCACTTAGGCGTGCCATACAGGCAATTCACTCTATGCGTTTGATATCCATCAGTATATAACCGCTGAGCTCGTACGTCTCAGAGAAGGGCGTTAAGCAAGAGAATAAATTCTCCGCCGCCAGCAGATATATATTTAATAGAAGTCAACCACACAGACTAAAATCCAATGTCAGACACACAGTACCGGAGGCACCTAGTACCCCGCATATCCATCGATCTCCAAGTACGTCTGGACGATCACCAACTGTTTCCATCTTCTTGGGTGCACAGCCCAATCAAGATCATCAGTAATCACCCAAACGACGTGAAGACCCCTGGTCTTCGACCATCGTCTTCATCTTCGACACCACGTCGAATCAGTTATTCAGAATGGGATAAGCCCGGTCATTCTGAACAACTCGCGTATATATATAATAAACACGTGTTACACAAACACAACATGCGCCTCTTTCCAATTCAGAATATTCTTTGGGAAAGGTTCTCATTAATTTTATCAAAGATAAACTCTTTTAAATTTATTCTTTAATCTTCTTTTGAATATCAATTCAAACTAGTCGGGATTAGCGAACCACACCGAAGTAATCATTTATTTTAATTTCCCAATCCCAACCTATTCATCCCATAAAGTAAAACTGGTAATACTTCATATCTAACACCACGGTGTTATCGGTAAATTCAATTACCATTTCACGTTCAAATCTAATTAAAGATTTAACTATCGTCTGGAGTAAAACTGGAGATACTCCATTTTCGATATTTTCAATCTAATTAAAGATTCATTAAAACTCCACTTAGTTTTAATCTTTAACTGGGTTAGAGAATCGGTATCATTTAAAACACGGTTCACGATAAACCCAAAATCTCATTTCATTAATTATCGAGTTAAAGAACGAGTGTTATTTAAAACACTGTTCACGATGAACCCAAAAATCAATATCAATTCAATTCAATATTATTTAATTGGTACACTTCATTAAATCTAAATAAAAAGATTTAATCTTTTCTCAACTGGGTTCAAGAACAGTGTTAACGAAAACACCATTCACGACAAACCCAAATCACATTTGATATTAAATACAAGGCTCTGAATAGAAAATATATCGGTTTATATTCAATACCAAACTCTACGACTAACAAATATCGTATTGGAAATAACGATATAAATATATCTTTCAAATTTCCATAACAATATATGTATAATCACGAAATCCAACATCGAAATATTCCGGAGACAATTTCGATTCAAATCCCTTCCAATTCAATTATTGGAAATTCTGGTTGTATTTCAAAAACATTTCAAACCCACTTTATTTATTTTAAAAATAAATAAATTATAATTCTAGTTCAAAACTAGTTCATTTCGATAAAAATCTATTTTTATCTTTTCAAATATGGAGTTTTTCATCCCAATCTTTCCCAAATCATTTCTTATGATTTTACACAAATTATTACTATTTTTAATAATTTTATCAAGGCCCGTACAGTCGATTTCCATCAACGGCCATCGAACTGCACTTATAGCGACCTTTTACAAATTTGATTTGGACATAATTCCAAATCCAACCGATATATTTCAAATTTCTAATATTCGTTAGAAAGCTCTTTTCGATCCGAACCCAACGGTTCCGGTTTTAGGAGAATCCAACGGTCGGATCTCCCGTAATATCCGTTCGAAGTCAATGGTCGAAATTCACGAACTGCCGCGGCGCGTCACGTTCTATTCAGGCCATTATATTACATATATAATATATACTTCGACGATTTCAATTCAAAACGTGCTTTATAAATCGTTTTAAATTCATTTTCAAAACGGTTTCAACTTCATATTCAATTTCAAATCAAAATTGAATATTCCAATATAAATTTGTTTTAAATTCATTTCAAATTGATTTCAATTCAATTTCAATTTAATTCGAATGCAATTCCTTTCGATTTCAATTCGAATTCAATTCTATTCAATTTCAATTCGAATTCATTTTATATTCAATTCGAATTCGTTTTCTATTCAATTTCAATTCAAATTCAATTCTATTCAAATTCATTCTATTCAATTTCAATTCGAATTCATTTCTATTCAATTTCAATTCGAATTCATTTCTATTCAATTTCAATTCGAATTCATTTCTATTCAATTTCAATTCGAATTCATTTCTATTCAATTTCAATTCTTTAAAAAAATCAGATTTTGAAATCACTTTCGATATTCATTATAATATGAATAAAATCGATATAAATATCGTTCACGTCAAAATGGCGTCAATCTAATCAATACGGCTTCATATATTCCTATTTCAAATATTTCTTTTTCAAATATATTTTTTTCAAATATTTCTATTTTAAAACTGGAATGAGGCCCAATCAATTACCATATAATGTTAATTATATGGATTTTCTACAACACATGTATACAATAGCAACGATGAATAATCAACCATCATCCAAAGTGTGTTCTACACTGTATAAGCATCAAATATAAATATTTAACGCTTATAACAGTCTGTCAATAAATCGATCGACATACAACTAAACAATCGGGATTAGTGTACGTCAAATATCATCCCAATACCCATGTGGGGTTTCAAACAATCAAACACAGATTTTATTTGTGCAGTTGGGCGATGTGTAAAATTTATCGTCCCAATCAATATCAGTCAAATGTGTGTATATAAACAAATCGTCCGATTTGTTTATTTTTATTTCATTTCTTATACACATTAAAAATTCCATTTTTAACTATAAAATATTTTCAACTATATAAATATTTTATTTCATTTCACATCACACAATCAACTACACATCAAAATCAAACAACCAAGCATACAAGTCGTCCATGGTCTGTGGACGACGGGTGTCGGGTGCTACTAAACACCGTCTGCATCCTATTATATATTTTTAACTAGAAAACAAAATTAAAAGGTGAGAAGTTCTCACAGATATAGCTAATCCAACGCCATGATTCTTCTTGGGTAGAAATCTTCGCCGTTCTTGGCTCTTGTCACTTTCTTTGCCCGTATCCTCTACATATGTAAAAATCACATTTTTACTTTGCTATTCAATATATAAAAATCGAATTTTTACTTCGCTATTCAATATATAAAAATCGAATTTTTGTTTCGCTATTCAATATATAAAAATCGAATTTTTACTTCGCTATTCAATATATAAAAAATCGAATTTTTTACTTCGCTATTCAATATATAAAAATCAAATTTTTACTTCGCTGTTCAATATATAAAAATTGAATTTTTACTTCGCTGTTCAATATACAAAAATCGAATTTTTACTTCGCTGTGCAATATAGAAAAATCGAATTTTTTACTTTGCTATTCAATATATAAAAATTGAATTTTTACTTCGCTATTCAATATATAAAAATCGAATTTTTACTTCGCTATTCAATATATAAAAATCGAATTTTTACTTCGCTATTCAATATATAAAAATCGCTCCTTTGTGTGAATAAAAATCGCTCCTTTATGTGAATAAAAATCGCTCCTTTAGGTGATGAAAAATCCGATCTTTATATAAATTGAGATCATACTTATCATAAAAAAAATCCTACCTTTAAAAATAAAAATCATTCCTTTATAAAAGTAAAAAATCATTACTATACGTAATAATGAAAATCTGATTTTTATCGACACTCTAATATATTTAAAACAGAAAAAAAATAAGGTAATGTAAATAATTAATATGAAAAGTTACCTTTTTAATCAAAGGAGGGGGTTTCACTGTGGGATTTGGGCGAGGCGTCGGAGGCGGTCAGGGAAGGGGGTGTGCTACGAACGGAGATGGTCAGGGGAGGCTTCAGTAGTCAACGGCGGAGGCCAGGGCGGGTCCAGGCGGTGGTTGGTGGAGCTGCTTGCGGGTTTTGAAGGGGGTTCGCGTCGAACAGAGGGAAGAGGAAGAGGAGAGGGCTGCGGCGAGGTCGGTGGCGAGGAGGGGGGGGGGGGGGGGGTTTGCGGCACCAGGGGGCGGCGCTGGCAATCGTGCGCCCCCTTTTTTCCTTTTTTTATTTAAAATCGATTTGAAAAGTAAACGGGGGGGGGGTGTCTGATGGTATAGAGACAGGGAGTTTTAATTTTTTTAATATTATTTTAATTCCAAAAAGCAACTTTTATTTTCGACCTCGAAACGAGACCCACCGTCTGTCGTCCATAGCTAATTACCCCCATTTTGAACACAATGGGAAATGTATCGTAAGCTGATTCGACTGTTTCGATCAGTTTTCGTCAAAATCAACATATAACTCTATATATTGAATTTGAACGCGCATTTCAATTTACTGGGGTCACATACTAACTCGAAAAATTCCAGAAAAATATTTCCTAACTTCGTATTGGTGATACGGTCCTAACAAAACTAGTTTCGTCGAATTCTAAGACCATTGGAAAAATGGCCATTTTCCAGTCGATTAAAATCAACTGAAACTGGTCAAACGCATTTTACTTTGCCAAGCTCACATATTAATTCGAAAAATTATGAAATTTGAAACCTAGCAATAACTTTACATCACGGATCAAACAAAAGTGGTTTCGTTGAAATCCGAGGTCGTTTGCAAAATTTCCATTTTTAAGGGCCTGAATTCCATAGCGACTATTCTGAAATTTCAACTGGACATATCTTTTGATTCCTGCTATGAAATTTCAATTTTTCGGATTCGTTGGAAAGATAGTCACAATTAGATTCCATTATTTTTGGTTTCACTAAAATTCGGTTTATTTTGCACCCGGTACATTCAATTGAAGTTTGAAATCGAATTATCGAACTACCGCGCCATTTTCAATTCCTTTTATAAATATAAATTAATATTCTATCGTTGATTCAAACGAATATATACGTTCGAATTATATTCAAAATAAATTTCTCGTCGTTATTATTTAAAATAATTCATTTTAAATAATCAAAATTCGCTAAAATTGCCAAAAAAAAAATTTTAAACTGGCCCAGATTTCCGGGTTATTACAATCTCCCCCACTTAAAACTTTTCGTCCCCGAAAAGGAATAAAGCCGAAAGTTGTTTAACTAATCAACTCAACTTCCAGTATTTTGACTACGGCTTAAGTTCTTCAACTTTTCAATTTCTAAGAACTTTTAAAAAAATTCAAAAATTTGGCTAACACCCTAAATTTTCGAAAAATTTCGCCATAACCTCTCCTGCACCGGGAGCACGGGAAAATCCCGAAATTGCCATACAGGCCTTCTGATCTCAAAAAGAAAAAGAAAAGGCTAAGCGGCTAGCCAATCGGCTCATAAAATCATCATCACCCAAACAAAACAGTAAATTATGATAAACATGTACCTATTTGTTGGGCAAACAATTTTATTCTTCTGCTCTAGCCTCTTTGCTATGACCTGTTCAATGTAAGTACATGTATATGCAAGCAAATGCGACCAATTTTCAATATAACTCACAATTTGATTCAATTTGGCTATATGGTACAAATTTTAATTAATCAACCAATAATCACACAATACAACCATCAATCAATTAGTTGATTAGCTTTTCAAATTCATAACTCTGATACATAGTCAAAAAGTCAGATTTTTGATGTCAAATCACAACAATAAGCCCTATCTAATTTTGGTTCTCACACCAGTCAATAGGAAATATATAAATATCACACCTTTGAAACTCGAATACCAATTTTGATGATGTTCGAACTATCATTAGAATCATCTCCGGGCGACTAGAGTGTGATTCTATATCTATTCAGTATATTAAAACTTCGAATACACGCTAGCTAGGCGCATACGCAAAATTTTTATATATTGGATTGTCCTAATCAATATGAAATAAATAATCAAATACGAATAATTGATTTTAAATTTTCAAAACAAAATTCGTTTCATTTTAAAAATATACTCTTCACACTCGTTCTAGGATACTACTGATCCCATCTCTAACGAGTCATTCTCATTGGATATTACTAATCCAATATCTGATGAATTCTTTCGTATGGTTCTAATGTGTCTTGTTCTCTGAGCTTTGTAAACCAAAGCTTCGATACCAACTGAAAGAACCCGTTACTTCCCCGGTCTCCGAAGAGATGAGAAAGAACAGATTACTGTGAGGACACGACAAATCAGAATGCAGATGGAAAAACATTTCATTGTATATCACAACAATGCATCAGATTACAAGAATATACAGAGTATAAATGAATATTACACAGAAATATCAAAGATTTAAATTACATTAAAATACATAGCAGCGGAAAATAATACAATACACAACTGAAGGAGATATACGGATACAAAGCTTTCCGGATATCGTTCCAGCTATAAACCAGGATCCTGTGAATATAAATCTGCAAAACCAAAACTACTAGCTGCCCGTGTCAAAATAAGGGCACCCAGAGTTTAGGTTAAAACAATAAACTCCAGGTCAGTCATATGACTGGTGTGAGAACTAAAACAGTTGTAAATCTTTATTTTAAAGTTAGGTAAATCAAGGGACCACGCCGTATAACACGGAATGGGTTTCCTCCCAAGAATACCAGTGCATAAAACAAACAACGCAATGCTAAATAAAGAAAAATGAAGCTATTATAAGACCCGGTTCCCATCACACAATGCAACGCAAGCCGGAGGATAGGGTTTTTACCTTATAATAGCCAATAATGCTTGATACGTTTAAAACAAATCATTTGATACTATCATAAGTGCATAGTGTATAAAACAATCTTCAAGTCATAAGTATCAATCATAGACGGCATGGGTACCATATATCATGTCGCCATACTAGGCTCTACAATCAAAACCGCAAATGTCACGTATTTGGAAATTGGATTTCCTTCTATGAACCGAGGCAAAAGATAGTCATCTACCGATTCGAGACTGTCTAGCCCGAGCCTCAGGACCCAGACTCAGGTAGGCCCTTAGATCGTCAGGGCCGGTCCACCGATGTGGATTAAAATGCCTGAACATGCGTTTCCCCACCCTATGGGGCGTAAATGAGCCAACGAATGGCTCCATCGGACCCGGATCGTCCGATCTAACCGAGGCGCCTTGCAACAGAAACAACCACATAAGTCAAACTCGTCAGGGCGTGTAAAACCACTGACGCCACTTCTAACTAGAAAGAAACACATGCCCTCCCTGAGGTCCTTCTCCCGTTTTTGGTTCACAACCGGGGTGCGAGGCTCGCGAATTCACGTTACACAAAGCTGTGCCACATAGGCTGTGCTTTGATCATCACCACAAAACTTTGCTTTTCAACAGAAGCCTTGATCTTGCCACTTAGGCATGCCACACAGGCAATTCACTCTATGCGTTTGATATCCATCAGTATATAACCTCTGAGCTCGTACGTCTCAGAGAAAGGCGTTAAGCAAGAGAATAATTTCTCCGCCGCCAAACAGATATATATTTAATAGAAGTCAACCACATAGACTAAAATCCAATGTCAGACACACAGTCCATTTACAAGTCCGTTCTGGGTCTGAACGAAACCGGAGGCACCTAGTACCCCGCATATCCATCGATCTCCAAGTACGTCTGGACGATCACCAACTGTTTCCATCTTCTTTGGTGTACAGCCCAATCAAGATCATCAGTAATCACCCAAACGACGTGAAGACCTCCGGTCTTCGACCACCGTCTTCATCTTCGACACCACGTCGAATCAGTTATTCAGAATGGGATAAACCCGGTCTTTCTGAACAACTCGCGTATATATATAATAAACACGTGTTACACAAACACAACATACGCCTCTTTCCAATTCAGAATATTCTTTGGGAAAGGTTCTCATTAAATTTATCAAAGATAAACTCTTTTAAATTTATTCTTTAATCTTCTTTTGAATATCAATTCAAACTAGTCGGGATTAGCGAACCACACCGAAGTAATCATTTATTTTAATTTCCCAATCCCAACCTATTCATCCCATGAAGTAAAACTGGTAATACTTCATATCTAACACCACGGTGTTATCGGTAAATTCAATTACCATTTCACGTTCAAATCTAATTAAAGATTTAACTATCGCCTGGTGTAAAACTGGTGATACTCCATTTTCGATATTTTCAATCTAATTAAAGATTCATTAAAACTCCACTTAGTTTTAATCTTTAACTGGGTTAGAGAATCAGTGTCATTTAAAACACGGTTCACGATAAACCCAAAATCACATTTCATTAATTATCGGGTTAAAGAACGAGTGTTATTTAAAACACTGTTCACGATAAACCCAAAAATCAATATCAATTCAATTAAATATTATTTAATTGTTACACTTCTTTAAATCCAACTAAAAAGATTTAATCTTTTCTCAACTGGGTTCAAGAACAGTGTTAATGAAAACACCATTCACGACAAACCCAAATCACATTTGATATTAAATACAAGGCTCTGAATAGAAAATATATCGGCTTATATTCAATACCAAACTCTACGACTAACAAATATCGTATTGGAAATAACGATATAAATATATATTTCAAATTTCCATAACAATATCTGTATAATCACGAAATCCAACATCGAAATATTCCGGAGACAATTTCGATTCAAATCCCTTCCAATTCAATTATTGGAAATTCTGGTTGTATTTCAAAACCATTTCAAACCCACTTTATTTATTTTAAAAATAAATAAATTATAATTCTAGTTCAAAACTAGTTCATTTCGATAAAAATCTATTTTTATCTTTTCAAATATGGAGTTTTTCATCCCAATCTTTCCCAAATCATTTCTTATGATTTTACACAAATTATTACTATTTTTAATAATTTTATCAAGGCCCGTACAGTCGATTTCCATCAACGGCCATCGAACTGCACTTATAGCGACCTTTTCCAAATTTAATTTGGACATAATTCCAAATCCCACCATTTGATTTCAAATTTCTAATATTTGTTAGAAAGCTCTTTTCGATACGAACCCAACGGTTCCGGTTTTAGGAGAATCCAACGGTCGGATCTCCCGTAATATCCGTTCGAAGTCAATGGTCGAAATTCACGAACTACCGTGGCGCGTTGCGTTCTATTCAGGCCATTATATTATATATATAGTATATACTTCGACGACTTCAATTCAAAACGTGCTTTATGAATCATTTTAAATTCATTTTCAAAATGGTTTCAACTTCATATTCAATTTCAAATCAAAATTGAATATTCCAATATAAATTCGTTTTAAATTCATTTCAAATTGATTTCAATTCAATTTCAATTTAATTCGAATGCAATTCCTTTCGATTTCAATTCGAATTCAATTCTATTCAAATTTAATTCTATTCAATTTCAATTCGAATTCATTTTATATTCGATTCGAATTCGTTTTCTATTCAATTTCAATTCGAATTCAATTCTATTCAAATTCATTCAATTCAATTTCAATTCGAATTCATTTCTATTCAATTTCAATTCGAATTCATTTCTATTCAATTTCAATTCGAATTCATTTCTATTCAATTTCAATTCGAATTCATTTCTATTCAATTTCAATTCGAATTAATTTCTATTCAATTTCAATTCTTTCCGAAAAATCAGATTTTGAAATCACTTTCGATATTCATTATAAAATGAATAAAATCGATATAAATATCGTTCACTTCAAAATGGCGTCAATCTAATCAATACGGCTTCATATATTCCTATTTCAAATATTTCTTTTTCAAATATTTCTATTTTAAAATTGGAATGAGGCCCAATCAGTAACCATATAATGTTAATTATATGGATTTTCTACAAGACATGTATACAATAACAACGATGAATAATCAACCATCATCCAAAGTGCGTTCTACACTGTATAAGCATCAAATATAAATATTTAATGCTTATAACAGTCTGTCAATCAATCGATCGACATACAACTAAACAATCAGGATTAGTGTACGTCAAATATCATCCCAATACCCGTGTGGGGTTTCAAACAATCAAACACAGATTTTATTTGTGTAGTTGGGCAATGTGTAAAATTTATCGTCCTAATCAATATCAGTCAAATGTGTGTATATAAACAAATCGTCCGATTTGTTTATTTTTATTTCATTTCTTATACACATTAAAAATTCCATTTTTAACTATAAAATATTTTCAACTATATAAATATTTTATTTCATTTCACATCACACAATCAACTACACATCAAAATCAAACAACCAAGCATACAAGCCGTCCATGGTCTGTGGACGACGGGTGTCGGGTGCTCCTAAACACCGTCTGCATCCTAGTATATATTTTTACTAGAAAACAAAATTAAAAGGTGAGAAGTTCTCACAGATATAGCTAATCCAACGCCACGACTCTTCTTGGGTAGAAATCTTCGCCGTTCTTGGCTCTTGTCACTTTCTTTGCCCGTATCCTCTACATATGTAAAAATCACATTTTTACTTTGTTATTCAATATATAAAAATCGAATTTTTACTTCGCTATTCAATATATAAAAATCGAATTTTTACTTCGCTATTCAATATATAAAAATCGAATTTTTACTTCGCTATTCAATATATAAAAAATTGAATTTTTACTTCGCTATTCAATATATAAAAATCGAATTTTTACTTCGCTGTTCAATATATAAAAATCGAATTTTTACTTCGCTGTTCAATATATAAAAATCAAAATTTTACTTTGCTATTCAATATATAAAAATCGAATTTTTAATTCGCTTTTCAATATATAAAAATCGAATTTTTACTTTGCTATTCAATATATAAAAATCGAATTTTTACTTCGCTATTCAATATATAAAAATCGCTCCTTTATGTGAATAAAAATCGCTCCTTTATGTGAATAAAAATCGCTCCTTTACGTGATGAAAAATCCGATCTTTATATAAATAGAGATCATACTTATCATAAAATAAAATCCTACCTTTAAAAATAAAAATCATTCCTTTATAAAAGTAAAAAATCATTACTATACGTAATAAAGAAAATCTGATTTTTATCGACACTCTAATATATTTAAAACAGGAAAAAAATAAGGTAATGTAAATAATTAATATGAAAAGTTACCTTTTTAATCAAAGGAGGGGGTTTCGCTGTGGGATTTGGCGAGGCGTCGGAGATGGTCGGGGAAGGGGGTGTGCTGCGAATGGAATTGGTCGGGGGAGGCTTCGGTAGTCGGCGGCGGAGGCCAGGGCGGGTCCAGTCGGTGGTTGGTGGAGCTGCTCGCGGGTTTTGAAGGGGGTTCGCGTCGAACAGAGGGAAGAGGAAGAGGAGAGGGCTGCGGCGAGGTCGATGGCGAGGAGGGGGGGGGGGGGTTTGCGGCACCGGGGGGCGGCGCTGGTGATCGTGCGCCCCCTTTTTTCCTTTTTTTTATTTAAAATCGATTTGAAAAGTAAACGGGGGGGGGGGGGGGGGTCTGATGGTATAGAGAGAGGGAGTTTTAATTTTTTTATATTATTTTAATTCCAAAAAGCAACTTTTATTTTCGACCTCGAAACGAGACCCACCGCCTGTCGTCCATAGCTAATTACCCCTATTTCGAACACAATGGGATATGTATCGTAAGCTGATTCGGCTGTTTCGATCAGTTTTCGTCAAAATGAACATATAACTCTATATATTGAATTTGAACGCGCATTTCAATTTACTGGGGTCACATACTAACTCGAAAAATTCCAGAAAAATATTTCCTAACTTCGTATTGGCGATACGGTCCTAACAAAACTAGTTTCGTCGAATTTTGAGACCATTGGAAAAATGGCCATTTTCCAGTCGATTAAAATCAACTAAAACTGGTCAAACGCATTTTACTTTGCCACGCTCACATATTAATTCGAAAAATTATGAAATTTGAAACCTAGCAATAACTTTACATCACGGATCCAACAAAAGTGGTTTCGTCGAAATCCGAGGTCGTTTGCAAAATTTCCATTTTTAAGGGCCTGAATTCCATAGCGACTATTCAGAAATTTCAACTGGACATATCTTTTGATTCCTGCTATGAAATTTCGATTTTTCGGATTCGTTGGAAAGATAGTCACAATTAGATTCCATTATTTTTGGTTTCACTAAAATCCAGTTTATTTTGCACCCGGTACATTCAATTGAAGTTTGAAATCGAATTATCGAACTACCGCGCCATTTTCAATTCCTTTTATAAATATAAATTAATATTCTATCGTCGATTCAAACGAATATATACGTTCGAGTTATATTCAAAATAAATTTCTCATCGTTATTATTTAAAATAATTCATTTTAAATAATCAAAATTCGCTAAGATTGCCAAAATAAAAATTTTAAACTGGCCCAGATTTCCGGGTTATTACAATCTCCCCCACTTAAAACTTTTCGTCCCCGGAAAGGAACAAAGCCGAAAGTTGTTTAACTAATCAACTCAACTTCCAGTATTTTGACTACAGCTTAAGTTCTTCAACTTTTCAATTTCTAAGAACTTTTCAAAATTTTCAAAAATTTGGCTAACACCCTAAATTTTCGAAAAATTTCGCCATAACCTCACCTGCACCGGGAGCACGGGAAAATCCCGAAATTGCCATACAGACTCAAAAAGAAAAAGAAAAAGCCAAGCGGCTAGCCAATCGGCTCATAAAATCATCATCACCCAAACAAAACAGTAAATTATGATAAACATGTACCTATTTGTCGGGCAAACAATTTTATTCTTCTGCTCTAGCCTCTTTGCTATGACCTGTTCAATGTAAGTACATGTATATGCAAGCAAATGCGACCAATTTTCAATATAACTCACAATTTGATTCAATTTGGCTATATGGTACAAATTTTAATTAATCAACCAATAATCACACAATACAACCATCAATCAATTAGTTGATTAGCTTTTCAAATTCATAACTTTGATACATAGTCAAAAAGTCAGATTTTTGATGTCAAATCACAACAATAAGCCCTGTCTAATTTTGGTTCTCACACCAGTCAATAGGAAATATATAAATATCACACCTTTGAAACTCGAATACCAATTCTGATGATGTTCGAACTATCATCAGAATCATCTCCGGGCGACTAGAGTGTGATTCTATATCTATCCAGTATATTAAAACTTCGAATACACGCTAGCTAGGCGCACACGCAAAATCTTTATATATTGGATTGTCCTAATCAATATGAAATAAATAATCAAATACGAATAATTGATTTTAAATTTTCAAAACAAAATTCGTTTCATTTTAAAAATATACTCTTCACACTCATTTTAGGATACTACTGATCCCATCTCTAACGAGTCATTCTCATTGGATATTACTAATCCAATATCTGATGAATTCTTTCGTATGGTTCTAATGTGTCTTGTTCTCCGAGCTTTGTAAACCAAAGCTCCGATACCAACTGAAAGAACCCGTTACTTCCCCGGTCTCCGAAGAGATGAGAAAGAACGGATTACTGTGAGGACACGACAAATCAGAACGCAGACGGAAGAACATTTCATTGTATATCACAACAATGCATCAGATTACAAGAATATACAGATTATAAATGAATATTACACAGAAATATCAGAGATTTAAATTACATTAAAATACATAGCAGCAGAAAATAATACAATACACAACTGAAGGAGATATACGGATACAAAGCTTTCCGGATATCGTTCCAGCTATAAACCAGGATCCTGTGAATATAAATCTGCAAAACCAAAACTACTAGCTGCCCGTGTCAAAATAAGGGCACCCGGAGTTTAGGTTAAAACAATAAACTCCAGGTCAGTCATATGACTGGTGTGAGAACTAAAACAGTTGTAAATCTTTATTTTAAAGTTAGGTAAATCAAGGGACCACGCCGTATAACACGGAACGAGTTTCCTCCCAAGAATACCAGTGCATAAAACAAACAACGCAATGCTAAATAAAGAAAAATGAAGCTATTATAAGACCCAGTTCCCATCACACAATGCAACGCAAGCCGGAGGATAGGGTTTTTACCTTATAATAGCCAATAATGCTTGATACGTTTAAAACAAATCATTTGATACTATCATAAGTGCATAGTGTATAAAACAATCTTCAAGTCATAAGTATCAATCATAGACGGCATGGGTACCATATATCATGTCGCCATACTAGGCTCTACAATCAAAACCGCAAATGTCACGTATTTGGAAATTGGATTTCCTTCTATGAACCGAGGCAAAAGATAGTCCTCTACCGATTCGAGACTGTCTAGCCCGAGCCTCAGGACCCAGACTCAGGTGGGCCCTTGGATCATTAGGGCCGGTCCACCGATGTGGATTAAAATGCCTGAACATGCGTTTCCCCGCCCTATGGGGCGTAAATGAGCCAACGAATGGCTCCATCGGACCCGGATCGTCCGATCTAACCGAGGCGCCTCGCAACAGCAACAACCACATAAGTCAAACTCGTCAGGGCGTGTAAAACCACTGACGCCACTTCTAACTAGAAAGAAACGCATGCCCTCCCTGAGGTCCTTCTCCCGTTTTTGGTTCACAGCCGGGGTGCGAGGCTCGCGAATTCACGTTACACAAAGCTGTGCCACACAGGCTGTGCTTTGATCATCACCACAAAACTTTGCTTTTCAACAGAAGCCTTGATCATTTGCCACTTAGGCATGCCACACAGGCAATTCACCCGATGCGTTTGATATCCATCGGTATATAACCCCTGAGCTCGTACGTCTCAGAGAAGGGCGTTAAGCAAGAGAATAAATTTTCCGCCGCCAAACAGATATATATTTAATAGAAGTCAACCACACAGACTAAAATCCAATGTCAGACACATAGTCCATTTATAAGTCCGTTCTGGGTCTGAACGAAACCGGAGGCACCTAGTACCCCGCATATCCATCGATCTCCAAGTACGTCTGGACGATCACCAACTGTTTCCATCTTCTTGGGTGTACAGCCCAATCAAGATCATCAGTAATCACCCAAACGACGTGAAGACCTCCGGTCTTCGACCATCGTCTTCATCTTCGACACCACGTCGAATCAGTTATTCAGAATGGGATAAACCCGGTCTTTCTGAACAACTCGCGTATATATATAATAAACACGTGTTACACAAACACAACATACGCCTCTTTCCAATTCAGAATATTCTTTGGGAAAGGTTCTCATTAATTTTATCAAAGATAAACTCTTTTAAATTTATTCTTTAATCTTCTTTTGAATATCAATTCAAACTAGTCGGGATTAGCGAACCACACCGAAGTAATCATTTATTTTAATTTCCCAATCCCAACCTATTCATCCCATGAAGAAAAACTGGTAATACTTCATATCTAACACCACGGTGTTATCGGTAAATTCAATTACCATTTCACGTTCAAATCTAATTAAAGATTTAACTATCGCCTGGAGTAAAACTGGTGATACTCCATTTTCGATATTTTCAATCTAATTAAAGATTCATTAAAACTCCACTTAGTTTTAATCTTTAACTGGGTTAGAGAATCAGTGTCATTTAAAATACGGTTCACGATAAACCCAAAATCACATTTCATTAATTATCGGGTTAAAGAACGAGTGTTATTTAAAACACTGTTCACGATAAACCCAAAAATCAATATCAATTCAATTAAATATTATTTAATTGGTACACTTCATTAAATCTAAATAAAAAGATTTAATCTTTTCTCAACTGGGTTCAAGAACAGTGTTAATGAAAACACCATTCACGACAAACCCAAATCACATTTGATATTAAATACAAGGCTCTGAATAGAAAATATATCGGCTTATATTCAATACCAAACTCTACGACTAACAAATATCGTATTGGAAATAACGATATAAATATATCTTTCAAATTTCCATAACAATATCTGTATAATCACGAAATCCAACATCGAAATATTCCGGAGACAATTTCGATTCAAATCCCTTCCAATTCAATTATTGGAAATTCTGTTTGTATTTCAAAACCATTTCAAACCCACTTTATTTATTTTAAAAATAAATAAATTATAATTCTAGTTCAAAACTAGTTCATTTCGATAAAAATCTATTTTTATCTATTCAAATATGGAGTTTTTCATCCCAATCTTTCCCAAATCATTTCTTATGATTTTACACAAATTATTACTATTTTTAATAATTTTATCAAGGCCCGTACAGTCGATTTCCATCAACGGCCATTGAACTGCACTTATAGCGACCTTTTCCAAATTTGATTTGGACATAATTCCAAATCCAACCGTTAGATTTCAAATTTCTAATATTCATTAGAAAGCTCTTTTCGATACGAACCAAATGGTTCCGGTTTTAGGAGAATCCAACGGTCTGATCTCCCGTAATATCCGTTAGAAGTCAATGGTCGAAATTCACGAACTGCCGCGGCGCGTCGCATTCTATTCAGGCCATTATATTATATATATAATATATACTTCGACGATTTCAATTCAAAACGTGCTTTATAAATCGTTTTAAATTCATTTTCAAAACGGTTTCAACTTCATATTCAATTTCAAATCAAAATTGAATATTCCAATATAAATTCGTTTTAAATTCATTTCAAATTGATTTCAATTCAATTTCAATTTAATTCGAATGCAATTCCTTTCTATTTCAATTTGAATTCAACTCTATTCAATTTCAATTCGAATTCATTTTGTATTCGATTCGAATTCGTTTTCTATTCAATTTCAATTCGAATTCAATTCTATTCAAATTCATTATATTCAATTTCAATTCGAATTCATTTCTATTCAATTTCAATTCGAATTCATTTCTATTCAATTTCAATTCGAATTCATTTCTATTCAATTTCAATTCGAATTCATTTCTATTCAATTTCTATTCGAATTCATTTCTATTCAATTTCAATTCGAATTCATTTCTATTTAATTTCAATTCGAATTCATTTCTATTCAATTTCAATTCTTTCCGAAAAAACAGATTTTGAAATCACTTTCGATATTCATTATAAAATGAATAAAATCGATATAAATATCGTTCACATCAAAATGGTGTCAATCTAATCAATACGGGTTCATATATTCCTATTTCAAGTATTTCTTTTTCAAATATTTCTTTTTCAAATATTTCTATTTTAAAACTGGAATGAAGCCCAATCAATTACCATATAATGTTAATTATATGGATTTTCTACAACACATGTATACAATAACAACGATGAATAATCAACCATCATCCAAAGTGCGTTCTACACTGTATAAGCATCAAATATAAATATTTAACACTTATAACAGTCTGTCAATCAATCGATCGACATACAACTAAACAATCGGGATTAGTGTACGTCAAATATCATCCCAATACCCATGTAGGGTTTCAAACAATCAAACACAGATTTTATTTGTGTAGTTGGGCGATGTGTAAAATTTATCGTCCCAATCAATATCAGTCAAATGTGTGTATATAAACAAATCGTCCGATTTGTTTATTTTTATTTCATTTCTTATACACATTAAAAATTCCATTTTTAACTATAAAATATTTTCAACTATATAAATATTTTATTTCATTTCACATCACACAATCAACTACACATCAAAATCAAACAACCAAGCATACAAGCCGTCCATGGTCTGTGGACGACGGGTGTCGGGTGCTACGAAACACCGTCTGCATCCTAGTATATATTTTTAACTAGAAAACAAAATTAAAAGGTGAGAAGTTCTCACAGATATAGCTAATCCAACGCCACGACTCTTCTTGGGTAGAAATCTTCGCCGTTCTTGGCTCTTGTCACTTTCTTTGCCCGTATCCTCTACATATGTAAAAATCACATTTTTACTTTGCTATTCAATATATAAAAATCGAATTTTTACTTCGCTATTCAATATATAAAAATCGAATTTTTACTTCGCTATTTAATATATAAAAAACGAATTTTTACTTCGCTATTCAATATATAAAAATCGAATTTTTACTTCGCTATTCAATATATAAAAATCGAATTTTTACTTCGCTGTTCAATATATAAAAATCGAATTTTTACTTTGCTATTCAATATATAAAAATCGAATTTTTACTTCGCTATTCAATATATAAAAATCGCTCCTTTATGTGAATAAAAATCGCTCCTTTATGTGAATAAAAATCGCACCTTTAGGTGATGAAAAATCCGATCTTTATATAAATAGAGATCATACTTATCATAAAATAAAATCCTACCTTTAAAAATAAAAATCATTCCTTTATAAAAGAAAAAAATCATTACTATACGTAATAAAGAAAATCTGATTTTTATCGACGCTCTAATATATTTAAAACAGAAAAAATAAGGTAATGTATATAATTAATATGAAAAGTTACCTTTTTAATCAAAGTAGGGGGTTTTGCTGTGGGATTTGGCGAGGCGTCGGAGATGGTCGGGGAAGGGGGTGTGCTACGAATGGAGATGGTCGGGGGAGGCTTTGGTTGTCGACGGCGGAGGCCAGGGCGGGTCCAGGCGGTGGTTGGTGGAGCTGCTCGCGGGTTTTGAAGGGGGTTCGCGTCGAACAGAGGGAAGAGGAAGAGGAGAGGGCTGCGGCGAGGTCGGTGGCGAGGAGGGGGGGGGTTTGCGGCACCAGGGGGCGGCGCTGGCGATCGTGCGCCCACTTTTTTCCTTTTTTTTTAATTTAAAATCGATTTGAAAAGTAAACGGGGGTGTGGGGGGGGGGGGGGAGGGGTAGGGTCTGATGGTATAGAGAGAGGGAGTTTTAATTTTTTTATATTATTTTAATTCCAAAAAGCAACTTTTATTTTCGACCTCGAAACGAGACCCACCGCCTGTCGTCCATAGCTAATTACCCCCATTTCGAACACAATGGGATATGTATCGTAAGCTGATTCGAATGTTTCGATCAGTTTTCGTCAAAATGAACATATAAATCTATATATTGAATTTGAACGCGCATTTCAATTTACTGGGGTCACATACTAACTCGAAAAATTCCAAAAAAATATTTCCTAACTTCGTATTGGCGATACGGTCCTAACAAAACTAGTTTCGTCGAATTCTGAGACCATTGGAAAAATGGCCATTTTCCAGTCGATTAAAATCAACTAAAACTGGTCAAACGCGTTTTACTTTGCCGTGCTCACATATTAATTCAAAAAATTATGAAATTTGAAACCTAGCAATAACTTTACATCACGGATCCAACAAAAGTGGTTTCGTCGAAATCCGAGGTCGTTTGCAAAATTTCCAATTTTAAGGGCCTGAATTCCATAGCGACTATTCAAAAATTTCAACTGGACATATGTTTTGATTCCTGCTATGAAATTTCGATTTTTCGGATTCGTTGGAAAGATAGTCACAATTAGATTCCATTATTTTTGGTTTCACTAAAATCCGGTTTATTTTGCACCTGGTACATTCAATTGAAGTTTGAAATCGAATTATCGAACTACCGCGCCATTTTCAATTCCTTTTATAAATATAAATTAATATTCTATCGTCGATTCAAACGAATATATACGTTCGAATTATATTCAAAATAAATTTCTCGTCGTTATTATTTAAAATAATTCATTTTAAATAATCAAAATTCGCTAAAATTGCCAAAATAAAATTTTAAACTGGCCCAGATTTCCGGGTTATTACAATCTCCCCCACTTAAAACTTTTCGTCCCCGAAAAGGAACAAAGCCGAAAGTTGTTTAACTAATCAACTCAACTTCCAGTATTTTGACTACGACTTATGTTCTTCAACTTTTCAGTTTCTAAGAACTTTTCAAAATTTGGCTAACACCCTAAATTTTCGAAAAATTTCGCCATAACCTCCCCTGCACCGGGAGCACGGGAAAATCCCGAAATTTCCATACAGACCTGATCTCAAAAAGAAAAAGAAAAGCCAAGCGGCTAGCCAATCGGCTCATAAAATCATCATCACCCAAACAAAACAGTAAATTATGATAAACATGTACCTATTTGTCGGGCAAACAATTTTATTCTTCTGCTCTAGACTCTTTGCTATGACCTGTTCAACGTAAGTACATGTATATGCAAGCAAATGCGACCAATTTTCAATATAACTCACAATTTGATTCAATTTGGCTATATGGTACAAATTTTAATTAATCAACCAATAATCACACAATACAACCATCAATCAATTAGTTGATTAGCTTTTCAAATTCATAACTTTGATACAAAGTCAAAAAGTCAGATTTTTGATGTCAAATCACAACAATAAGCCCTGTCTAATTTTGGTTCTCACACCAGTCAATAGGAAATATATAAACATCACACCTTTGAAACTCGAATACCAATTCTGATGATGTTCGAACTATCATCAGAATCATCTCCGGGCGACTAGAGTGTGATTCTATATCTATCCAGTATATTAAAACTTCGAATACACGCTAGCTAGGCGCATACGCAAAATCTTTATATATTGGATTGTCCTAATCAATATGAAATAAATAATCAAATACGAATAATTGATTTTAAATTTTCAAAACAAAATTCGTTTCATTTTAAAAATATACTCTTCACACTCGTTCTAGGATACTATTGATCCCATCTCTAATGAGTCATTCTCATTGGATATTACTAATCCAATATCTAATGAATTCTTTCATATGGTTCTAATGTGTCTTGTTCTCTAAGCTTTGTAAACCAAAGCTCCGATACCAACTGAAAGAACATGTTACTTCCCCGGTCTCCGAAGAGATGAGAAAGAACGGATTACTGTGAGGACACGACAAATCAGAACGCAGAAGGAAGAAAATTTCATTGTATATCACAACAATGCATCAGATTACAAGAATATACAGAGTATAAATGAATATTACACAGAAATATCAGAGATTTAAATTACATTTAAATACATAGCAGCGGAAAATAATACAATACACAACTGAAGGAGATATACGGATACAAAGCTTTCCGGATATCGTTCCAGCTATAAACCAGGATCATGTGAATATAAATCTGCAAAACCAAAACTACTAGCTGCCCGTGTCAAAATAAGGGCACCCAGAGTTTAGGTTAAAACAATAAACTCCAGGTCAGTCATATGACTGGTGTGAGAACTAAAACAGTTGTAAATCTTTATTTTAAAGTTAGGTAAATCAAGGGACCACGCCGTATAACACGGAACGGGTTTCCTCCCAAGAATACCAGTGCATAAAACAAACAACGCAATGTTAAATAAAGAAAAATGAAGCTATTATAAGACCCAGTTCCCATCACACAATGCAACGCAAGCCGGAGGATAGGGTTTTTACCTTGTAATAGCCAAGAATGCTTGATATGTTTAAAACAAATCATTTGATACTATCATAAGTGCATAGTGTATAAAACAATCTTCAAATCATAAGTATTAATCATAGACGGCATGGGTACCATATATCATGTCGCCATACTAGGCTCTACAATCAAAACCGCAAATGTCACGTATTTGGAAACTGGATTTCCTTCTATGAACCGAGGCAAAAGATAGTCCTCTACCGATTCGAGACTGTCTAGCCCGAGCCTCAGGACCCAGACTCAGGTGGGCCCTTGGATCGTCAGGGCCGGTCCACCGATGTGGATTAAAATGCCTGAACATGCGTTTCCCCGCCCTATGGGGCGTAAATGAGCCAACGAATGGATCCATCGGACCCGGATCGTCCGATCTAACCGAGGCGCCTCGCAACAGCAACAACCACATAAGTCAAACTCGTCAGGGCGTGTAAAATCACTAACGCCACTTCTAACTTGAAAGAAACGCATGCCCTCCCTGAGGTCCTTCTCCCGTTTTTGGTTCACAACCGGGGTGCGAGGCTCGCGAATTCACGTTACACAAAGCTGTGCCACACAGGCTGTGCTTTGATCATCACCACAAAACTTTGCTTTTCAACAGAAGCCTTAATCATTTGCCACTTAGGCATGCCACACAGGAAATTCACTCTATGCGTTTGATATCCATCAGTATATAACCCCTGAGCTCGTACGTCTCAGAGAAGGGCGTTAAGCAAGAGAATAAATTCTCCGCCGCCAAACAGATATATATTTAATAGAAATCAACCACACAGACTAAAATCCAATGTCAGACACACAGTCCATTTACAAGTCCGTTCTGGGTCTGAACGAAACCGGAGGCACCTAGTACCCCGCATATCCATCGATCTCCAAGTACGTCTGGACGATCACCAACTGTTTCCATCTTCTTGGGTGTACAACCCAATCAAGATCATCAGTAATCACCCAAACGACGTGAAGACCTCCGGTCTTCGACCACCGTCTTCATCTTCGACACCACGTCGAATCAGTTATTCAGAATGGGAGAAACCCGGTCTTTCTGAACAACTCGCGTATATATATAATAAACACGTGTTACACAAACACAACATACGCCTCTTTCCAATTCAGAATATGCTTTGGGAAAGGTTCTCATTAATTTTATCAAAGATAAACTCTTTATAATTTATTCTTTAATCTTCTTTTGAATATCAATTCAAACTAGTCGGGATTAGCGAACCACACCGAAGTAATCATTTATTTTAATTTCCCAATCCCAACCTATTCATCCCATGAAGTAAAACTGGTAATACTTCATATCTAACACCACGGTGTTATCGGTAAATTCAATTACCATTTCACGTTCAAATCTAATTAAAGATTTAACTATCGCCTGGAGTAAAACTGGTGATACTCCATTTTCGATATTTTCAATCTAATTAAAGATTCATTAAAACTCCACTTAGTTTTAATCTTTAACTGGGTTAGAGAATTAGTGTCATTTAAAACACGGTTCACGATAAACCCAAAATCACATTTCATTAATTATCGGGTTAAAGAACGAGTGTTATTTAAAACATTGTTCACGATAAACCCAAAAATCAATATCAATTCAATTAAATATTATTTAATTGGTACACTTCATTAAATCTAAATAAAAAGATTTAATCTTTTCTCAACTGGGTTCAAGAACAGTGTTAATGAAAACACCATTCACGACAAACCCAAATCACATTTGATATTAAATACAAGGCTCTGAATAGAAAATATATCGGCTTATATTCAATACCAAACTCTACGAATAACAAATATCGTATTGGAAATAACGATATAAATATATCTTTCAAATTTCCGTAACAATATCTGTGTAATCACGAAATCCAACATCGAAATATTCCGGAGACAATTTCGATTCAAATCCCTTCCAATTCAATTATTGGAAATTCTGGTTGTATTTCAAAACCATTTCAAACCCACTTTATTTATTTTAAAAATAAATAAATTATAATTCTAGTTCAAAACTAGCTCATTTCGATAAAAATCTATTTTTATATTTTCAAATATGGAGTTTTTCATCCCAATGTTTCCCAAAACATTTCTTATGATTTTGCACAAATTATTACTATTTTTAATAATTTTATCAAGGCCCATACAGTCGATTTCCATCAACGGCTATCGAACTGCACTTATAGCGACCTTTTCCAAATTTGATTTGGACATAATTCCAAATCCAACCGTTAGATTTCAAATTTCTAATATTCGTTAGAAAGCTCTTTTCGATACGAACCCAACGGTTCCGGTTTTAGGAGAATCCAACGGTCGGATCTCCCGTAATATCCGTTCGAAGTCAATGGTCGAAATTCACGAACTGCCGCGGCGCGTCGCGTTCTATTCAGGCCGTTATATTATATATATAATATATACTTCGATGATTTCAATTCAAAACGTGCTTTATAAATTGTTTTAAATTCATTTTCAAAACGGTTTAAACTTCATATTCAATTTCAAATCAAAATTGAATATTCCAATATAAATTCGTTTTAAATTCATTTCAAATTGATTTCAATTTCAATTTAATTCGAATGCAATTCCTTTCGATTTCAATTCGAATTCAATTCTATTCAAATTCAATTCTATTCAATTTCAATTCGAATTCATTTTATATTCAATTCGAATTCGTTTTCTATTCAATTACAATTCGAATTCAATTCTATTCAAATTCATTCTATTCAATTTCAATTCGAATTCATTTCTATTCAATTTCAATTCGAATTCATTTCTATTCAATTTCAATTCGAATTCATTTCTATTCAATTTCAATTCGAATTCATTTCTATTCAATTTCAATTCGAATTCATTTCTATTCAATTTCAATTCTTTCCGAAAAATCAGATTTTGAAATCACTTTCGATATTCATTATAAAATGAATAAAATCGATATAAATATCGTTCACGTCAAAATGGCGTCAATCTAATCAATACGGCTTCATATATTCCTATTTCAAATATTTCTTTTCCAAATATTTCTATTTTAAAACTGGAATGAGGCCTAATCAATTACCATATAATGTTAATTATATGGATTTTCTACAACACATGTATACAATAACAACGATGAATAATCAACCATCATCCAAAGTGTGTTCTACACTGTATAAGCATCAAAGATAAATATTTAACGCTTATAACAGTCTGTCAATCAATCGATCGACATACAACTAAACAATAGGGATTAGTGTACGTCAAATATCATCCCATTACCCTTGTGGGGTTTCAAACAATCAAACACATATTTTATTTGTGCAGTTGGGCGATTTGTAAAATTTATCGTCCCAATCAATATCAGTCAAATGTGTGTATATAAACAAATCGTCCAATTTGTTTATTTTTATTTCATTTCTTATACACATTAAAAATTCCATTTTTAACTATAAAATATTTTCAACTATATAAATATTTTATTTCATTTCACATCACACAATCAACTACACATCAAAATCAAACAACCAAGCATACAAGCCGTCCATGGTCTGTGGACGACGGGTGTCGGGTGCTACGAAACACCGTCTGCATCCTAGTATATATTTTTAACTAGAAAACAAAATTAAAAGGTGAGAAGTTCTCACAGATATAGCTAATCCAACGCCACGACTCTTCTTGGGTAGAAATCTTCGCCGTTCTTGGCTCTTGTCACTTTCTTTGCCCGTATCCTCTACATATGTAAAAATCACATTTTTACTTTACTATTCAATATATAAATATTGAATTTTTACTTCGCTATTCAATATATAAAAATCGAATTTTTACTTCGCTATTCAATATATAAAAATCGAATTTTTACTTCGCTATTCAATATCTAAAAAATCGAATTTTTACTTCGCTATTCAATATATAAAAATCGAATTTTTATTTCGCTGTTCAATATATAAAAATCGAATTTTTACTTCGTTGTTCAATATATAAAAATCGAATTTTTATTTTGCTATTCAATATATAAAAATCGAATTTTTACTTCACTATTCAATATATAAAAATCGAATTTTTACTTTGCTATTCAATATATAAAAATCGAATTTTTACTTCGCTATTCAATATATAAAAATCGCTCCTTTATGTGAATAAAAATCGCTCCTTTAGGTGATGAAAAATCTGATCTTTATATAAATAGAGATCATACTTATCATAAAATAAAATCCTACCTTTAAAAATAAAAATCATTCCTTTATAAAAGTAAAAAATCATTACTATACGTAATAAAGAAAATCTGATTTTTATCGACACTCTAATATATTTAAAACAGAAAAAAATAAGGTAATGTAAATAATTAATATGAAAAGTTACCTTTTTAATCAAAGGAGGGGGTTTCGCTGTGGGATTTGGGCGAGGCGTCGGAGATGGTCGGGGAAGGGGGTGTGCTGCGAACGGAGATGGTCGGGGGAGGCTTCGGTAGTAGGCGGCGGAGGCCAGGGCGGGTCCAGGCGGTGGTTGGTGGAGCTGCTCGCGGGCTTTGAAGGGGGTTCTCGTGGAACAGTAGGAAGAGGAAGAGGAGAGGGCTGCGGCGAGGTCGGTAGCGAGGAGGGGTGGGGGGGTTTGCGGCACCAGGGGCGGCCCTGGCGATCGTGCGCCTCCTTTTTCCCTTTTTCTTTTTTTTTATTTAAAATCGATTTGAAAAGTAAACGAGGGGGGGTCTGATGGTATAGGGAGAGGGAGTTTTAATTTTTTTATATTATTTTAATTCCAAAAAGCAACTTTTATTTTCGACCTCGAAACGAGACCACCGCCTGTCGTCCATAGCTAATTACCCCCATTTCGAACACAATGGGATATGTATCGTAAGCTGATTCGACTGTTTCGATCAGTTTTCATCAAAATCAACATATAACTCTATATATTGAATTTGAACGCGCATTTCAATTTACTGGGGTCACATACTAACTTGAAAAATTCCAGAAAAAATTTTCCTAACTTCGTATTGGCGATACGGTCCTAACAAAACTAGTTTCGTCGAATTCTAAGACCATTGGAAAAATGGCCATTTTCCAGTCGATTAAAATCAACTAAAACTGGTCAAATGCGTTTTACTTTGCCACGCTCACATATTAATTCCAAAAATTATGAAATTTGAAACCTAGCAATAACTTTACATCACGGATCCGACAAAAGTGGTTTCATCGAAATCCGAGGTCGTTTGCAAAATTTCCATTTTTAAGGGCCTGAATTCCATAGCGACTATTCAGAAATTTCAACTGGACATATCTTTTGATTCCTGCTATGAAATTTCGATTTTTCGGATTCGTTGGAAAGATAGTCACAATTAGATTCCATTATTTTTGGTTTCACTAAAATCCGGTTTATTTTGCACCCGGTACATTCAATTGAAGTTTGAAATCGAATTATCGAACTACCACGCCATTTTCAATTCCTTTTATAAATATAAATTAATATTCTATCGTCGATTCAAACGAATATATACGTTCGAATTATATTCAAAATAAATTTCTCTTCGTTATTATTTAAAATAATTCATTTTAAATAATCAAAAATCGCTAAAATTGCCAAAATAAAAATTTTAAACTGGCCCAGATTTCCGGGTTATTACAATCTCCCCCACTTAAAACTTTTCGTCCCCGAAAAGGAACAAAGCCGAAAGTTGTTTAACTAATCAACTCAACTTCCAGTATTTTGACTACGGCTTAGGTTCTTCTACTTTTCAGTTTCTAAGAACTTTTCAAAATTTTCAAAAATTTGGCTAACACCCTAAATTTTCGAAAAATTTCGCCATAACCTCCCCTGCACCGGGAGCACGGGAAAATCCCGAAATTGCCATACAGGCCTTCTGATCTCAAAAAGAAAAAGAAAAAGCCAAGCGGGTAGCCAATCGGCTCATAAAATGATCATTACCCCAACAAAACAGTAAATTATGATAAACATGTACCTATTTGTCGGGCAAACAATTTTATTCTTCTGCTCTAGCCTCTTTGCTATAAAGATTTACATTAAGGTAGGACATCTATTAAATCTAAATAAACACCTAAGTAAGCGATCTTCGGGATATATGACATGCATAGTAATCGATGGTTATATTTGGTATATGATCATAGTGTGAATCATGACAATTATTTAGGCATGCTTAGGCCAAATTTAAAATTAGGCAAGATATGTTTGTGAAACTTTAAGGAATGATTAAATCTGTTATATTTGCCTAATCTGCTAGTTCTGCTATATTGCTTAATCTGCTAGTTCTGTTATATTGCTTAATCTGCTAGTTCTGCTCTACTGCCTAGTCTGCAAGATTTGTTCATCTGCCAAATCTGTCATCTGCTAAGTCTGTTGAAAATGCTAGATCTGCTAGTTTGCTTAATATGCTAAATCCATTAAGTCGCCTAATCTAAAAAACCTGTTATCTGCAATATCTGTTGAGTCGATATAATTAGTCCGCTATTGACATAATCTGAATTGGCTATAGTTATGAATAATTGACATGTATATTAGGCGTGGGTATAAATGGTGAATCATTAATTAATTAGCCGCAAAGATAAACATGGCTAACTCGAGATTAGAATGAGTTTGCGACGTAATTCTGCCCAGAACCGCCCGGCATATTCCAGTGGTCGCAAACAATAGGTTCTAATGTGAGAAGTTAGTCATAACGTGCTTGAAACCCGAGGTTAGACTCAGTTTGCGACAGAAACCTGCCCGGAACCAACCGGCCTAACCAGTAGCAGCAAACTGTCAGTCTAATGTGAGAGGTTTAGGCATTAATATTTAATTAATGAAAATCTGAGATAATTATGATGTCTAAAACGTGTTGGGTAAGGCTAAACCAATTGGACCAATGAATCTGATAAACTCGTTTCGTGAATCCGTAGGCCCAATACAAAGTTAGATAATCTGTAACCAGTTAATCTGTAAGTCTGTTAATCTGTAACCAGTTAATCTGTAAGCCTGTTAATCCGAACATCTGATCCGTTAGTCTGAAAACCTGTTAACTTGATTGTCTGATCTGTGAACTAGTTAATCTAAATTTTGTATGTCTGAAACTTGTAGACAAGTTAAGCTAGTCTGGGGACACAAGGTTAGGAGGGGAATTACTTGTGTCATCTGTTGTTTGGGACCCATATTAGTCAGTAACCCTTTCTGGTATCAAAACTTTGACCCAACAGTAAGTAGGGTCCGGGCACGCTTACTGAACTAATTATAAGCGGTTCATTCTGGTAATGGCGAGGGGTGTTGATGGTGCGTTCCAACTGGGTCATGTGCGTGCATGGATCCCGGTCGTCCTCTGAGGATGTAAGACGCCGTGACATCTGTAAATAGGTCTGTTCCAATTGGTTGTCACTTTAGGGAGTAAAGGCCCATTACTAGTGTACACCTAATTCTACATTCTGTTTCCGCAGGGATTAATCTGTTTCTGCTTCTGTCTGTTTCTGATCGGGTAGTAAAGGCCCATTATTAGCATTCTGTTTCTGTTAAATTATTCTGTACCCGTTTCTGTTTCAGTTTAGACATTAGGGTGACACCTAATTCTGTTATACTAGTATTAGTACAGAGAAGTGTAAAACAATAGCTTATATCATTCTGTTCTTCTGTTATATTTGTTACACCTGTTACAGTTATCTCTCATCCAGTTTTATTTTCTTGTCTTGTTATTATTATCTGTTCATAACTGAAAATCACCGGACTTGCCAGACTTTTTGTCTGACCCTTGTTGTTTCGCCTCCTTTCTTCCGTTTCCCCCCAGGTTATCCAAGGAGGGAATACTTTAGCTTGATCCGGATTTCTTCTGCTTGAAGTGCTTAAAGTATGGCTTGACTCTGTATAGCTTCCGTTCTATGGGGATTATGATTTTAGACTATGCATTCTGAAGGCTTTTGTACAAGACTGATATTTTGTACTTGAATTTGGATAATGTGATTTGAAAGGATGTAACCAAGTTTATTTCGGTTTCTGTTGAAATAAAGTTATAAATTTTTCAAGTACTATTTTATCTGTCTTGTAAGTTTCTGTTCTGTTTACTAAAATGCTCCACCAAAGTTAAGGCATTCCCTTTGTGAGTGAGCTTAACGGAGGTAGGGTGTTACACTTGGTATCAGAGCTGAAGGTTACCAGATTGGGTAAAGTTTTTGGAAAACTATTTTCAAAAAGGTTTTAAAAGGAAGTATTTTCAAAAATAAAGCTTATTTTGAAAAACATGATCCCCAAGAGCCATATATCTTTCCTTCAGTCCTTTTTGTATTGAATCTTTCCTTTTTTTGTTTCAGCATGTCTGAAGCATCTGAGATACCAGAGGGTGTTCATGTACCCAGTTGGTTTCATCAATATCTTGAGGCTAGGATCGCCGCCGCAGGTCCAGCAAATGATCCCTCTCCTCCTCCGCCCCCTCCTCGTGCAATTGTTTTCTCAAAGATCTGTAGAGATTTTAGGGCCATGGGTGGAAAGGATTTCAAGGGAACTGAATCATTCGTTGAAGCGAGGAACTGGCTCAAAGAAACTGAGGATCTATTCGTTATCTTCGAGGTGGACGATAGGCAGAAGGTACAGTTGGCGGTATGGCTGCTCAAAGACGAAGCTTCATACTGGTGGGAAGTCACTAACGCCGAGAGGCCGGTTGAGACATGGATGGATTTCAGAACAAGGTTTGATACAAAATTTCTCTCGCAAGCTGAACGGAGTTTACAACTGGAAAAGTTCTTATCTCTTAAGCAAGGAAGTATGACGGTCAAGGAATACGTCAACCAGTTCAACCAACGAGCTAGGTTTGGATTGGATTTAGTCAACACTCAGCATAAAAAGGCTCTCCACTTTGTTAAAGGATTGAACGAGCCACTGCACAGCCTAGCCATGACCCACGTACCCATGGGTGCGACTTATGAGAAATTGGTGGAGATGGCACTACTGCACGAGGAAGACAAGGGCCCGAAAGAGACAAAGAAGGAAGAACCACAGAATAAGAAAGCATGGCCCAAAAAGGAAACACAAAAGAAGGATGAGAAGTCTGAAGATAAGAAGGGGAAAAAGTGCTTTACTTGTGGGAGCTCGACTCATCTAAACAAGGATTGCAGAAAAAGGAAAGGCACTTGCTTCAACTATGGAGAGATGGGACACTTCACTAGGGACTGCCCGAAGAGACGAGGGCAAGGAGGGCAGGCGAACACTCTCGAGGCTAGTGGCTAGGATAGAAATAGGAAAATTTCTATAGTAGGTTTAATTTCTTTATCTGATTATGGAGTTAAGACTTTTTCTGATTCTGGTATTTTGATTTTGTAATCGATACTCTGCACTTTAATACTAGTATTATTTCTGAATTCCGTTGTAGACTCAGACCCATAAGGGTTATGGCTCATCTGTTTGAGATTGGGGTTTGAGGGATATCTGTGTTAGGCGTCAAGTATGACACATACATTCTGAGTTTTCGTGGGGTATGATTTTATCATGCTTAACTTCCTAAGAGCCATTAGGGAACCTGATCTGTACCAGTAGTCTGTAAATATCTGAATACTTCTGATAAGATTTCTAGTTTTGACATTGTCTAAAGAGGGTAATCCTCTGGGTGTCAATTTGATGTTGGTTTCAGTCTTCGGGGCCGATACTTAGGACCCATGCCTAATGGGAACCAAGTTTTTGTTCTATCTGTACTCGCTTCCATCATTCGACTGTATCCTATCGATCTAATCTTCAAACTTTAGGTAGAAACTAATGGGTGTAAACATGTGTTTGAGACATGTTATGTCTGATGGTTGCAAGTGGTTGCCCGTGGATGCATATACACACACTAGGCACTAGATCGGCTCGAAAACACTCTGATACTGCATATGGATGTATGAGCATTTTTAATTTTTGTGGATGCAAAATGATTGACTCAGCACATGGATGTTGCATATGACTGAATGGTTGTGCACTCTTATAGAAATGATATGTATCGAGTAGGAAAATTGCATACATGTTGGACTCATGGCACTGGCATAATTCGCATTAAGGAGGTCAACTGAATCAGTGGACCGCTTGATCTTTGCATTAGACAAGGAACATATACACACACTTCTTGCATATGTTCATAAAGCATTAGAAATCTCTTAAGGACAATGAATGCCTGTTATTGGTGATTGAGTAGATGGATGATTGGATGGTAGGACACATTCTTCTTAGCTTGAAGATTTCGGGGACGAAATCCTTTAAGGAGAGGAGAATGTAACACCCCGCATTTTTAAGTATAATTAAAAATGAAATAAAATATATGAAAATATGCTTATGATAGGTAAATAATGGTGATGCATAAGAAGAATTAATTAATACATGAAAGAGAAGAAAAATTAGTTCGATAACGGCGTGTGTAATGGAAAGGATAGTAAAATGAGGATAATTAATTTAAGAATCAGGAATTAGGTAAAATGGACATCACCATTGCGTTCCTCTCGAAATTTTACATGAAATAGAGTCCGAGTTTTCGAAAATCGGAGTCCGGATGAAGAAGTTATGGCCTGTGGAAGATTCTGAAGGTTTCGGTCAGCACAGAACTGGGCAGGTCGACCTGGGGGCCAGGTCGACCAGGGGGTCGACCTGGGAGTCGACCTCCCCCATGGGGGTCGACTATAGTGTCGACCTCCGCCCCTACAGGTCGACCTGGTCGGCCTGTTTCGGTCCAGAACACGTTTTTGAAGCCCAAGGACGATTTTTGATGGTCCGGATTGGTTTTAGGGTTAATCTGATGGCTGAAATGAATTGCTACACCTATAAAAACAACCTAAGACCTAGCCTTCTCTACACACAATTCTATTCTGCTTCTTCTCTGCCTCTGTTCTAAATAAAAATAAAAATGGCGTCGCTACTCTACTGGAATCAAAACTAGAAGCTAATCAACATCAACCTAAGCAACTCAATTCAAATTAGAGATTAAAGCTTCTGCAACGATTCTACAACAATTAAAGTTCTTTCTTTAATCCAACCAAGGAAAGTGCAGTTATTTTCCGATATAAACTTTAATCATAATTGTGACATGATTGTAAATCTGAATTTGAGATTGTGTATGTTCTGTTCTGATCTATTTTATTCTGTATCTCTTCTTCTTTCTGTTCTATAGCCAGGCTACTACGAGCCTGCGCCAATCTCCTAAGAGATTAACGCACGAAAGCTAAAATGTTTGGGACAAATAATGAATGTGGAATAATTGGACATGGTTAATCTGTGACTGATTTAAGGAAAAGGACATAGGTTGTAAACTAGATTTAGATCTATGCATATTCTGTGAATTGGAAGAAAAGGAACCATGGTATGTTAACATATGACTTGAGACAAAGAAAATATGGCTTAGGTATAAAGATTTACATTAAGGTAGGATATCTATTAAATGTAAATAAACACCTAAGTAAGGGATCTTCGGGATATATGACATGCATAGTAATCGATGGTTATATTTGGTATATGATCATAGTGTGAATCATGACAATTATTTAGGCATGCTTAGGCCAAATTTAAAATTAGGCAAGATATGTTTGTGAAACTTTAAGGAATGATTAAATCTGTTATATTTGCCTAATCTGCTAGTTCTGCTATATTGCTTAATCTGCTAGTTCTGTTATATTGCTTAATTTGCTAGTTCTTCTCTACTGCCTAGTCTGCTAGATTTGTTCATCTGCCAAATCTGTCATCTGCTAAGTCTGTTGAAAATGCTAGATCTGCTAGTTTGCTTAATCTGCTAAATCCGTTAAGTCGCCTAATCTGAAAAATCTGTTATCTGCAATATCTGTTGAGTCGATATAATTAGTCCGCTATTGACATAATCTGAATTGGATATAGTTATGAATAATTGACATGTATATTAGGCGTGGGTATAAATGGTGAATCATTAATTAATTGGCCGCAAAGATAAACATGGCTAACTCGAGGTTAGAATGAGTTTGCGGCGTAATTCTGCCCAGAACCGCCAGGCATATTCCAGTGGTCGCAAACAATAGGTTCTAATGTGAGAAGTTAGTCATAACGTGCTTGAAACCCGAGGTTAGACTCAGTTTGAGACAGAAACCTGCCCGGAACCAACCGGCCTAACCAGTAGCCGCAAACTGACAGTCTAATGTGAGAGGTTTGGGCATTAATATTTAATTAATGAAAATCTGAGATAATTATGATGTCTAAAACGTGTTGGGTAAGGCTAAACCAATTGGACCAATGAATCTGATAAACCCGTTTCGTGAATCCGTAGGCCCAATACAAAGTTAGATAATCTGTAACCAGTTAATCTGTAAGTCTGTTAATCTGTAACCAGTTAATCTGTACGCCTGTTAATCCGAACATCTGATCCGTTAGTCTGAAAACCTGTTAACTTGATTGTCTGATCTGTGAACTAGTTAATCTAAATTTTGTATGTCTGAAACTTGTAAACAAGTAAAGCTAGTCTGGGGACACAAGGTTAGGAGGGGAATTACTTGTGTCATCTGTTGTTTGGACCCATATTAGTCAACAACCCTTTCTGGTATCAAAACTTCGACCCAACAGTAAGTAGGGTCCGGACACGCTTACTGAACTAATTATAAGTGGTTCATTCTGGTAATGGCGAGGGGTGTTGATGGTGCGTTCCAACCGGGTCATGTGCGTGCATGGATCCCGGTCTGCCTCTGAGGATGTAAGACGCCGTGACATCTGTAAATAGGTCTGTGCCAATTGGTTGTCACTTTAGGGAGTGATATACCCTACTATGGGGCCGACACAGGATATTTATGTATTAGGGAGCCGATCGCTTGGGGTAGGGTTTTAGGGTACACTTAGTTCTGTCTGTTTCTGTTGGTACCGTCTGTTTCTGTTGGGTGGTAACACCTGTCTGTTTCTGCGTGGTACCGTCTGTTCGGGTGGTAAAGGCCCATTACTAGTGTACACCTAATTCTACATTCTGTTTCCGCAGGGATTAATCTGTTTCTGCTTCTGTCTGTTTCTGATCGGGTAGTAAAGGCCCATTATTAGCATTCTGTTTCTGTTAAATTATTCTGTACCCGTTTCTATTTCAGTTTAGACATTAGGGTGACACCTAATTCTGTTATACTAGTATTAGTACAGAGAAGTGTAAAACAATAGCTTATATCATTCTGTTCTTCTGTTATATCTGTTACACCTGTTACAGTTATCTCTCATCCAGTTTAATTTTCATGTCATGTTATTATTATCTGTTCATAACTGAAAATCACTGGACTTGCCAGACTTTTTGTCTGACCCTTGTTGTTTCGCCTCCTTTCTTCCGTTTTCCCCCCAGGTTATCCAAGGAGGGAATAATTTAGCTTGATCCGGATTTCTTCTGCTTGAAGTGCTTAAAGTATGGCTTGGCTCTGTATAGCTTCCGTTCTATGGGGATTATGATTTTAAACTATGCATTCTGAAGGCTTTTGTACAAGACTGATATTTTGTACTTGAATTTTGATAATGTGATTTGAAAGGATGTAACCAAGTTTATTTCGGTTTCTGTTGAAATAAAGTTATAAATTTTTCAAGTACTATTTTATCTGTCTTGTAAGTTTCTGTTCTGTTTACTAAAATGCTCCACCAAAGTTAAGGCATTCCCTTTGTGAGTGACCTTAACGGAGGTGGGGTGTTACACTAGGCACTGGATAAACTCTCAAGAGTTACCTCGAAAATTTCAACAATGCCTTGGCAGTGTTCAAAGACCTAGAGCCTCGCACCATCTTGATTCATCTTGCTAAGGGCATCCGCTCGACTCTAAGTTTGGAGCTTGGATCAAACAAAAGTGGATGAGAACCTTGGAAGCTATTTACGAAAGGCTAATCAATTTCTATGCCAAAAAGAAGCGCATATCAATAGGGCAGCTCAGACAGGCCATCGTCTTAACCCACACCCGGGCACGGTTAAAGACTACGTCAAGGAAAAGAAAGTTAGGGAATCTCCCGACAAGGGTAGGAGGCGACTCCATCCAAGCCCAAGCCTAACAACGACAAACCAGGCTGTCACAACAACTAGTCACTTGAAGATCAGAAGAAGCGCGACCGCTACCCAACTTACAAGGTCTACAGTCCAATCAATCGCGAGTTGGAGACAATCTATTTAGAGACCTATAACACTATCCAGTACAAGTAGCCGAACACTAGGGAGTCTACTGATCGGGAGAAGAACTCCGACAATTATTGCAGATTCCATGACATGTTTGACCATAATATGAATGACTTCCATCGCCTCAAGGATGCAATAGAAGCTCATCCGAGATAAGTTCCTAGAGCACTATGTTCAGAATCCTCCTCCCCAAGAAGCAGCCGCGGACCCTTCAACGCCCGCATTTCTTCTAGCTCAAGCGGCCCCAGGGTCGTTCTATCCGAGAACTCCTCAAAAGGATATCGTGATTATCACCATCTACTGTGGACCTCACCCCGCAAATGAAAGCTTCTGGCATATGGAGGAATATGCTAACTCTATCAAGCATGTTGACTTGGAAACATGCTCTTCCCAGGATGTATCTATCCCGATAGAGCTTTAGAAGACTACGCGTGATGACATAGTTTCCGCGAGAGGGATTCTACTGGAATTGGGATTCCAACCATTGATCCTCCCGTATTTATGCATAAGTAAGCCCTGCCTATGTCCGAAGAATCCTCATAGATTAGGAGAGCTCCGTCAACATCATCTTCAAGTCAGCCTATGACCAAATGAAACTTGAGGCCAAAGGCTTGAAGCATTGCCACACCATAGTCCATGGCTTCAACGGCTCCTCCAACCGATTAGTGGTTTTGTTAGAACTTCCAGTGAATCTTGGAAATGGGGATCGAAGCAGAGTCCAGATCATCACCTTCTTGGTTATTGATGTCACTTCTCCATAAGTCTTTTTAGAGCATCCTTTCCTTTCCGATTCTGCATGGCACCATGGTCGCTTCTCACGAAATTTCCAACTAAGAATGGAATCGGAACCGTCAAGGAGGACCAAGATGTCACAAGAGCCCGGTACCTCTTAGAGTGGAAGGACATCATCAACAAAGAGAAGGGAAAAAACGTGGCATCGTTCCCTTCCCCCCAAACTGGCAGTGCATAGTAACCACTGGAGTCTGAGTCCTGGCTTAGACGCCGCTGCCGTCTTTCTGAAGACCTCGATCCTAGGGAATACAAAGAGCCTGATTTCGAAAGGGCTACTCTGGTGGAGCCAACCATTGACGTTCCAATCAACCTCATCGACCCGACTCAGGTCTTGAAGATTGGATCAGAGCTCCACCATTAATAAAGGAAGAACTTTTGGATTTCTTAGGGCCAATCTCGACATATTCGCTTGGACCCATTCCGATATGTGTGGCATCGACCCAGGAATCAGTTGTCACATGCTCAGTACCGATCCAAAGCATCTTCAAGTGCATTAAAAGCATTGAATCTTGGGAATAGAAAGATCAATGGAACTTAAAGAGGAGGTGGATCGGCTACTCCACAACAGCTTTATCCGCGACGCCCTCTACCCCGAGTGGGTCTCCAACCTTGTCCTGGTCAGAAAATCAAATGGGAAATAGCGAACATGTGTCGATTACTCAGATTTGAATAAAGCATGCCTGAAAGATAGCTTTCCACTGCTTGAGATCGACCAACTCATTTATTCAGCTACCGGCTACCAACTTCTCTCTTTCATGGATGCATACTCAGGCTATAATCAAATTCTACTTTACCTTCCACATCAAGATCACACTTCGTTCATCACCGACCTTGGGCTCTATGGTTATGTTGTCATGCCCTTTGGTCTCAAGAATGTTGAAGCCACCTATCAGCGACTGTTCAACAATCGGGACCAGATCAGAAGATCCATGGAGGTCTACATTGACGACAAGCTCATAAATTCGAGGGTGTTGAATGACTACGTCAACGACCATATGAAAATATTTGATGTCCTCCATAAATATGACATGAAACTCAATCCCTTGAAATGCTTTTTCAGCATTGCATCGGGAAAATTCTTATGTTTCATTGTCAATTCATAGGGGATCATGGAAAATCCAAAAAAGATTCAAGCTATATGGAAGAACTATATGAAGCTCGAGAAGCTAGCTTACTGCCTATTGATCTCTTCCCGAAAGCTATAACCATACACTCAGTCTTATCCAATCAAGGTCTACACTGACCAATCGCTACGTAAGGTCCTATAACGACCTGAGGAATCTGGGCAACTCTTTGAATGGAACATCAAGCTCAGCCACTTCAAGCTAACCTTTATTCCTCGTCGATCCACTCTTGGACAACAATTAAATGGACAAGCCCTAATAGACTTCATTATGGATTTCACTATTCTTGAAGACCCTCTAGAGGAAAGTGAGCCTTCCAACATTCAGTGGATAGTTCGTCTAACAATCAGTGCTTTGGCATCGGAGTTGTACTCCTAAGGAGCGCTCGATTTGTTTTGCTTTAAAGCATAACTTCCCTGCTACCAACAACGATGCAGAATACAAAGCCTTAATTGTTGTACTAAGAATTACTATTGAAGTCAACATCAAGCATCTCTAAATATACTCTGATTCACAATTCATCCTACTCCATGTTTAGGGCAAGTATCAAGCCAAGGGGGCACAACTTGCTCCTTACCTTTCTCAAGTTCGTGAACTGCTTACTCACTTCGACCACTACATCATTAGTCACATCCCCTGGTTCATTGACCAAACTAGCAAGTTCAGGGATGCACAACTCGTGGGACTCGTCCGAGTCGAAGAACTCGACTCTCCGAGTATCGATCAAATGTAGACTAGTTTGATATCAATGACAAAGACCGAGCATAAACCCGAGTCTTAGATGACCCCAATCAAAAATTATTAGCAACAAGGAATCCTCCCAAGCAATCAAAATGAAAAGAGAGCACTCTCCGCAAATCTCCACACTACATCATTCAAGATGGAGTGCTCTATAGAAGAAGATTCGTTGTTCCACTACTCCGGTGTGTAGCCCACAACGATGCCGCCGTGTACTACTGAATGTGCGTGAAGTTTAGTATGTCGACCACATTGGAGGGCAAAATTTGGCGAAGAAGATTCTCTGAAACAACTATGTTTAGCCATCCCTCGAGCAAAACATAGCAGACTTCACCCGCAAATGCGATAACAGCTAGAGATTCTTAAAAATTCTAAGAACCCGCCTACCAAGATTACGCAGATGGTCAGCCCATGGACATTTGCGATGTGGGTAATTTATGTCATCGGAACTCTACCGATGGTCAGGGAAGTGTACGCTATGTTATCGTCGTAGTTGATTACTTTACTAAATGGGCCGAAGTCGAGACCCTAACTGCAATCACTACTAAAAAAGTAATCAACTTCATCATGCATAACATTATTTGTAATTTTGGAGTTTCTAAGACTATCGTTTCTGATATTGGGACCCAATTCAGGAACTCTGAGTTCAAGACCTTTTGCCGCCAACACAACATTGCGAAGAAATTTTCGGTAGTAGCTCATTCTTAAGCCAATGGACCAGTTGAGGCTTTCAGCAAAGTGATCAAGTCCATCATCAAAAAGCATTTGGAAAAGGCCGGAGGCTTATGGGTAGATGAACTACCTCTATCCCTTTGGGTTTACCAGACTACTCATAAGTCAACGATCGATCACACTCTATTTGCTTTCTCATATGGATCCGAAGCTGTCATTCCTATTGAGCTTAAACTTAATCTCATCGAGTCACATACTAGAATCCAAAGGCTAACCAAGATCTACTCTTGGAGCCACTTGATATACTCGAAGAAAAAAGAAATATAGCCAAACTCAGAGAAGCTGCCCAACGTCAGCGAGTCGTCTGATACTTCAACTCCAAAGTTCGACCAAAGCACTTCGACATCGACAACCTTGTCCTAAAACATATCTTTCCCACATCAACCGGTTTCAGTCCTCATTGGGAAGGTTCGTAAGCCATAAAACAGAGGCTTTGGGATTTTACCTTCAAGCTATCAACCATTGATCGCACCGAACTACCAAGAGCATGGAACAATGAGCATCTCTGCTGCTAATTTATTTAGATTTTTGTACAGATTTACTGTTTTCCACCAATGTTTTGTTTTCAGAATTCATGGCATTGTAAAGAATAGGCCATTACAGCCAAAAGTTATTAGTAATTTTTTTTCAAATGTCCATGTACTTAGTGTGTTTACTTCTAACGTAGTTTGTTTGAGCTATTGTGATAACCGACTTGCATATATGAGCGTACGACACTAAATCAACACCATGGGATCTGGCATGGATCCACCAACTCGAGTCTTTACAAAGACTCAAACCTTGTGATGGGGTCCGCCCTTCAAAAGTCAGCTCGAGTCTCAAACCAACAACGATGTCGAGTATAAATAACTCGCGACACCCATTAACTTGAGTATCTAACCCCGTTCCTAGGTCTTCGAACTTGAGGTCAACCTACTAGCTAGGTGAGTGTGACATCGACCACTCGCTCGGCTCCATCCGACCCATGAGGTCTGGATTCGGGTACAAAACTAGCAACCAATGACGCCCTCTGTTGTAACCTGAACGAAACGATGGGAGAGTATAAAGATAAAATAACGACGTCCTTCTTGCCTCCTCATAACTCGGGATCAATGACCGCAAGGAGATCCTAAGAGGGGAGACACCAAAATCGAACTTTGCACGACTCAAGACCAACGACCAAAAGAGATCATGAGAGCGAAGTTCACACACCCAAACTCCGTGCGAGTTGAGGCTCCCAATCTAAGGGAAGTTCCGAGAGCGCATTTAGTACATAGAGCTTCACACAACTTGAGAATCTCAAGAGCGAAGCGGCATACAACATTTTTTTAGTGTAACGACGAATGTATTTACATAAGTACAAAGATCAAGAAGCATAGATGAAAGTTCAAACAGTTAAGACTACATGTGATATAAGAAAATTCAACTAACTTTCATTCACAAAAGTAAACTACAACTATCTATTTCTTTCTAACGGTGTAATGTACGAAAAAACCACATCATGCCTCCAAAAGCAAGGGCCATACTCATGTATCCTATTGGCCTACATAACCAAAAGCTTTCTATAACCATCATTTTGACGAACTGCCCTTCCTCTACTTCTTCTCGGAGTCCGCAGTGGATCTCTCGTCACTATCCTTCAACTTCCTCTTCTTAGAGCCGCTTCCTTCACTTCCTTTTTTCCCCTAGTCGGAGTAGTTGTCTGGTGAGACACCACCAATAATTTCCCTTGATCGTCATCTCCACTCGATATCTCAGTGGGCAACTCGCCAAGGCCACTAGTTGCTTTCGCAGGCTTAGGTGTGATTTCGCTGGCAAGCGCCAGTATGGCCAAGGTGCCCTCCTCCTTCTCGACCATCTTATCCCCCTTCGCATCCCTGTCGGCCTTTCTTTTGGTCTCACTGTCCTCTTTCTGCTAGGCTGCACGTCCATCCTTAAGCTTCTTTTCTTCCTCCCTCTTCAACTAATAAAACTCGTCATCATCCCTTTTCTTGGATGCCTCATCATCAACTTTTGTTTTGGCTGCCTCCTGCACCTTGGCCTGTGCCTTCTCCACATCCTTCTTCCTGGCCTCCTCCTGAGCTATCTGTAGGGCCGCCTTATCAGCCCTCCTATTATTCTCCTACTCCTATGGCTTGTCGAGCAGCTGGGCTTTCTGTTTTCCAATGAAGTCATGCTTGTTTGCTCATCCGCTTCCATTGGCCCAGTTGCCAGAATACCTTCCTCAGATCCTTTAAGCTTCGGGAAAATATCATCTATCCTGATCTCCCCCAATTCTATATCCGAGAACTTGTCTATGTGACTGGATCGTCCTTCTAGCTGCTTGCCTAGGATCTCCATACCAAACTGAGGCATCGCAGGAAGTGCTGGTGCAAAGCCCATTGTCACCTCAGCTCTGGAGGAACCTACACAATGAAGGAGAAGACGAATTAGTCTACTTTGAGTTCGTGTTACCATCCTTCTAATCACTCGTGAGAATGAAATTTTACCTTCCAATACGTGCAATGTGGCGTCGATGGACATAGTGCTCCCGAGTGTTAGCTGAAGAGAAGCTCCATGTCCTACCCTCGAATTATCAGGATCATACTTGGTAACGATAGGCCTAGGACTGATGAACTAATTGTAGGGGCGGATGAGACAACTTTCTACTGCTTAGAGCTTCCTCCTTTAAACTCATGAGTAACTATATGCTTTCAATAGTCACCGATTTCCCCTTTGCAGTGACAAGTTGTTCCATCCTCGCCGGCTCAGCGTCCTCTCTCAACAACGCCTTTCCTTTAGCCATCACATAGCACTCTTCCTTAATTAAGCATTCAAACGTCAACTCAAGCTCGTCGACCGAGGCCACCTGCCGCTGCCTAGCCTCAAACTGCACCAACCTGTCCAAGGTCTTGGCCAAGATTCGGGGCTTATCTTCAACCTACATGATTTCACGTAACTGAAGTGCTTTGACGTACGTACTCCAGATGACTCCAGTGATGCCTGCCTCTTTCTTCAGCCTCTTCCATCTCATCTTTGAGCCTTTCCACCTCAACCTGGTACTCAGCTTTTATGCAATCCACCTGGCTTAGCACCTCCTTGTTTGAGTCCTCAACGTCCTCCTTCTCCTTCTTAGCTTGTCCGAGCTCAGCGTTCATCAAGTCAAGAAACTTTCTAAGTTCGTTAGAGTCCGCTCATTTTCTTCTTTCAGCTTCTTGTTCTCCTCGCTTTTACGAAGCTGGAGCACCTCCTCATTCTCATTCTTCAATCAGATATTCTCCTCCATCAAAGCCTTGTTATCTTGTTTGAGTACCATATTCTTAGATGAGACCGAGGCTATTGTATCTTTATATGACTCTCGGGCCTCTTTCACCTCATCCTTGATCTTTTTGAGCTCCCTCTCCACCTACTCTGTTTTAACAATAAGAGAGTTAGCACATAAACGTGTTACTCGAATACGGGGAAATAAATGAGATGGAGCATTGTCTTATTCAACTCAGCCTCTCAATTCTTGAGGCTCTCTCTTTTAGCATTAATCTCCAAGTGCAGATTCTAGATCCCTACATTCTTATTGTAAATGAAATCTGAGAGTTTCTTTGCATATTTTTTACATTTCCCTGTATTGAAAATAGACATCGTACACTTTGTTGCATACGTCTTTTTCCACATCTAGCGGAATCTGATGAATGTACGACAATCACACAAGCTCGTCAAAGTTGAAGCCAGGGAATGACTTCTTAAGCATCTCTTTTCCCTCTTCGCCACTAAGCTGTGTGATCACTGACATATCAGGCAACAATGGACCCTTCTTTTCCACTGACTTCTTTCTGTGTCTCTACTCCCCAAGGGCCAACTCCTTTCTTGCAGACGTGGTCATGGGAGCCAAGGGTGAAACATAAGGAGGAATTGTCGACACCTGCTGCCTTATGCTCATAGTTTCTTGCCTTGATTCTGTTCTTGATGACCGGATGAGGGGTAATCGAGATTCCAAGTGTCAGGTCGATCTCTGTAGCGTCGGTCACCACCGTGGTCATAAGAACGAGGGGGTGTGAAAATAAGTCTACGCCTCTTCTAAAACCACTCGCAACCCTGTAATTCTATGGCCGATGATCTCCAACCGCTCGACTTCGATCTATGTTGCTTTCTCTAACCGTTTCACCTACACAGAGCAGATTTAAAGTTATTATCGAACATTCTACAAGCACAAACAAATGTTGTGTCATGCAGTGTGTATGAGTGTGTGCCCTAAGTGTTCCCTCCACAAACCAGATTTTTACCCACTTAAAGAGGTAATATCCTCAACATTCAACCTATGGCTTCCAATAGTTGTACCACTTGGCCATGACATCGTTAGTTTAATTGGGTCCTTGCCAAATCCTTGAATTGTCCCTCCATTTCCGGTGACGCGATGGTCCCAAAGGTGGAAAGTGGAGAAATCGTCCTGGGCGATGCTTCCAACATAGTCTCATCTATTGGAAACGGGACAAGGGCGGTCATAAGACCCTCACCTCCTCTAGTTACCTCTTCGTCATCAGTGCCACACCAACTAGTTTTTCTCTAAGCTCTTGCGGTCTTACATCACTTAGGCACGATAAGGGGCACTTTCACTCGAAAACCCGAAGGATTGTCTCCTTCCTTAGCATCCACTTCTTCTTATTCCCTAGAATCAACTGGACGACCTTTTGTATAAACTACAGGATGTAGGTCTGACTAAGGAAGTAGGTCTGACTAAGGAAGTAGGCGGTTAGTCAATATGTTCTGGGAAGAGCGAGACTCAGCTGGAAGATCACAGTGAGAGTTCTGAAGCTGGGGACGGTGAGAGTTCTGAAGCTTCATTTTCCATGCTCTTAAGTCTTCACGAAGATCACAGTGCCATTGCAAACTATACTTTTAACATAGTTGCATTAGATATCACACCGAAGAACCTATACCCTTGTGTTGGTGCAAACTAACATGGAACGTGTAGTGTTGTGATGTGTCGATACGATTATAATAAAAGAACTTGGAACATGGCAATGATCACTAGTCCCTAGAACTAAAGCCATCGTCGTCGTTAACCTATGTCATCGAGTTCGCATAGAGTCACGACTACGTTGTGATTAAGATCAAGAATCATATTTAAAGATAAGGTAGTTCAATCACATGTCCATAATTCGAGTTTATGCTCTAATCGTATGTGCAAGTACGAATTATCGGTTCTTATTTGAGAGTAAAGGCATTCTTGGTCAACATATTCAAATTCGAGTATGATTCAATCACCTGACGTCGAAAAGATGATATAAACCCGACGACTAATCTCGTAGGAGATGAATTTTCCTTAGGCATATTGGGATGCGACTACCAAGTAAAACTTCTCATCCAACTATCTTAGGGGTTCAAAATTTTCTAAGTCCCAGGGATCCAAAAATTCACATCCTTGAAACCAAGCAATTTCGCATCCCCAGATCAAACAACGCTCACATCCCATTCGCCTCATGAAAAACCCGTATTCCATCAAACCTCATTGATTCGTATCCCTGGGGCCTAGAATCTCTAAGTCCCGGGGTTACAAATTTCGTGCCCCCAGGATTTGGGAGATTTCGACTTCTCGACCGAATACAAAGTTGCGGCATCTATCCCCATTCTTGAGGATACGAAATAGAGACTTCGCATCCCGCTGCTGCCTCAGGATAAAAAATCAAGTTTTGTATCCCCTTTACAACTCTAGGATGCAAAACATTGATTCGTAACCCTCTTGCTTCCTTTTTTCCATCTCTTCCTCTCCTCTCATATCTCCTCTCTCTCCCTCACAAAAACATCTCGGGGATGCGATACGAATTATCATATCCTATAGTCCTGGCCTTTGCAGACCCTTCGTCTCGCACGAGAGAGCCTCGCCTCCTCCTTCAGACGCCATGGCATAGCTTCAGGCCATAGTATTAAGCTTCAAATGCCATGAAATTGCTTGAATTGAATTAGACAAATACAAGAAACCAAATCACATGATGGATTCTCACCCACCTAAGTTCGATTCATGGTGGAGCGCGTGGTTTTCATGATCTGGTTGGGTGCGACTATTTTCGAGAAAATTTCCTAAGTTCTTGTGATGCAAAGTTATGCCAAGTGAAGGTTGAGAAGCTTCCCATCTGGACACGTATACTAGGGAGGAGTGTGAGTCTGGATGCGAAAATTCGCATCCCTTCGGGATAAGAATTTAGTATCCTACTGGGATGCGATTGCGCATCCCTTCAGGATATGAATTCCACACCCCTTCGGGATACGAATTTCGCATCCCACAGGGTAGGAGGTTCCATCATTATAAAAAAGGAAAAAGGAGAAAGGGACTTCATAACATCGGAAAATTCCTAACTCACGACTCTGGCCACGAATGCGTGCACGTGCTTTCGAAACTATAACAATCAAGACCAATTCGATTCGCTAACCAACTATATACTTGTGAGTTTTAACGACTCAAGAGCATATGCCAAGCAACCAGATTCATGATTCGATGTCTTTTTCAAAAACCAACTCGCGCAATCGTAAGCCGATGACATACTTACTGATTATGTTCTATTTCGGACTCCGATCACATCGTGCAAAACCACGTGAAAACGTGTGAGCACATACGCAACACTGTGTCGACAATAACTCATTTTTATTCTGATGTAAGTGGGAGTCAATGACTAATGTTTAATTTCTTGAGTTGACAAGAGTTAGATATCCACTGAAGCTACCAGAGAATCTGAATTCTCAGCATGCACAATGGAATGGTCGTAACCAAGCGCTCAACACGGCTTGGAGATCTTTCCGGCTTCAAGAGATGCTAACTCAAAGTAAATCTTGTCAATACAAGACACACTTCGGGGTGTAAGTGTTAACCGTCCTTTTGGCCCGGTTTCCAAAATCACATCAAGCCCACTCGACTTAGCCCACCGCATAGTGCAAAATTACGGAATCTCGCCAAAACACTCAGGACCGGGCTAGAAGGAGTACGTCGTGCAAGCGTAGGCCTCACAACTCCTCAAAAAGACACCCACTTGGGAATTTTGCATCCCTTAACTCATGAAGCTCCTCATACTTCATATCCCCTAGGATACAAATTTTGTATCCCCTGGGATACGAATTTTTATCCCTCGGGATACAAGAATTCATATCCCAAGATACGCATCTTGTATCCCCTAGGATGCAAGATTTCGAATCCCATCAGATACGAAACTCATATCCCTTTGGATATGATTTTTCGTATCCTACGGGATACGAAAGCTGTAGACTATGGGATATGAAGCTCGTATCCTCTTAAATATGTAGTTCGTGTTCCCGGATACAAAATTTCATATCCGTGGACACAAAATTTACTATCCCTAGGGGGATGCGAAATCTCCAATATAGTTTCTCAAGGTTGCTAAATTTGTCCTGTGGTCCCTAATTCTCACTTACTCCTATCTTATCCACTACCTATAAATACCCCTACCTCATACTTAAAGGGGGTTGGCATTTGTTTTATTTGACACCTTGAAAGGATCTTGGACACCATTAATGGCCTCTTGAGCTTTAGTGAAGAAGTAGAACTAACTTTTTTACGGCTTCCAACGTACGAATGGTGACTCCCAAAAACTTAGTAAATTATTGTAAACCATTGTAATGATGATGTCCATCACTATAATCCTTCAATAATGAATAAAACCAGCAAAAGCTTCAAAGGGGACGTTGGTTCAAATCGGAACGAACCACTATAGAATACCATGTTCTTTACTTTTCTGCAATTTTTCCTTACGTGAAACTTTATTCTTGACAAGTCAAGAATCTTTAGGTGTTACGCCAATTTTTGCGCGTAAACATAAGCCTTTTGCCTTTTATTGAAACTTTTCCTTTCATTGATTTTTAAAACCCTTTCCTATTATTGAATTTTATGTCCTTTGCTATAAGAAAATGTTAAGCATATTTATGTCTTTGAGGCTTTATTTTAGCGTTTGAAAGCTTTAACTTCTCAGTCTTTTACATCTGAACTTTAGATTCCCTTTTTTAGATTTGAAAGGATTTGCTTACGTCATGTTTCAATTTTTCGTTTTTCAATTTCACTTCCAGTGATAAATCAATATTGCTATTGAATTTAAACGCTACACCATTATATTTTATACCCATAATTCTTCTGGTGTACAAAAAAAATCAATATTTCAGTTTCACTTCCATTGATAAAGTTATTCTGCCTTTAGTCTTTCCAAAAGAATTACATATTGAAAAGTAATAGAAGATTCGGAAATATAAAATTAGATCTACCTCTATATCATCAATAATGTAAATAATACATATATAATCAAATATCCATCAAACTGGATTTGGAATACTCAAAATTAGATCGCAAAGGATTGAAAGAATAAAGCTAGACACATATTTAGGGTCAATAAAAATAATTATATCTAAAAAGATAGATCCATTAGAACCCAATCTAAATCTACAAAAAAAAACAGATCTAGAAGTTTGAATTAGATATAGAAGAACAAAAGATATAACTAATTCATAGGTCCATTAATAAAAAGATTCTAAAACAAAATAGTAATTGTAGAACGAATCTAGAAATCCATGAATTAAAAATCCTCAAATAAAAAATACTTACCTGACAAATCCGTTGATGTAGATCTAGAAGATTTAAATAAATAGCTCTAATAGAATCTCGTGTTGATAAAGTGTTATAAAATAAAACAAAATAGATAAAAGAGGAGGAGCCATTTGAGTGAACAAAAGAGATAAGGGAGAAACCTTTTTATTTCCATCGATTAAGTTGTGTATTACAATGTAACAATTCTCTATTTATAGAGTCTACATATCATGTAAATTGCAGTAAAGTCCCTTAGCATATTAGCGTATTCATCCATATTACTTTTACATATTTCAACATAAATTAATTTATAAGAGTAGCCAATTGCCATTTTTCTACTCTTACTATTATTTTTTCAAACATTCTTTATTACTGGAGTTAACAATTCTATTCCCACCTAAATTCCAATAATAATTTTTTTAAATGAATATTTCTTTTCCATCTATCTTGCTAGACATTTATACAATCTTCTTTTCTTTCTACTTTATTTCCAATTAAACATCAAATCTATTGTCACCACTAGTGCAAGATATTGAAGAAAATAATCTTTTTAAATTTATTTATTTCTTGCTAAACCTAACATAGAAAATAATGGTAAAACAAAAGTAGATACCTCTTAATTCAGTTAAAATTTAAAAACTATTACATGAAGGCTATGACAATTATAAATTTACAATTGTAATTGTTCATTGTGTAATGCTGTTTGCGAACAAATTATGCAGTTGTAAACAACTGTAAAATCCGTTCGGCTTTCCTAAACAACAAGGATTGTTGTAGAGGGTGTCGAACTCTGGGACCAAATTATTTTATTAATAAATCCAATCAAGTTATCCCTAACTTTTGATTGGTGGAAAACAAAGAAAATAGCAGAAATTAAATAAAAGAGAGTTTTAACAATAAGTGATAGCAATTAGGGGATAATGACATAGATCAGATTCATAATCATCAATAGCCAAAAGATTAACCAGATCTAATACATGTTTCTGTCACAAACATGAATCAACGATAATAGGTTTTTAGAAACAAATATGTAAATAACGACAAGCATAGCCTATGCAGGAGCTCAGCTCTACAACCATAGACTATCAGGACAGATTCACTAATTAATTTCTAAAACCCTAAAATTAGATCTAGATCTGATAAACGTTAGATCGAACACGAATATATCCTGTGAAGGAGCATAGCTCTTAAACGACACAAAATATGAAGGTTCAGATCTAACCCTTAATTCAGATCCAGATCTTCATGTATACAGTCCTCATCTTTTGGCTATGTGATTCATATTGAATCATACTATCAGCGTCATCACCCCCTAATCAAAGGGGATTAGCTAGACATAGCTAAAGAAGAAGAAAAACAGAAATTAAATAACAAGAACATAAATAAAACTAAAACTAAATAGAAAGGAGGAAGAAGAATGATTTTATTCCAAGAAGAGAATTACAGAATAAAACCCAATGTGTTCCTTACAAGACTAAGATACAATGTATTTATAGCTGATATGACAATGGCTAGCTAGCTAATTACATAATGTGGGACTAAAGAAATAACCCAAATAACACATAAGCCAGTGTGAACGCAGCTTTAGAGTGAGTGGTCTAGTAAATAGGCTAGTGTGAACGCAACATGAGTAAGAGGCCTTCCAAATGAGCTAATGTGAATGCAGTTTGAGTCTTTATTGAGCCAAATCTTCTTAACTGAAATATAATTGCAACCGTTCTTCAAGCTTTAGACTCTTCAAGCTTTAGCAATTTTAAACTTCACTCTTTTTAAGCAAATTCTTCATGCTTTATCCATCAAATGCTCTAAACCATGCTTCTTGTCAACAATCTGAAAATACAGCTATAAATACAAAGTATCAATTATTTTAAAGGGAAAATAAGATAAATAAGCGGATAAAATATACACATTTACGTGTATATCAAATGCTTTCAAGCGAACTTACAATTATTTTCTATTTTCTTAAAACTCATATATACAAACTTTTTGGTTTACCATTAATTAATTTTTCTTTTTGAAGAATTCATCTTCTGCTTTCTCAAAAAAAAAAATTTTATTTTTTCCATCAAAAGTAACACTAAATTTTTTCCAAAGCCTTTGAGAAATATTTTTGTTTCCAAAAACTCAATTTAAAGTCCTTACTCAGTAGGAAAAGTTTCATAGCTTTAAACTTTATGTTCAAAATCTTTCACATTTTATTTTCACAAATATTTTGATGATATTATCAAAAATCCCTTTTTGTGTGTTTCCTAGTGAAGTCTTTAGACAAACTGAAAAAACCATATTTATTCTTTTTCTCTGAACTCTTTTATTTTACCTACTATCTTTTTGACAGAGATTCTTGTCCACTTTTCTATGAAGTTTGACTCTTTTCTTAAATCATTTCTTCCGTGTTCTTATTATTCCGTCTCTTGACAATCCTAATGTAACACCCCACCTCCGCTAGGGTCACTCACAAATGGAATGCACTAGTTTTGGAGGAGCGTTATCGAGGTAAATAAACACAGAAATATTACAAGATAGAACATAGAAAAAACAGCGGAAGAATCAAAAGATAAATTTCATTACTTTCAAAAAGAGTCAAAACCTTTTACATCAAATAACCAAGGTCATTATTTTCCATTACAACAAATTCCGTCTTGCATAAATAAAGAAGCATAAACTTAAAACATCAAAAGTAGCATAATTCCCCAAAGGTAGGAGAAATGCAGCCATAGCATAGCTCAAGATCAAACCGTACATGAGCTGAACCGAAAGCAAGCGAAATCCAAGCTAAGTGCTAGAGTTTCCTCCCTGAGAACCTGGGGGGAAACGGAAGAAAAAGAGGCGAAAGAAAACGAGTCAGTCATAAAGACTGGTAAGTCCTAGTGACTTTCAGCATAAAAACAGTTAAAGGTAACATGACATGTATAAACTAAAAGTAAACATAAGGATGATGATAAGATGGGCAAGATAGACTAAGATAACATGATAAATCAAGTATAAATCAAGTATAGCATCACATATTCAAGGTTCTCTGCATCAACTGTACTAGAATCCCAAACCCATGTCTTATATTAATCATGAAATGATCCCTTGGCCCAATATAATGAAATGACCCATTACTAGGTCCAACGGAACGATCTACTAATCGATCGGCTCCCTACATGTTCTAGCTCATTGTGTGTCTGTGTCATACGACCCTATCACGAATGTAGTCACCTGTGCTAGGTCCACCATAGGGTGTATCAAGCCCTATGGTGCCAACCACCGACACGAATCAAGCATGCACAGATAAACCTACTGATGCCCAATGCCTACTTTTTCAACTCCGGACCACGTGCACGACCATAGCCCGCCTAAACCTACACTGGTGCACCAACACAGCCATCGTTTTGGTCGCTTACAATCAGCCCAGTAATCGTGCCCCACCCTGCCTAGTTCCAGGGTACCATGATACATCTAGTGGGTTACTGCTGAAATGGACCGCGTAACTAGGGTTTTCGTCCAACAGGTTAAGTGTTGTCATTTAAATTCGTGACTTAACCCTTATCAGTCTAGCATGTCAAGTTGGTTAAGTGTTGTCATTCAAGTTCGTGACTTAACCCGCCTACGAATCATGTATCAAGTTGGTTAAGTGTTGTCATTCAAGTTCGTGACTTAACCCGCCTACGAATCATGTATCAAGTTGGTTAAGTGTTGTCTTTCATGTTCATGACTTAACCTTATCATGTGGCATTAATTCATTAATGCATCCCAACCTCTCACATCAGACTTGTAGTTGTGGTCACTGGATATGCCGGGCGGTTCCGGGCAGATTTACACCATAACTCAGTCTGACCTCGGGTTTCAAGTGCGATATGACCAACTACCCATATTGGATCCTATTGTTTACAGTAATTGGACTTGCCGGGCGGTTCCGGGAAGAATTACACTGCGAACTCAACCCAACCTCGAGTTGGCCATTTTCAAGTTTATTCTAGTGTCATGTCCATGTTCAAGATTCATGTCAAGTTCGTGTCAAGTTTTCAAGGCGAGTTTCAAGCCTACATCCACATTCAAGTTATAACAATGTTCATGTTTCAAGATTCATGTCAAGTTTCATGGCGAGTTTCATACCAAGTTTCCTATGATTACCAAATTTTCCCAACGTTACCCCGTCTAAATATTAGGCTAACAATCTTAGCCTAATTTTCCATCCGCATGATTTTCGACATATAATATTAGGCTAAAAACTTAGCCTAATTTAACATATACAAAAATTGCATAAAGAAATTCATTAACATGACATAGGTGTAAACTTAGCATTCTTGGCATAGTCAATATGAACACCATAGGTGTGTACTTGCAAAACAATCAACATGAATATCATAGGTGTGATCTTGCAACGTAGACTAAATCAACCTACAAATATGTGAATTTGCAACATAGACTAAATCAACTTACATATATGTGAACTTGCAAATCAATCACGAGCATATGAATAAGTGTGTACTTGAAATATGACATAGGTTTAACATATACACATAAACATGTAGATCTAACATTGGGTCACATATGTGATATGATTTTACAACCTAAAACTTGCATAACATGATAAACTACACAACTTGTCATAACGGGTTATACTCCAATATACATTTGAATAGACTTATTCATTAATTCCCAATTCAACATGATAATAAAATAGAATATCATTCAATTTCACATATAACATAATAAATATTGTTCTATTATCAATTTATTTCCAAGGCATAACATAACTGAATAAATTGAGTAAAACATCGCAGGCATATAGATCTGATAATATTATGAACATGAAAAGGTTTGAATAATAATCTAGGTTCAAGAACATGGATAGATCTAACTTAAATAGAAAAATCCCTAAAATCAAGATCCAAGGACAAATAAAGAAAATAGGTATGAATAGAAAATCAAGCTTAGATCCAATTCCATAGTCATAATTCTAGGCAATAACCTCATGGTCGTGAATCATAGGTGATTAGCCACAATTGTCCTTGTCATAGTCATATGAAATAGTCTTATGTTCATAGTCATAGGCATAGTCTTATGTTCATAGTCATAGGCATAGGCATAGTCTTATGTTCACAGTCATAGGCATAGGCATAGTCTTATGTTCACAGTCATAGGCATAGACATAGTCTTATGTTCACAGTCATATTCATAGGCATAGGCATAGGTATAGTCTTATGTTCTCCGTCATAATCTTAGGCCATTAACAATAGTTTCAACGTCATAGGCAATATTCCTAATAGTCAAGATCCAAGAAGAAAACAAGAATAGATATGAATCATACATAAATCAATTCCAATTTATAACATGCCCATATTAAGTTTATAGTTTTTATCTAAAAGTAACTGGAACTTACAGATCGTGGTCTAAGAAATTTAGATGCAGAAGTCAAGTCTAGAAATTTGTCATTGAATTGCTGAATCGTTGAATCTTGCTTTGATTGTAGAAGAAAATCCCCAATAAGAAATTCCTAGCCGTAGTCTGTAAGAAATAATTTTAATTTAATTTATTTTAGAGGAAGAAGAAGAAGCCATGATCATCAAGAGTTTGTGTAGCATAAGGTTAGAGAAGAATGGTGTAAAGAGAATGAGGCTAGGAGGTTGTTTATATAGGAGTAGGAAACTAGTTTAGGCCCTTAGATAAACCATAGAACTGATCTGAGCCATCAAAAACGTCACAGGCCCGTAAACAGACCCTCCCAGCCAACCAGTCACATCCAGGCCGACCAGGGAGGTCGACCCCCAGGTCGACCCTATGGTCGACCTAGTCTGGTCAGGTCGACCCCCAGGTCGACCCCCTGATCGACCTGGGCTCTGGGAGGGAATTTTCCCGCCCAGCCCGCTTCTGGGTCTTGAATTCGAATTTCTGAGCTGTTTTTGATTCTGTAAATTCGTGAAACTTCTAGAAGTCATAACTCGGTCATACGGACTCCGATTTTCGAAAACTCGGACTTGATTTCAAGCAGAATTTCGAAACGAACACAATGGCGCAACCCGTTTCACTTGATTATTAATTTAAAAATTAATTCTGCCTTGATTTATGGTTTCAACATGTTTTAAAATATGGGTTGTTACATTCTCCCCTCCTTAAAGGATTTCGTCCCCGAAATCTTCAAGTTAGGAAGAATGCATCCTATCATCCAATCAACCATCTACTCAACCATCATCCACAAGCAATCATTGTCCTTAAAAGATTTCTAATGCTATATGAACATATGCAGAAAGTGTGTGTATGTGTTCCTTATCTAATGCAAATGATCAGGCCTGATTTATCTTCCTAATGCAAAATATGTTTAGTGCCATGAGTCCAACATGTATGCAAATAGTCCTAGTCACATTAACACTATATGTGTGCATAAACATCCATCCATATGCAACATCCACATGATAACATATTCAATTTCATCCATAAACAAGTATAAACACTCATGCATATGCAATATGAAAATGTGTCTGAGCCGATCTAGTGCCTAATGTGTGTTATGCAACCAAAAGAAACCACTTGCGACCACTTGCAACCATTTGTAAACATCAACCATAACATGTTTCAATCACATGTTTACCTAAGGTTCTCAAGATAGGATTGAGAAGATAAGCAAGATAAAACAAGCATCAAGGAGAAGAAGTTAAAGATGTACCCCCAGAAGGTCCTGCCTGCCAGCCATTGTAACAACCCGAAAATCTGGGCCAGTTTAAAATTTTTATTTTGGCCATTTTAGCGAATTTTGAATATTTAAAATAGATTATTTTAAATAATATCGACGAGAAATTTATTTTGAATGTAATTCGAACGTATATATTATACGCGTCGTCGTTAGAATATAAATATTTATATATAATTATAAATAGAATTGAAAATGGCACGGTAGTTCGATAATTCGATTTCAAACTTCAATTGAATGTACCGGGTGCAAAACAATCCGGATTTTAATGAAACCAAAAATAATGGAATCTAATAGTGAATATCTTTCCAACGAATCCGGGAAATCAAAATTTCATAGCGGGAATCAAAAGATATGTCCAGTTGAAAATTCTGAATAGTCGCTATGGAATTCAGGCCCTTAAAAATGGACATTTTGCAAACGACCTCGGATTTCGACGAAACCAGTTTTGTTGGGTCCGTGATGTTGAATTATTGCTAGGTTTCAAACTTCATAATTTTTCGAATCAATATGTGAGCGTGGCAAAGGAAAACGCGTTTGACCAGTTCCAGTTGATTTTAATCGACTGGAAATTGGCCATTTTTCCAACGGTCTCAGAATTCGACGAAACTAGTTTTGTTAGGACCGTATCGTCAATACGAAGCTAGAAAATATTTTTCTGCAATTTTTAGTGTTAGTATGTGACCCCGGTAATTTGAAATGTACGTTTAAAATTCAATAAAGTGATTTAAATGTAAATTCAATGGAAACTGATTCAAATGATCAAACCAACATACGAAACATATCCCATTGTGTTCGGAATGGGGGTAAAACGCTATGGACGACAGGCGGTGGGCCTCGTTTAGAGGTCGTATGTAAAAGTCAACATTTAGAAATTAAAATATAAAAAAAAAATAAGAAAAAAAAAATTCTCTTTCCTCCCTTAACTTCTCTCTGGCCCCCCTGCTTTCGTTCATTTTCAATTCGATAAAAAAAAAAGGACGGAGCCCCAAATCAGGCGACGCGCGCCTCCATCGCCGGCCACCGAGGCTCGGCCAACGCCAGTGGGCCACCGCGGCCACCTCCAGCACCCTCGCGTCGACCCCACCTCGCAGCTCCTCCCTTCTTCCCCCATCTCCTCTCGGTCCCCGCAAACTGCAAACCCTAGCCGCCGTTCGCCTCACCTCCGCCACCCCCTTGGATCACGCGCCACCAGATTCTTTCCCCCCCCCCCCGACCACTCGACAGCGCCCCCTGTAAGTTTTATTTAATTTATTTATTTTTACTTTATTTAAAACTGATTTTTTTATAACGTTAAAACTGATTTTTTTATAACGTTAAAACTGATTTTTTTTATAACGTTAAAACTGATTTTTGTTAATTTAAAAACTGATTTTATTTTAAAAAGAAAAAGGTTTAAACTTTAAATAGGAAAGGTTTAAACTGTAAAATGGAAAAAGATTTGAACTTTAAATAGGAAAAATAGGATTTTTATATATTGAACTTCGATAGAAAAATAGGATTTTTATATATTGAACTTCGATAGAAAAATAGGATTTTTATATATTGAACTTCGATAGAAAAATAGGATTTTTATATATTGAACTTCGATAGAAAAATAGGATTTTTATATATTGAACTTCGATAGAAAAATAGGATTTTTATATATTGAACTTCGATAGAAAAATAGGATTTTTATATATTGAACTTCGATAGAAAAATAGGATTTTTATATATTGAACTTCGATAGAAAAATAGGATTTTTATATATTGAACTTCGATAGAAAAATATGATTTTTATATATTGAATAGCATAGTATAAATTCGATTTCTATGTATTGAATAAACAAGTAAAAACTCGATTTTTACATATGTAGTGAAAGCGGACAACGAAGATGGGATAACGAAGAAGATTTCTATAAAAGAAGAGTCGTGGTACTGGATAGCTGTCGGTGAGAACTTCTCACCTTTCAATTTAAATTTTTCTAGTTATATATATATACTAGGATGCAGACGGTGCTTAGTAGCACCCGACACAATCGTCCACAGTCCATGGACTTGTTTGTTTGGTTGCATAGATTAGTTATATGATGTGATTTGAATTGGTTGTTTGGTGATTTTGATTGATGTGTGAATGGCGTGGGCCTTCACTAGACCGGGGATAAGGCTAGGCCTCGTCCCGTTTCTAGTATCGTGCCGTTATGCCGCCGAAATTTTCTAAAATATGTTAGAAAATAACATTTTATTTAAAGAATGAACTGAATAGAAATTCATATGTTGGAATAAAATGTTTTATCGTTAAAAATATAATTTTTAACGTGAATATGAATATAGTGAATGTGAATAAATAAATATTCATTTACAAACCCGAAGGTTTGTTTATGTACACCTATTTGAAGGACATCGATTGGGTCGATAAATTTTACACATCGCCCAACTGCACAAATAAAATATGTGGTTGATTGTTTGAAACCCCACACGGGTGTTAGGATGAAATTTGAAGTTCACTCATCCTGATTGATTAAATATGTCGATCGATTGATTGACATGCTGCTATAAGCGTTAGATCTTTATATTTGATGCTTATACAGTGTAGTGCACTTTGGTTGATGGTTGATTATTTTTCCATGCTATTATATACATGTGTTGTATGAAAATCCATATAATTAACTTTATATGGTAATTGATTGGGCCTCATTCCAATTTGAAAAATAAAGAATATTTTAGTAATAAAATTTACATCTTTATCGATATAAAATAAAAGTTCATGTGTTGACAGTACTCATCCATTGAGATTGGTCATGTGTTGAACGAAATATTTTAGTAATAAAATTTACATCTTTATCGATATAAAATAAAAGTTCATGTGTTGACAGTTTCATCCATTGAGATTGGTCATGTGTTGAACGAAATATTTTAGTAATAAAATTTACATCTTTATCGATATAAAATAAAAGTTCATGTGTTGACAGTACTCATCCATTGAGATTGGTCATGTGTTGAACGAAATATTTTGATAATAACAACTATTTTGAAAAAGAAATATTTGAAATTGAATATTTGAAAATAGAAATTTATGAAGCCGTGTTGATTAGATTGACGCCATTTTGACGTGAACGATATTTATAACGATTTCGAAATGAAATGAATTGAAAACGATTTCGAAATGAAATGAATTGAAAACGATTTCGAAATGAATTGAATTGAAAACGAATTCAAATTGAATTGAAAGTGAATTGAAATGAATTCAAATTGAATTGAAATTTGAATTGAATAGAAATGAATTTTAAAACGAATTTATAAAGAAGAATTCAATTTTGATTTGAATTGAAAAGGAAGTTGAAATCGCTTTTGAAACGATTTTAAAACTATATATATAATTCGTTTTAAATAGAAATCGACGAAATATATATATTATATATATTATATATATAATATAATGGCCTGAATAGAACGCGCCGCGCCGCGGCAGTTCGTAAATTTCGACCATTTATTTCAAACGGACATTACGGGAGATCCGACCGTCGGATTCTCCTAAAACCGGAACCGTTGGGTTCGTATCGAAAAGAGCTTTCTAACGAATATTAGAAATTTGAAAATTAACGGTTGGATTTGGAGTTACGTCCAAATCAAATTTGAAAAAGGTCGCTGTAAGTGCAGTTCGATGGCCATTGGTGGAAATCAACTGTACGGGCCTTGATAAAATTATTAAAAATAGTAATAATTTGTGTAAAATCATAAGAAATGATTTGTGAAGATTTGGGATGAAAAACTCCATATTTGAAAAGATAAAAATAGTTTTTTTTATCGAAATGAGCTAGTTTTGAACTAGAATTATAATTCTATTTATTTTTAAATAAATAAATTGAATTGGAAATGGTTTTAAAAATAACCAGAATATCCAATGATTGCATTGGAGTGGAATTGAATCGAAATTGTCTTCGGAATATTTCGATGTTGAAATTCGTGATTATACGGATGTTGATATGGAAATTTGAAAGATATATACTTATATCGTTATTTCCAATACGACATTTGTTAATCGTAGAATTTGATATTGAATATAGGCCGATATATTTTCTATTCAGAGCCTTATATTGGATATCAAATGTGATTTGGGTTTGTCGTGAATGGTGTCTTCACTAACACTGTTCTTGAACCCAGTTGAGAAAAGATTAAATCTTTTTATTTAGATTTAATGAAGTGTACCAATTAAATAATATTTAATTGAAATTGAATTGATATTGATTCTTGGGTTTATCGTGAATGGTGTTTTAAATAACGCTCGTTCTTTAACCCGATAATTAATGGAATGTGATTTTGGGTTTATCGTGAACCGTGTTTTTAAATGACACTGATTCTTTAACCCAGTCACAGATTAAAACTAAGTGGAGTTTTAATGAATCTTTAATTAGATTGAAATAATCGAAATGGAGCATCACCAGTTTTGCTCCAGGCGATAGTTAAATCTTTAATTAGATTTGAACGTGAAATGGTAATTGAATTTACCGATAACACCGTGGTGTTAAATATGAAGTATAACCAGTTTTACTTCATGGGATGAATAGGTTGGGATTGGGAAATTATAACAAATGATTACTTCGGTAAGTTTCGTTAATCCCGACTAGTTTGAATTGATATTCAAAAATAGAATAAAGAATAAATTCAAGGAATTTATCTTGGATAAAATTAATGGGAACCTTTCCCTATGGATGTGAAAATTAGAAACTAACTGTCGGTTAGCCAAACAGAATGGTTTTCTGGATATTGATCTGATGTTGGTTTCGGCCTTCGGGGTTAATATTTGGGGAATTATTCTTTTGATTAATTTACGGTTAGTGACTGATGAATTGGAATGAGGCGTATGTTGTGTTTGTGTAACACTTATTTAAAATATACGCGAGTTATTCGGAAAGACCGGGTTTATCCCATTCTGAATAACTGATACGACGATAAGTCGAAGATGAAGACGATGGTCGAAGACCGGAAGTCTTCACGTCGTTTGGGTGATTACTGATGATCTTGATTGGGCTGTACACCCAAGAAGATGGAAACAGTTGGTGATCATCCAGACGTACTTGGAGATCGATGGATATGCGGGGTACTAGGTGCCTCCGGTTTCGTTCAGACCCAGAACGGACTTGTAAATGGACTGTGTGTCTGACATTGGATTTTAGTCCGTGTGATTGATCTCTATTAAATATATATCTGTTTGGCGGCGGAGAATTTATTCTCTTGCTTAACGCCCTTCTCTGAGACGTACGAGCTCAGGGGTTATATATTGATGGATATCAAACGCATGGAGTGAATTGCCTGTGTGGCATGCCTAAGTGGCAATTGATCGAGTCTTCTGTTGAAAAGCAAAGTCTTGTGGTGATGATCAAAGCAAGGCCTTTGTGGCGTAGCTTTGTGTAACGTTTGCTTCGCGAGTTTCACACCCGGTATGGACCAAAAACGGGAGAGGACATCAGGGAGGACTTGCGTTTCTTTCTAGCTAGAAGTGGCATCAGTGGTTTTACACGCCCTGACGAGTTTGACTTATGTGGTTGTTACTGTTGCGAGGCGCCTCGGATTGATCGGTCGTTCTCGAACCGATGGAGTCATTTAGTTGGCTCATTTACGCCCCAAAGGGCGGAGAGACGTATTGTTCAGGCATAATAATCCACATCGGTGGACCGGCCCTGACTATCTAAAGGGTTGATGCGTTCTGATCCTGAGACATGGGCTAGATTGTCTCGAATCGGTTGAGGACTATCTTTTGCCTCGGTTCATAGACGGAAATCCAATTTCCAAATACGTGACATTTGCGGTTTTATTTGTAAACCTATATATGGCGACATGATATATGGTACCCATGCCGCCTATGATTGATACTTATGATGTGAAGTTGTTTTATACACTATGCACTTATAATAGTATCAAACGATTTGTTTTAACCGTATCAAGCATTCTTTGGCTGTTATAAGGGAAAACCCTATCCTCCGGCTTGCATTGCATTGTGTGATAGGACCTGGGTCTTATAACGGCTGCATTTTTCCTTTATTTAGCATTGCGTTGTTTGTTTTATGCACTGGTATTCTTGGGAGGAAACCCGTTCCGTGTTATACGGCGTGGTCCCTTGATTTACCTAACTTTTAAAATAAAGATTAACTGTTTTAGTTCTCACACCAGTCACATGACTGACCTGGAGTTTATTGTTTTAACCTAAACTCTGGGTGCCCCTATTTTGACACGGGCAGCTAGTAGTTTTGGTTTTGCAGATTTATATTCACAGGATCCTGGTTTACAGCTGGAATGATATCCGGAAAGCTTTGTATCCGTATATCTCTTTCTAGTTGTGTATTGTATTATTTTCCGCTGCTATGTATTTAAATGTAATTTAAATCTCTGATATTTCTGTGTAATATTCATTTATACTCTGTATATTCTTGTAATCTGATGCATTGTTGTAATATACAGTGAAATGTTCTTTTATATGTGTTCTGTTGTGGCTTGTTCTCGAACTATCCGACGCTTTCCTTTACGGGGAAGTTGCGGGTTTTTACAGTTGGTATCAGAGCTTTGGTTTACAAAGCAGAGAACAAGACACATTAGAACCATATGAAAGGATTCATCAGATACTGGATTAGTAATATCCAATTAGAATGACTCGTTAGAGATAGGATCAGTAGTATCCTTGTAACACCCCGTAATTCTGCGACATTAAGATTCTCAAATTAAAGTATAATTAATTTTTAAAAGAAAAATTAGAAGAAAAAGATCCATGCAGTTGTTTAATTTAAGTATTGTAACGAACATGAAAAAAAAGAGGTAAGGAGAGAACAATAATTATTATTGTTCTAAGACTTATTAACAAAAGCCTCTGTATCTCAGTTGGTTAAGGCATTGGATTGGTAGCATGGAGGTCGGGGGTTCGAACCCCGGCGGCGGCATAATTTTTTTTCTTTGTTTTAGAGAGGGCCAACTGAACATGCAAATATATGTACGTATACAAATTCAAAATTTGAAAGGATAAGAACATACATATAAGGAAATAAAGAATATATATATATATATATATACATATGAGAATATAAATATATATATATATATGCAAAAATATTTGTATACGAAAGATAAAATTCAAGATAAGGCTACAGTCAATGAAATATGGCAACATCATTTGAATTTTGAAAATAAAATGAAAGTTGTGCGTATATATATACGCGTAAAATGGTCGTTAGAGGAATTGTATACATATAAGAATATTTCATGTGAATAAAACAGTTAAATAAATTCCAGAAATTCAAAAGTTTGAAAATCAAACTTTTACGCCAAAATAGCTTATGGGACCCAATGCTGACTCAGCACTGCGTGTATGATAAGGTTTGGCTAGATTCATCTACGTACCTGGACTATTTTCTTAACTAGGTTCAATGCTGACTCAGCGCTGCGTGTACGATAAGGTCTTGAGCAGCTATATAAACAGCCCTAGTCTTCATTCTCTTTGCACCAATTCTCTTCTATCCTTATGCTGCTAAGATTCATGGCTTCTTCCCCTCTTCTAAATTTTCTTAAATAAATAAAATAAAATATGATTCAAGACGAGGAGATGCTGCTAAAAGTCTTTTAAGGAGGGATTCAAATCAAAGTTTCAAGTGAAGAATTCAAAGGCTAGCTCAAACAAGTTTCAAGCAACGACGCACGAATCATAGCCACGTTTTCCTTCTTTTCTAGATCTATTTTCTGTAAGTTGGTTATTTCTAGATCTGAATATTTTGTTTTATTTGTGACATGAAATTAAAGGAATAAAGGAATATGCCAAATCTCTCTCTCTCTCTCTCTTCGAATCTGTGTTTATACTCTTGGACCGAATTAAGAACTGTTATGATTCGAGGACAAATAAGACTGTAACCGTGACTATGACTATAGAACTGTGGCCTTTGAAAGCATATGCCTTTGGACTATGACATAAGCCTTTGATTTTGGGACATATAAACATTGCCTATGACAATGACTTATGACTATGGGAATTATTTTCCCTTTTGGACTATGAACATCGCATATGACTATGGACATTTCCTATGACTGTGACTGTGACTACAAGGATTATTTCCTTGACTAGGCCTATACCTTTGATTTGGACATAAACTATTACTTATGACATAATGAGGACAACTGTGATTTTGACACCCATGATTTATGATTAGGAAAATATTGCTTTAGTTTTGTGATTGAGAAGTTGGGTCTAAACCCAATTATTTATTCTACCTGTTCCTTGGTTTTTCTTTGGTTTTAAGACAGTGGGAATTTACCTATTAAGTTAGGTCTACCCACGTTCTTGAACCTATTTTGCCCATTCTTTGGTTTTAAGACAGTGGGAATTTACCTATTTAGTTAGGTCTACCCATATTCTTGAACCTACATTGTTATCCAAACCTTTTTATGCCAATTATTCCTTCTTGTCATTTTGATTCATTCCCTTTTTATCTACGAATCTAGATTTATTTATAATCTAGGTTGAATCACGATTATTCGAACGGTGGGAATGCGATTTGGGGAAAAACATGGAAATGAATATGAACGTAGTTGTAAACTTGGAAATTGGCATAATTTGGAATATGTATTATGACATGCATATTAAAATGAAAACGGGGAAATTTGACATGGATTAGGGAATATGTGATTTTGACATATTAAATTTAGCGTTAGTAAGTAAGCTAAATTTTAGGCATAAAATGTAAACTAGAAAAATAATTCTAGTTTTGCCATAAATTGTGAATTAGGATGTTAAACCAAGATTGGGTTAATTAAGGTTGATTTGGAATAAGTATATTAGCACAATTTTGAATTTATTCATAATTGTGAGCAATTGTCATGTTTAGCATAAATTATGGTTAGCGACACTAAACTTGGTATAATTTACATACCAAAAAGTATAAATATGATAAATAAGAGAGAATGGGCTATAATAATAAATGTGACAATGTACATTAAAAGAGTAGTAATGAAATAAGTAAATTAGGAGTAATTTACTTATAGAATTCGTCATAAATATTAAATGGTTCATTTACCACAAAATATGTAACTTGGTTAAGTTTTGGCCATAAATTATAAACTAGGATATTTAATCTAGTTTCGGCAATGAAATAGGAAATGGCCTAAACTGCATGTTGGGTTAGGACTTGGGCCTAGAATATAAGTATACTAGTAGGCTTGACAAATAAATATAGGCCAAATTTGTCTAAAAAGGGGAAATGGGCTTTTGGAATAAATTGTTAACAATTTATAAACAAAAGAAAAGTATTTTGATAACATCCCTTTTTATAACACATAGACCAGAAGGTTCTAGGGTGACAGAGAGGATAATGTCTAGGCTTGGGTTTGGAAAATACAAGTTTCCTGCCCTCCCTGGCTATCCCTAACTGATCCGAAGGACGGGATGGTTGTTTTCAAAACCAGATTTGGAAATTAATCAAAAACCCTTTGAACTTAGAAAACATGAATATGCCTAACCCGAGGTTAGACTGAGTTGCGGTGTAAACCTGCCCGGAACCGACCGGCACATCCAGTAACCGCAGCAATATCTGTCTAATGTGAGAGGTTGCGGCTTTAATTTATTAATTAAAGCTAGAATGGGAAGGTTAAGGAACACTTAACCAACTTAGCACAGTTAAAGCTAGAATGGGAGGGTTAAGTCCATGGGAATACTTAGCCAAATTAACATGTTGACTAGACTAGAAGGTGGGGTTAAGTAAAGTTAATACACTTAGCCAATTTAACATGTTAATTAGACTAGAGGTTGGGGTTAAGTAATACACTTAGCCAAATTAATATGTTAGCTGGACTATACCATAGGGTTAAGTAAACTTGAATGCTTAACCATCAGAATATGATAAATGAATAGGGTTAAGTAAAAAGCCTAAAGGGATAACACTTAACCAGTGTAATAGGATAAGGGAAGAGGGTTAAGATAGCTTCAATCGACTAAGGACACTTAACCAATCCAACCTGGCAAGAAGGAAAACTAAATAGTAAACCTCAGTTGAAAAAGGGACTAAGTAGTAAAACTTAGTTAAGAAAACAAGGAATTTGGAAACTAAGTGGTAAACCTTAGTTAGTAGAACTAAGTAGTAATTCTTAGTATAACACGAAGGAGCGGACATCCATCTGGTTTTAAGAAGGCTCCAACGAATTAGGTTACGAAGCCCGAGGCTTCGAGGGGACGTGAGGGTACTCTTGGTATCCCTCTGTGAGGCTGCAGATGATCATCCTGGGCTCACAGAGGTTAAGGTCTGCGTTAGAAGAACCGAGGGTATGCCTTGGTTGCAATATATATATGTGGCAACCTAAAGACTAGGATGGACCAGCGTGATTCGGCGAGAAGATGGTAGCCCTGTGATAGCAACTCGTCGTCTACCATCCATCTTGAGTCAATCGAGATACGTGAAGCGGAAAGGCGGAGAACTCCAAAAGACCATATACTTGCTATCTAGTTATGGTTGCGGATGGCCATAGGATAGTGGGGCACCGGGGGCCGGCGTATAGTTCTCATTTTACAAGGTGTGCCTTTCATTAGTTGAGGGAGGGGTCAAGTGGGACCATAGCCACTGGAATAAAAACAGACCTTAGCATCTGCATCGGCAGATATCCGAAAGCTCCCGACCGAGTTCTGTATTCCTTGATTTGCCCTGTCACAGGACTCGGATCGCACATTACAGGACATGTGCATCTAGACAAGCGATAACGATTCGCGATACATGCGTGGGGAAGCCTAGGAGCATATACTACTCTAGGTAGTGTGTCCTAGACTTGGGGGCATTGTTCGACAGGTAGCGTAATCCCTAGTTGGACTAGGTGGCATAAACCCTGAACTCGAAAAGCGTTCAGCAGATAGCGTAAAACTATAGTTAAATCTAAGAAGCACTTGATAGAAAACCCTAGACTAGATCTAGGTAATAAATAATAAATGTATGCCTGAAGACAATGGAAACTACAGGGGTTGGGATCACGTTATCGTTACTAGTTGAACACTAGTTAGGTGGTGCAGAGATATAGAAACCAGTATAACAAGGAAATAGCGAAGCTGCGAAAGTATTAGAGCGTATCCAGTCATCTTAGCATATCTTGTGACTACCTTGTCTAATCTTGTTGACCTTATCGTCATGGTGTAATCTTGTATTCAGTTAATTCATGTCGTTTTGTTTTTCCATGTTCACATGCTAGAAGTTACTGAACTTACTCAGGCTTTATGTCTGACTCTGTTTTTCTTTCGTCTTCTTTTCTTCCGTTTCCCCCCCCCCCCCCGGTAGTTGAGGAGGGAATAGTATAACTCAGGATTAGACTGGACCGTTGCTCTTTTTCAGCTTGAAGATTTGACGAAGTTGTCTTTGGATTCTCTTCCAGAGGCTATGGCTGGCTCTTGCTACATTGGGGAATATATAAATGTATTTTCATGCTTCTTTATTTTATAAAGACAGATGATACTCTGATATTGTAAAAGAATCTTGTACAGACTAAATTATCAATAAAGCAAAGTTCTATTTTCCACTGTTTAATAATTTGTCTGTCTTGTAATTTATCTGCATCTTTTACCCAAAATGCTCCACAGAACTTAGTGCATTCCCTTTGTGAGTGACACTAACGGACGTGGGGTGTTACACGTGGTATCAGAGCTGAAGGTTACCGGATCAGATAAAAGATTTGAAAAAAATTATTTTCAAAAGGTTTTTAAAGAAGCATTTTTAAAAGAAAGGATTTGTTTTAAAGGCATATTCCCCAAAGCCATACGCATTGTCTTCTCTTCCTCTATTTGAATTCTTGTCTCCTTCTTTCTTGACTCTCTAGGGCTCCTGGCTTTCTGGGAGGTAACCTCATCGAAGGGCGAAGTAGTGCCCGACTTCCATCTATAGCCGTAGTTGTTTTACTTACGGCCAGTCTTCTTTCAAGTTTATAGGGTTTTTCCGTGCGATAGAGGCAACTTTCGAGAGATTTGCCAACATGGTTACACGCGGAAGTTTGGCAAAGGAGCACGACCCAAGGATGAGGAAATTATGGATGTAGACTTGGCTCACGAAGGAGGAAGGGATTATAAAACCTAAGACAAGAGCAAGTATCTTTACTATGGTATGATAGGACATATACTTAAGGACAAGGGCAAGAACGAGGACGAGATTTTCAGAAGGACAAGTACATGCTTTCGCCACCAAGCGCACCTAGGAGAAAGGTGGTCCGGTTGGAAGAGTCTAGTTTTCTGTTCGTACTATTTCCTTAGGTTCCAGCGCTTCTTAATTGTTCATACCCACTTCCATAGTTGAGTCTCTGCACCATAGTACGTGTATAGTAGAAAGATCCCACTAGAGTCTCAAATCCGATTGGTGGTCCGACCAGTTTTTGGTTAGTAGAGATTTGAGGATAGCTATCGAGTTTGCTTATATCATCTCACGTAGATCGTCTAAATTCGGAGAAGATATTCCTTGGATGCTTGTCTGATATTGGTTTAGGCCTTTGGGGCTTGTACTTGAGGAATGTCGAGTTCGGTTTGGATGGTTTGCGTGAAAGATGAATAGTTGTGGTAGGTACTCTAAAAAGTACGGAGTGATCTTTTGACTCTCATAGTTATGGCGTGATGGATAAGCTAAGAGGGATGCCTCTAATCATCTTAGTACATATACTTGGCGCCGTGATTGACATCTGTTTATTTTGGAAATGGAGATTAGGAACTTCACAATCGTGAAGATAAATTGGTTAAGATACGGTGGAGTAAAGCTCAAGAAGGCTAGATACTAGCAACATGCCCTTTTTCCTTAAGGGTGCATCCTTGATTTCTCTGTTTAGGAGCTTTACGCGTAGTTGTTTCTCTCTTTCCAAAGTATATCCTCTAGGTCGTATCTGCGATCCTTAGGTAGAAGCCAATGGATGTAAACATGTATTTGAAACATGTTATGGTTGAATGGTTGCAAGTGGTTGCAAATGGTTGCTCGTGGATGCATATGCATACGTATTAGGCACTAGATCAAGTTTGGACGCTCTCATATTGCATTTACATATATGCATTTGTTTATAAGTTGAACTTGATATGATATCATATGGACATTGCATATGGATGAATGGCTGTGCACGCATGTAGTATTTACATGACTAGGGATGTTTGCATGCATGATTGGACGCATGGCACTAACATGATTTGCATTAAGGAGGTCAACTGAATCAGTAGACCGCCTGATTTTGCATTAGATAGAGACATATACACACACTATGCATATGAACATGAAAGCATTAGAAATCTTTTAAGGACAATGAATGCCTGTGATTGAATGGTTGAGTAGATGGGTGATTGGATGGTAGGACACATTCTTCCTAACTTGAAGATTTCGGGGACGAAATCCTTTTAAGTGGGGGAGAATGTAACACCCCGTAATTCTGCGACATTAAGATTCTCAAATTAAAGTATAATTAATTTTTAAAAGAAAAATTAGAAGAAAAAGATCCATGCAGTTGTTTAATTTAAGTATTGTAACTAACATGAAAAAAAAGAGGTAAGGAGAGAACAATAATTATTATTGTTCTAAGACTTATTAACAAAAGCCTCTGTAGCTCAGTTGGTTAAGGCATTGGATTGGTAGCATGGAGGTCGGGGGTTCGAACCCCGGCGGCGGCATAATTTTTTATCTTTGTTTTAGAGAGGGCCAACTGAACATGCAAATATATGTACGTATACAAATTCAAAATTTGAAAGGATAAGAACATACATATAAGGAAATAAAGAATATATATATATATACATATGAGAATATAAATATATATATATATATGCAAAAATATATGTATACGAAAGATAAAATTCAAGATAAGGCTACAGTCAATGAAATATGGCAACATCATTTGAATTTTGAAAATAAAATGAAAGTTGTGCGTATATATATACGCGTAAAATGGTCGTTAGAGGAATTGTATACATATAAGAATATTTCATGTGAATAAAACAGTTAAATAAATTCCAGAAATTCAAAAGTTTGAAAATCAAACTTTTACGCCAAAATAGCTTATGGGACCCAATGCTGACTCAGCACTGCGTGTATGATAAGGTTTGGCTAGATTCATCTACGTACCTGGACTATTTTCTTAACTAGGTTCAATGCTGACTCAGCGCTGCGTGTACGATAAGGTCTTGAGCAGCTATATAAACAGCCCTAGTCTTCATTCTCTTTGCACCAATTCTCTTCTATCCTTATGCTGCTAAGATTCATGGCTTCTTCCCCTCTTCTAAATTTTCTTAAATAAATAAAATAAAATATGATTCAAGACGAGGAGATGCTGCTAAAAGACTTTTAAGGAGGGATTCAAATCAAAGTTTCAAGTGAAGAATTCAAAGGCTAGCTCAAACAAGTTTCAAGCAACGACGCACGAATCATAGCCACGTTTTCCTTCTTTTCTAGATCTATTTTCTGTAAGTTGGTTATTTCTAGATCTGAATATTTTGTTTTATTTGTGACATGAAATTAAAGGAATAAAGGAATATGCCAAATCTCTCTCTCTCTCTCTTCGAATCTGTGTTTATACTCTTGGACCGAATTAAGAACTGTTATGATTCGAGGACAAATAAGACTGTAACCGTGACTATGACTATAGAACTGTGGCCTTTGAAAGCATATGCCTTTGGACAATGACATAAGCCTTTGATTTTGGGACATATAAACATTGCCTATGACAATGACTTATGACTATGGGAATTATTTTCCCTTTTGGACTATGAACATCGCATATGACTATGGACATTTCCTATGACTGTGACTGTGACTACAAGGATTATTTCCTTGACTAGGCCTATACCTTTGATTTGGACATAAACTATTACTTATGACATAATGAGGACAACTGTGATTTTGACACCCATGATTTATGATTAGGAAAATATTGCTTTAGTTTTGTGATTGAGAAGTTGGGTCTAAACCCAATTATTTATTCTACCTGTTCCTTGGTTTTTCTTTGGTTTTAAGACAGTGGGAATTTACCTATTAAGTTAGGTCTACCCACGTTCTTGAACCTATTTTGCCCATTCTTTGGTTTTAAGACAGTGGGAATTTACCTATTTAGTTAGGTCTACCCATATTCTTGAACCTACATTGTTATCCAAACCTTTTTATGCCAATTATTCCTTCTTGTCATTTTGATTCATTCCCTTTTTATCTACGAATCTAGATTTATTTATAATCTAGGTTGAATCACGATTATTCGAACGGTGGGAATGCGATTTGGGGAAAAACATGGAAATGAATATGAACGTAGTTGTAAACTTGGAAATTGGCATAATTTGGAATATGTATTATGACATGCATATTAAAATGAAAACGGGGAAATTTGACATGGATTAGGGAATATGTGATTTTGACATATTAAATTTAGCGTTAGTAAGTAAGCTAAATTTTAGGCATAAAATGTAAACTAGAAAAATAATTCTAGTTTTGCCATAAATTGTGAATTAGGATGTTAAACCAAGATTGGGTTAATTAAGGTTGATTTGGAATAAGTATATTAGCACAATTTTGAATTTATTCATAATTGTGAGCAATTGTCATGTTTAGCATAAATTATGGTTAGCGACACTAAACTTGGTATAATTTACATACCAAAAAGTATAAATATGATAAATAAGAGAGAATGGGCTATAATAATAAATGTGACAATGTACATTAAAAGAGTAGTAATGAAATAAGTAAATTAGGAGTAATTTACTTATAGAATTCGTCATAAATATTAAATGGTTCATTTACCACAAAATATGTAACTTGGTTAAGTTTTGGCCATAAATTATAAACTAGGATATTTAATCTAGTTTCGGCAATGAAATAGGAAATGGCCTAAACTGCATGTTGGGTTAGGACTTGGGCCTAGAATATAAGTATACTAGTAGGCTTGACAAATAAATATAGGCCAAATTTGTCTAAAAAGGGGAAATGGGCTTTTGGAATAAATTGTTAACAATTTATAAACAAAAGAAAAGTATTTTGATAACATCCCTTTTTATAACACATAGACCAGAAGGTTCTAGGGTGACAGAGAGGATAGTGTCTAGGCTTGGGTTTGGAAAATACAAGTTTCCTGCCCTCCCTGGCTATCCCTAACTGGTCCGAAGGACGGGATGGTTGTTTTCAAAACCAGATTTGGAAATTAATCAAAAACCCTTTGAACTTAGAAAACATGAATATGCCTAACCCGAGGTTAGACTGAGTTGCGGTGTAAACCTGCCCGGAACCGACCGGCACATCCAGTAACCGCAGCAATATCTGTCTAATGTGAGAGGTTGCGGCTTTAATTTATTAATTAAAGCTAGAATGGGAAGGTTAAGGAACACTTAACCAACTTAGCACAGTTAAAGCTAGAATGGGAGGGTTAAGTCCATGGGAATACTTAGCCAAATTAACATGTTGACTAGACTAGAAGGTGGGGTTAAGTAAAGTTAATACACTTAGCCAATTTAACATGTTAATTAGACTAGAGGTTGGGGTTAAGTAATACACTTAGCCAAATTAATATGTTAGCTGGACTATACCATAGGGTTAAGTAAACTTGAATGCTTAACCATCAGAATATGATAAATGAATAGGGTTAAGTAAAAAGCCTAAAGGGATAACACTTAACCAGTGTAATAGGATAAGGGAAGAGGGTTAAGATAGCTTCAATCGACTAAGGACACTTAACCAACCCAACCTGGCGAGAAGGAAAACTAAATAGTAAACCTCAGTTGAAAAAGGGACTAAGTAGTAAAACTTAGTTAAGAAAACAAGGAATTTGGAAACTAAGTGGTAAACCTTAGTTAGTAGAACTAAGTAGTAATTCTTAGTATAACACGAAGGAGCGGACATCCATCTGGTTTTAAGAAGGCTCCAACGAATTAGGTTACGAAGCCCGAGGCTTCGAGGGGACGTGAGGGTACTCTTGGTATCCCTCTGTGAGGCTGCAGATGATCATCCTGGGCTCACAGAGGTTAAGGTCTGCGTTAGAAGAACCGAGGGTATGCCTTGGTTGCAATATATATATGTGGCAACCTAAAGACTAGGATGGACCAGCGTGATTCGGCGAGAAGACGGTAGCCCTGTGATAGCAACTCGTCGTCTACCATCCATCTTGAGTCAATCGAGATACGTGAAGCGGAAAGGCGGAGAACTCCAAAAGACCATATACTTGCTATCTAGTTATGGTTGTGGATGGCCATAGGATAGTGGGGCACCGAGGGCCGGCGTATAGTTCTCATTTTACAAGGTGTGCCTTTCATTAGTTGAGGGAGGGGTCAAGTGGGACCATAGCCACTGGAATAAAAACAGACCTTAGCATCTGCATCGGCAGATATCCGAAAGCTCCCGACCGAGTTCTGTATTCCTTGATTTGCCCTGTCACAGGACTCGGATCGCACATTACAGGACATGTGCATCTAGACAAGCGATAACGATTCGCGATACATGCGTGGGGAAGCCTAGGAGCATATACCACTCTAGGTAGTGTGTCCTAGACTTGGGGGCATTGTTCGACAGGTAGCGTAATCCCTAGTTGGACTAGGTGGCATAAACCCTGAACTCGAAAAGCGTTCAGCAGATAGCGTAAAACTATAGTTAAATCTAAGAAGCACTTGATAGAAAACCCTAGACTAGATCTAGGTAATAAATAATAAATGTATGCCTGAAGACAATGGAAACTACAGGGGTTGGGATCACGTTATCGTTACTAGTTGAACACTAGTTAGGTGGTGCAGAGATATAGAAACCAGTATAACAAGGAAATAGCGAAGCTGCGAAAGTATTAGAGCGTATCCAGTCATCTTAGCATATCTTGTGACTACCTTGTCTAATCTTGTTGACCTTATCGTCATGGTGTAATCTTGTATTCAGTTAATTCATGTCGTTTTGTTTTTCCATGTTCACATGCTAGAAGTTACTGAACTTACTCAGGCTTTATGTCTGACTCTGTTTTTCTTTCGTCTTCTTTTCTTCCGTTTCCCCCCCCCCCCCCCCGGTAGTTGAGGAGGGAATAGTATAACTCAGGATTAGACTGGACCGTTGCTCTTTCCCAGCTTGAAGATTTGACGACGTTGTCTTTGGATTCTCTTCCAGAGGCTATGGCTGGCTCTTGCTACATTGGGGAATATATAAATGTATTTTCATGCTTCTTTATTTTATAAAGACAGATGATACTCTGATATTGTAAAAGAATCTTGTACAGACTAAATTATCAATAAAGCAAAGTTCTATTTTCCACTGTTTAATAATTTGTCTGTCTTGTAATTTATCTGCATCTTTTACCCAAAATGCTCCACAGAACTTAGTGCATTCCCTTTGTGAGTGACACTAACGGACGTGGGGTGTTACAATCCTAGAACGCGTGTGAAGAGTATATTTTTAAAATGAAAACAAAGTTTTGTTTTGAAAATTTAAATCAACTATTCGTATTTGATTATTTGTTTATATTGATTTTGGACAATTCAGTATATAAAGAATTTGCATATACGCCTTGCAAACGTATATTCAATGTTTTAATATACTGGATAGATATAGAGTCACACTCTAGTCGCCCGGAGACGATTCTGATGAGAGTCTAGACATCATCAGAATTGGTATTCGAGTTTCGAAGGTGTGATTTTCTATATATTTCCATTAGACTGGTGTGAGAACCAAAACTAATATAGCTAGAATACATTGTTGTGATTTGGCATCAAAAATCTGATTTTTGACTATATATCAAAGTTATGAATTTGAAACTCTAATTCACTAATTGATTGATGTTTGTGTTGTTTGTTTAGTTGTTTGATAATTTTGAACCATTATGCCTAATGTGATCGAATAATGAATTGTATTGAAATTTGGTTGCGTTTGCTTGCATATACATATATATCATTGAACAGGTCATAGCAAGGAGGCTAGAGCAGAGAATAAAATTTGTTTGCCCGACAAATAGGTACATGTTTACTACATAATTTACTGTTTTGTTTGGGTGATGATGATTTTATGAGCCTATTGGCTAGCCGCTTGGCTTTTTCTTTTTCTTTTTTGAGATCTGAAGGACCGGGGAAGCTATTTGAAATTCCCCGATGCTCCCGGTGCAGGGGAGGTTATGGCGAAATTTTTCAAAAATTTAGGGTGTTAGCCAAATTTTTGAAATTTTTGAAAATTCTCAGAAACTGAAAGGTTGGAGAATGGAAGCCGGATCGAGCGTAGAGTTGAATGATCAAACCACTTTCGACTTTGTTCCTTTTCGGGGATGAAAAGTTTTAAGTGGGGGAGATTGTAACAACCCGAAAATCTGGGCCAGTTTAAATTTTTTATTTTGGCCATTTTAGCGAATTTTGAATATTTAAAATAGATTATTTTAAATAATATCGACGAGAAATTTATTTTGAATGTAATTCGAACGTATATATTATACGCGTCGTCGTTAGAATATAAATATTTATATATAATTATAAATAGAATTGAAAATGGCACGGTAGTTCGATAATTCGATTTCAAACTTCAATTGAATGTACCGGGTGCAAAACAATCCGGATTTTAATGAAACCAAAAATAATGGAATCTAATAGTGAATATCTTTCCAACGAATCCGGGAAATCGAAATTTCATAGCGGGAATCAAAAGATATGTCCAGTTGAAAATTCTGAATAGTCGCTATGGAATTCAGGCCCTTAAAAATGGACATTTTGCAAACGACCTCGGATTTCGACGAAACCAGTTTTGTTGGGTCCGTGATGTTGAATTATTGCTAGGTTTCAAACTTCATAATTTTTCGAATCAATATGTGAGCGTGGCAAAGGAAAACGCGTTTGACCAGTTCTAGTTGATTTTAATCGACTGGAAATTGGCCATTTTTCCAACGGTCTCAGAATTCGACGAAACTAGTTTTCTTAGGACCGTATCGTCAATACGAAGCTAGAAAATATTTTTCTGCAATTTTTAGTGTTAGTATGTGACCCCGGTAATTTGAAATGTACGTTTAAAATTCAATAAAGTGATTTAAATGTAAATTCAATGGAAACTGATTCAAACGATCAAACCAACATACGAAACATATACCATTGTGTTCGGAATGGGGGTAAAACGCTATGGACGACAGGCGGTGGACCTCGTTTAGAGGTCATATGTAAAAGTCAACATTTAGAAATTAAAAAAAAGAAAAAATAATAATAGTAAAATAAGAAAAAAAAATTTCTCTTTCCTCCCTTAACTTCTCTCTGGCCCCCCTGCTTTCGTTCATTTTCAATTCGATAAAAAAAAAAAAAAAGGACGGAGCCCCAAATCAGGCGACGCGCGCCTCCATCGCCGGCCACCGAGGCTCGGCCAACGCCAGTGGGCCACCGCGGCCACCTCCAGCACCCTCGCGTCGACCCCACCTAGCAGCTCCTCCCTTCTTCCCCCATCTCCTCTCGGTCCCCGCAAACTGCAAACCCTAGCCGCCGTTCGCCTTACCTCCGCCACCCCCTTGGATCACGCGCCACCAGATTCTTTTCCCCCCCCGACCACTCGACAGCGCCCCCTGTAAGTTTTTTTTAATTTATTTATTTTTACTTTATTTAAAACTGATTTTTTTATAACGTTAAAACTGATTTTTTTTTATAACGTTAAAACTGATTTTTTTTATAACGTTAAAACTGATTTTTGTTAATTTAAAAACTGATTTTATTTTAAAAAGAAAAAGGTTTAAACTTTAAATAGGAAAGGTTTAAACTGTAAAATGGAAAAAGATTTGAACTTTAAATAGGAAAAATAGGATTTTTATATATTGAACTTCGATAGAAAAATAGGATTTTTATATATTGAACTTCGATAGAAAAATAGGATTTTTATATATTGAACTTCGATAGAAAAATAGGATTTTTATATATTGAACTTCGATAGAAAAATAGGATTTTTATATATTGAACTTCGATAGAAAAATAGGATTTTTATATATTGAACTTCGATAGAAAAATAGGATTTTTATATATTGAACTTCGATAGAAAAATATGATTTTTATATATTGAATAGCATAGTAAAAATTCGATTTCTATGTATTGAATAAACAAGTAAAAACTCGATTTTTACATATGTAGTGAAAGCGGACAACGAAGATGGGATAACGAAGAAGATTTCTATAAAAGAAGAGTCGTGGTACTGGATAGCTTTCGGTGAGAACTTCTCACCTTTCAATTTAAATTTTTCTAGTTATATATATATACTAGGATGCAGACGGTGCTTAGTAGCACCCGACACAATCGTCCACAGACCATGGACTTGTTTGTTTGGTTGCATAGATTAGTTATATGATGTGATTTGAATTGGTTGTTTGGTGATTTTGATTGATGTGTGAATGGCGTGGGCCTTCACTAGACCGGGGATAAGGCTAGGCCTCCTCCCGTTTCTAGTATCGTGCCGTTATGCCGCCGAAATTTTCTAAAATATGTTAGAAAATAACATTTTATTTAAAGAATGAACTGAATAGAAATTCATATGTTGGAATAAAATGTTTTATCGTTAAAAATATAATTTTTAACGTGAATATGAATATAGTGAATGTGAATAAATAAATATTCATTTACAAACCCGAAGGTTTGTTTATGTACACCTATTTGAAGGACATTGATTGGGTCGATAAATTTTACACATCGCCCAACTGCACAAATAAAATATGTGGTTGATTGTTTGAAACCCCACACGGGTGTTAGGATGAAATTTGAAGTTCACTCATCCTGATTGATTAAATATGTCGATCGATTGATTGACATGCTGCTATAAGCGTTAGACCTTTATATTTGATGCTTATACAGTGTAGTGCACTTTGGTTGATGGTTGATTATTTTTCCATGCTATTATATACATGTGTTGTATGAAAATCCATATAATTAACTTTATATGGTAATTGATTGGGCCTCATTCCAATTTGAAAAATAAAGAATATTTTAGTAATAAAATTTACATCTTTATCGATATAAAATAAAAGTTCATGTGTTGACAGTACTCATCCATTGAGATTGGTCATGTGTTGAACGAAATATTTTAGTAATAAAATTTACATCTTTATCGATATAAAATAAAAGTTCATGTGTTGACAGTTTCATCCATTGAGATTGGTCATGTGTTGAACGAAATATTTTAGTAATAAAATTTACATCTTTATCGATATAAAATAAAAGTTCATGTGTTGACAGTACTCATCCATTGAGATTGGTCATGTGTTGAACGAAATATTTTGATAATAAAAACTATTTTGAAAAAGAAATATTTGAAATAGAATATTTGAAAATAGAAATTTATGAAGCCGTGTTGATTAGATTGACGCCATTTTGACGTGAACGATATTTATAACGATTTCGAAATGAAATGAATTGAAAACGATTTCGAAATGAAATGAATTGAAAACGATTTCGAAATGAATTAAATTGAAAACGAATTCAAATTGAATTGAAAGTGAATTGAAATGAATTCAAATTGAATTGAAATTTGAATTGAATAGAAATGAATTTTAAAACGAATTTATAAAGAAGAATTCAATTTTGATTTGAATTGAAAAGGAAGTTGAAATCGCTTTTGAAACGATTTTAAAACTATTTATATAATTCGTTTTAAATAGAAATCGACGAAATATATATATTATATATATTATATATATAATATAATGGCCTGAATAGAACGCGCCGCGCCGCGGCAGTTCGTAAATTTCGACCATTTATTTCAAACGGACATTACGGGAGATCCGACCGTCGGATTCTCCTAAAACCGGAACCGTTTGGTTCGTATCGAAAAGAGCTTTCTAACGAATATTAGAAATTTGAAAACTAACGGTTGGATTTGGAGTTACGTCCAAATCAAATTTGAAAAAGGTCGCTGTAAGTGCAGTTCGATGGCCATTGGTGGAAATCGACTGTACGGGCCTTGATAAAATTATTAAAAATAGTAATAATTTGTGTAAAATCATAAGAAATGATTTGTGAAGATTTGGGATGAAAAACTCCATATTTGAAAAGATAAAAATAGTTTTTTTTATCGAAATGAGCTAGTTTTGAACTAGAATTATAATTCTATTTATTTTTAAATAAATAAATTGAATTGGAAATGGTTTTAAAAATAACCAGAATATCCAATGATTGCATTGGAGTGGAATTGAATCGAAATTGTCTTCGGAATATTTCGATGTTGGAATTCGTGATTATACGGATGTTGATATGGAAATTTGAAAGATATATACTTATATCGTTATTTCCAATACGACATTTGTTAATCGTAGAATTTGATATTGAATATAGGCCGATATATTTTCTATTCAGAGCCTTATATTGGATATCAAATGTGATTTGGGTTTGTCGTGAATGGTGTCTTCACTAACACTGTTCTTGAACCCAGTTGAGAAAAGATTAAATCTTTTTATTTAGATTTAATGAAGTGTACCAATTAAATAATATTTAATTGAAATTGAATTGATATTGATTCTTGGGTTTATCGTGAATGGTGTTTTAAATAACGCTCGTTCTTTAACCCGATAATTAATGGAATGTGATTTTGGGTTTATCATGAACCGTGTTTTTAAATGACACTGATTCTTTAACCCAGTCACAGATTAAAACTAAGTGGAGTTTTAATGAATCTTTAATTAGATTGAAATAATCGAAATGGAGCATCACCAGTTTTGCTCCAGGCGATAGTTAAATCTTTAATTAGATTTGAACGTGAAATGGTAATTGAATTTACCGATAACACCGTGGTGTTAAATATGAAGTATAACCAGTTTTACTTCATGGGATGAATAGGTTGGGATTGGGAAATTATAACAAATGATTACTTCGGTAAGTTTCGTTAATCCCGACTAGTTTGAATTGATATTCAAAAATAGAATAAAGAATAAATTCAAGGAATTTATCTTGGATAAAATTAATGGGAACCTTTCTCTATGGATGTGAAAATTAGAAACTAACTGTCGGTTAGCCAAACAGAATGGTTTTCTGGATATTGATCTGATGTTGGTTTCGACCTTCGGGGTTAATATTTGGGGAATTATTCTTTTGATTAATTTACGGTTAGTGACTGATGAATTGGAATGAGGCGTATGTTGTGTTTGTGTAACACTTATTTAAAATATACGCGAGTTATTCGGAAAGACCGGGTTTATCCCATTCTGAATAACTGATACGACGATAAGTCGAAGATGAAGACGATGGTCGAAGACCGGAAGTCTTCACGTCGTTTGGGTGATTACTGATGATCTTGATTGGGCTGTACACCCAAGAAGATGGAAACAGTTGGTGATCGTCCAGACGTACTTGGAGTTCGATGGATATGCGGGGTACTAGGTGCCTCCGGTTTCGTTCAGACCCAGAACGGACTTGTAAATGGACTGTGTGTCTGACATTGGATTTTAGTCCGTGTGATTGATCTCTATTAAATATATATCTGTTTGGCGGCGGAGAATTTATTCTCTTGCTTAACGCCCTTCTCTGAGACGTACGAGCTCAGGGGTTATATATCGATGGATATCAAACGCATGGAGTGAAATGCCTGTGTGGCATGCCTAAGTGGCAATTGATCGAGTCTTCTGTTGAAAAGAAAAGTCTTGTGGTGATGATTAAAGCAAGGCCTTTGTGGCGTAGCTTTGTGTAACGTTTGCTTCGCGAGTTTCACACCCGGTATGGACCAAAAACGGGAGAGGACATCAGGGAGGACTTGCGTTTCTTTCTAGCTAGAAGTGGCGTCAGTGGTTTTACACGCCCTGACGAGTTTGACTTATGTGGTTGTTGCTGTTGCGAGGCGCCTCGGATTGATCGGTCGTTCTCGAACCGATGGAGTCATTTAGTTGGCTCATTTACGCCCCAAAGGGCGGAGAGACGTATTGTTCAGGCATAATAATCCACATCGGTGGACCGGCCCTGACGATCTAAAGGGTTGATGCGTTCTGATCCTGAGACATGGGCTAGATTGTCTCAAATCGGTTGAGGACTATCTTTTGCCTCGGTTCATAGACGGAAATCCAATTTCCAAATACGTGACATTTGCGGTTTTATTTGTAAACCTATATATGGCGACATGATATATGGTACCCATGCCGCCTATGATTGATACTTATGATGTGAAGTTGTTTTATACACTATGCACTTATAATAGTATCAAACGATTTGTTTTAACCGTATCAAGCATTCTTTGGCTGTTATAAGGGAAAACCCTATCCTCCGGCTTGTGTTGCATTGTGTGATAGGACCTGGGTCTTATAACGGCTGCATTTTTCCTTTATTTAGCATTGCGTTGTTTGTTTTATGCACTGGTATTCTTGGGAGGAAACCCGTTCCGTGTTATACGGCGTGGTCCCTTGATTTACCTAACTTTTAAAATAAAGATTAACTGTTTTAGTTCTCACACCAGTCACATGACTGACCTGGAGTTTATTGTTTTAACCTAAACTCTGGGTGCCCCTATTTTGACACGGGCAGCTAGTAGTTTTGGTTTTGCAGATTTATATTCACAGGATCCTGGTTTACAGCTGGAATGATATCCGGAAAGCTTTGTATCCGTATATCTCTTTCTAGTTGTGTATTGTATTATTTTCCGCTGCTATGTATTTAAATGTAATTTAAATCTCTGATATTTCTGTGTAATATTCATTTATACTCTGTATATTCTTGTAATCTGATGCATTGTTGTAATATACAGTGAAATGTTCTTTTATATGTGTTCTGTTGTGGCTTGTTCTCGAACTATCCGACGCTTTCCTTTACGGGGAATTTGCGGGTTTTTACAGCCTTGCCCTTGCTTCTTAGGGCAGTTCTTGCTGATATGTCCCGTTTCACCACACTGGAAGCATGCTCCCATCTTCATCTTCTTCTTTCTATAATCCTGGAGTATATACCCCTCAAAACCACAAAAGTGGCATTTTCTTTTCTCACGTGTCTTATTATCATTGTTGTTGTTGTTGTTGTTCTTGCCTCCTTTCTTGGAGTCTACCTTCTTGTTTTGAGACTCATTCACCTTGACCTCCTTCTTGCCATTCTTATCTTCTTCATTTAAGAGCACCATGTCCACTAACTTTTCGTAAGTAGCCCCCATAGGTACGTGGGTCATATACAAGCTGTGAAGTGGATCATTCAATCCCTTCACAAAACGGAGAGCCTTCTTATGAGGAGTAATCACTAAGTCTAGTCCAAATCGAGCCAGCTGATTGAATTGATTGACATACTCCTTGACCGTCATACTTCCTTGCTTAAGAGATAAGAACTTTTCCAGCTGTAAACTTCGTTCAGCTTGAGAGAGGAATCTCATCTCAAACCTTGTCCGGAAGTCCATCCATGTGTCAACATGTCTTTCAGCATTAGTGACTTCCCACTAATAGGAAGCTTCGTCTTTGAGCAACCATACCGCCAACTGTACCTTTTGCCTATCGTCCACCTCGAAGATAACAAACAGATCCTCAGTTTCTTTGAGCCAGTTCCTCGTTTCTACGAATGATTCAGTTCCCTTGAAATCCTTTCCACCCATGGCCCTAAAATCTTTACAGATCTTTGAGAAAGCAATTGCACGAGGAGGGGGAGGAGGAGGAATCGCTGCTGCTGGAGGAGGAATATCTGTTGGGCCTACATTGTTGGCTCTAGCCTCTAAGTACCTCCTGAACCAGCCAGGTATTGGCACACCCTCTGGAAAGTTAAGATTCCCAGACATGTGGAATGAAAAAGAAGAGATTCAAAACGAGGAAACAAAGGATAGTGCTAATGGCTTTTAGGGAATAGCCTTTCAATAAAACAAGACTTTTCTTGAAAAATGCTTCTTTGTAAACGGTTTTGAAAATAATTTTAGAAGGTTTTAAAAACTTTTGCCCAATCTGGTAACCTTCTTCTCTGATACCAAATGTAACACCCTACCTCCGCTAGGGTCACTTACAAAGGGAATGCACTAGTTTTGGAAGAGCGTTATCGAGGTAAACAAACACAGAAATATTACAAGACAGAACATAGACAAAACAACGGAAGAATCAAAAGATTAATTTCATTACTTTCAAAAAGAGTCAAAACCTTTTACATCAAATAGCTAAGGTCATTATTTTCCATTACAACAAATTCTGTCTTGCATAAATAAAGAAGCATAAACTTAAAACATCAAAAGTAGCTTAATTCCCCGAAGGTAGCAGAAATGCAGCCATAGCATAGCTCAAGATCAAACCGTACATGAGCTTAACCGAAAGCATGCGAAGTCCAAGCTAAATGCTAGAGTTTCCTCCCTGAGAACCTGGGGAGGGGGGGGGGAAATGGAAGAAAAAGAGGCGAAAGAAAATGGGTCAGTCATAAAGACTGGTAAGTCCAACTGACTTTCAGCATAAAAATAGTTAAATGTAACATGACATGTATAAACTGAAAGTAAACATAAGGATGATGACAAGATGGGCAAGATAGACTAAGATAACATGATAAATGAAGTATAGCATCACATATTCAAGGTTCTCAGCATCAACTGTACTAGAATCCCAAACCCATGTTTATATTAATCATGAAATGATCCCTTGGCCCAACATCATGAAATGACACATTACTAGGTCCAACAGAATGATCTACTAATCGATCGGCTCCCTACAAGTTTTAGCTCGTTGTGTGGCTGTGTCATACAGCCCTATCACGAATGTAGTCACCTGTTCTAGGTCCACCATAGGGTGTATCAAGCCCTATGGTTCCAACCACCGACACGAATCAAGCATGCACAGATAAACCTACTGATGCCCAATGCCTTCTTTTTCAACTCCGGACCACGTGCACGACCATAGCCATCCTAAACCTACACTGGCGCACCAACACAGCAGTCGTTTTGGTCACTTACAATCAGCCTAGTAATCTTACCCCACCCTGCCTAGTTTCAGGGTACCATGATACATCTAGTGGGTTACTACTGAAGTGGATCACATAACTAGGGTTTTCGTCCAATAGGTTAAGTGTTGTCATTTAAATTCGTTACTTAACCCTTATCAGTCTAGCATGTCAAGTCGGTTAAGTGTTGTCATTAAAGTTCGTGACTTAACTCCCCTACGAATCATGTATCAAGTTGGTTAAGTGTTGTCATTCAAGTTCGTGACTTAACCCGCCTACAAATCATGTATCAAGTTGGTTAAGTGTTGTCTTTCATGTTCATGACTTAACCCTATCATGTGGCATTAATTCATTAATGCACCCCAACCTCTCACATCAGACCTGCTGTTGTGGTCACTGGATATGCCGGGCGGTTCCGGGCAGATTTACACCACAACTCAGTCTGACCTTGGGTTTCAAGCGCGATATGACCAACTACCCACATTGGATCCTATTATTTGCAGTAACTGGATTTGCCGGGCGGTTCCGGGAAGAATTACACTATAAACTCAACCCAACCTCGAGTTGGCCATTTTCAAGTTCATTCTGGTGTCATGTCCATGTTCAAGATTCATGTAAAGTTCGTGTTAAGTTTTCAAGGCGAGTTTCATGCCCACATCCAGATTCAAGTTATAACAATGTTCATGTTTCAAGATTCATGTCAAGTTTCATGGCGAGTTTCATACCAAGTTTCCTATGATTACCAATTTTTCCCAACGTTACCCCGTCTAAATATTAGGCTAACAATCTTAGCCTAATTTTCCGTCCGCATGATTTTCGACATATAATATTAGGCTAGAAACTTAGCCTAATTTAACGTATACAAAAATTGCATAAAGAAATTCATTAACATGACATAGGTGTAAACTTAGCATTCTTGGCATAGTCAATATGAACACCATAGGTGTGTACTTGCAAAACAATCAACATGAATATCATAGGTGTGATCTTGCAACGTAGACTAAATCAACCTACATATATGTGAATTTGCAACATAGACTAAATCAACTTACATATATGTGAACTTGCAAATCAATCACGAGCATATGAATAAGTGTGTACTTGAAATATGACATAGGTTTAACATATACACATAAACATGTAGATCTAACATTGGGGCACATATGTGATATGATTTTACAACCTAAAACTTGCATAACATGATAAACTACACAACTTGTCATAACGGGTTATACTCCAATATACATTTGAATAGACTTATTCATTAATTCCCAATTCAACATGATAATAAAATAGAATATCATTCAATTTCACATATAACATAATAAACATTGTTCTATTATCAATTTATTTCCAAGGCATAACATAACTGAATAAATTGAGTAAAACGTCGCAGGCATATAGATCTGATAACATTATGAACATGAAAAGGTTTGAATAATAATCTAGGTTCAAGAACATGGATAGATCTAACTTAAATAGAAAAATCCCTAAAATCACGATCCAAGGACAAATAAAGAAAATAGGTCTGAATAGAAAATCAAGCTTAGATCCAATTTCATAGTCATAATTCTAGGCAATAACCTCATGGTCGTGAATCATAGGTGATTAGCCACAATTGTCCTTGTCATAGTCATAGGCAATAGTCTTATGTTCACAGTCATAGGCATAGGCAGTCTTATTTTCACAGTCTTAGGCATAGTCATAGTCTTATGTTCACAGTCATAGGCATAGGCATAGGTATAGTCTTATGTTCAGCATCATAATCTTAGGCCATTAACAATAGTTTCAACGTCATAGCCAATATTCCCAATAGTCAAGATCCAAGAAGAAAACAAGAATAGATATGAATCATACATAAATCAATTCCAATTTACAACATGCCCATATTAAGTTTATAGTTTTTATCTAAAAGTAACTGGAACTTACAGATCGTGGTCTATGAAATTTAGATGCAGAAGTTAAGTCTAGAAATTTGTCGTTGAATTGCTGAATCATTGAATCTTGCTTTGATTGTTTGAGCAAATCCCCAGTAAGAAATTCCTAGCCGTAGTCTTCAAGAAATAATTTTAATTTGATTTATTTTAGAGGAAGAAGAAGAAGCCATGATCATTAAGAGTTTGTGCAGCATAAGGTTAGAGAAGAATGTTGTAAAGAGAATGAGGCTAGGAGGCTGTTTATATATGTGTAGGAAACTAGTTTAGGCCCTTAGATAAACCCTGAATTGATCTGAGCCATCAAAAATGTCATAGGCCCGCAAAACAGACCCACCCAACCAACCAGTCACATCCAGGCCGACCATGGAGGTCGACCCTATGGTCGACCTGGTCTGGTCAGGTCGACCCCCTAGTCGACCTGGGCTCTGGGCGGGAATTTTCCCATCCAGCCCGCTTCTGGGTCTTGAGTTTGAATTTCTGAGCTGTTTTTGATTCTGTAAATTCGTGAAACTTCTAGAGGTCAAAACTCGGTCATACGGACTCCGATTTTCAAAAACTCGGACTCGATTTCAAGCAGAATTTCGAGATGAACGCAATGGCGCAACCCGTTTCCCTTGATTCTTATTTTAAAATTAATTCTGCCTTGATTTATGGTTTTAACATGTTATTAAAATACGGGTTGTTACACCTAATTTCTACTTTTATAAATGTCCATTTTATCCATTTAAGTAATGCTCAGTCTTATGGACATTTAATTTCTTATTCAAAGTTGAATATTCATACCTTCACATAATCGATCTTAATTATCTCATTAATTTCATCCATTTCTTATATCCTTTCACTTATTGATCATTTAATTCTCTTTTCAAATTCAAATTTCCATATTCCTTATTGTATAAGTTTATACCATTAACAAATATGTACCTCCGTTTCTCCTTAAAACTTAACATGCTTACTTGTAAAGCTTGTCAATTTGTCTATATTAATGGTTAGCCTAACAAACATCTATTTTCAAATTCTTTCCATTTATTCTTCCCTTATCTCTGCCTATAAATGATAATTTAGTACTGAATTAATCTCCATTTATTGCCTATTAAATAAGGGGTTTCAATCCTTTCCACTATTCCAATTTCTTGGTTCCTACAACACTTACATGCCTATATGTTTCTAAATCGATAAGTAAGTTGCTAAATTATTGCATGGTTTCAAGGGTATTTCCAGAAAATAAGATCAAATCTTTCCTAGAGGGACTTACAGATACCATTTTTATGGATATACGTGTACTTTATATATATACGTGTATATAGTGAAACCTTTGAATTTTTTCTTCTTTAAAATAACAAGTACGTCTCTCATACTTAAAATCTCCCTATTATCAGGTAACCTAGGCTCTGATACCAAATGTAAGAACCCACACGAAATGGGACTAAATCCCTACCCAGAAAAGGCCCATCGGAACTTAAAGGCATTCAAAGCAAGTTGTTGGTTTCTGTAAGAAATAAAATAACAAAGCTAGACTAAATTGAAATCATAATCTCACAGCGGAATGGAAAAATATAATAATTAAAATAGATGTACCATTTCATAAAAAGCACATAATGTCGATTACATCACCAATTCTAATATCATAATAAAGGTACATCAAAAATATTCCATAAGTACAATTAATTACTAGACATAATAATAATAATAAACTGGATAGAAATATCTGTCTCCAAGCTCTCGTCTCCATGACATCATCAATCAAGCATATCTACCTACTAACCTGTGTTGTTAAGTAGAGGGGGTTAGAAAAACATTCTGGTGAATAAAAATTCTTTAAGTTTAAAAGGAAACCTATTCCCTACACTTTGCAGTATAAATCCATCAAGTTTATGTCTAGGCGAATATAACACACAAGTATATATTGCACACATATGCATCTAATGGAAAGAGGCGGACTATAATTGGTCACTTAAGGCCATCATATATATAGGCAAATTCTTACGATCACTTAATTTCCTATGAGCGGATACCTACGATCACTTACTACCCTATGACGAACCCCAGTTATTTAATACCTCGTTTCCTAGTTGTCATTGTTTTCAAATATTCTCCCAGCTTAATACGAGAGATAATAATCTGCCACTTAATACCAAAATTTAGGTAAACACTTATCGCCATTTATGACCTATCCAGTAGACCTAAGCGTTACTATCTAGCTGGAGTTACAAGTGAACTCCTAGTCACTTAACACTTTCCTTAGATAGGTGGTTACCCTTACATGATTGATGAATCTCTTAGTAACCCATCCCTAGGTGAGCCCTAACATAGCCCCTAGACAAGAAGCGAACAACTTCCGAAGAACTACCTAACCCATTTGTATATCATTTATCCAGGACCATTTAATGCCTCATAATTATAATAGAGAGGCAAAACCATAGACAACTCAACACATAATAAGGGAGTGTCCTATGACTTTATCCTAAAACATGGAGTGAACCTTAGGAATGGACCAAGTCCTAACCACTTCAAACCCGAATAAGGAGGATCAACCACTTAAAACTATGACACCGTCTCATACCACTTGCATGTAAATAGGTAAAAAAAAGTGTGTTGTAGCTTGCTAAGCTGATATGGACCGGACATCATGAGTGATAATCAAAACCAGACATGTCGTATATCTTACAGTGCATGGATAATATAAAATAAGAAATATAGACAGTAATGTAGCAAGAGATGGCATAACACAAATCAGCTAAAATACCATCAAAATCGCAGAGACATGTACATGAAATTCAATAATATTTGAATACATGCCTTCCTCACTAAAACACTCAAAGAATGCTCATAATAATGGAAAGCAAATATATATACAAGTAAGTATATGGTATAGCTTCTCCAAGATCGTTTTTGGCTCGACATACCGTATACCTTGACCCATTATATAGTCTACTCATCAGCATCGTTAATGCATACCTAAGATAATATGAGGAAACATAAAATTTGGGTCAGAAAATAGTCTGGTATGAGTGATAAGATCTATCAAAAGCTGTACTAAAAGATATGTAAATAGAAGTCCCATACCTGATTTATCCCTACAACCAAAGAGTCCATACATAATAACAAGATAATTTATGTTAATCAAAGAAATAACAGAGGAAGTGGGCGAAGTCATAAGCTAAGAGAATCTGTCTAGCCTCCCCGACCCCTATCCCCTTAAGCCATATTAGTGATAGTCTACCCAAGAAGTGAAGGTGTAAGTTACAAAGCAACCATCATTCAAATCCTAACTATCACCTTTTAAAGCCGCCACGTTGACAAGTATATGAAAAAACCTTGTTCAGCTGGGGACTAAAAGAAATCCCGGTTCTAGTCGACTAAGTGTTTTATCAACTCATGCCATACCAATCTAGGCCATACCTCATCCAGGGTACATGATCTTACCAATCCTAAACGACATCCCCAACATACCCCTGCTTTTAGCCATCCTAGAACATTCTGAATTATCAATGGTTCCTTGGCTAATCACTATTAGCCTTTCTCTACTCTGTTCTAAAGCTTGATTCCCCCTCATCCATTGTATTATCTTAGATCCTCGCTTACACCACAAACTGCTCCCTTTCTCAAAACACCATTCGTAATGAGCTGTGTCTATAATCTTGTCCACCACGAGTCAATTCTACAGTGTCATTCACTATGATCCGCCTTACTGTCATGCAGTTGTGTTCTCTACGCACTACTAGAATCTCTTTTCGAACTGCTCCCTGTCCGAGTCTTCATTGAATAGTCCATTACTTGATTACACCATAACTCTCGAACCAGAGTATCGATTGTCAAACTACGGCCATTTCCATAATCACTGAGATATCAACTTCCTTCCTTATGGATCGCGTGCCATAAATCATTAATATAATGGATCGATATCGATCCATAGGCTATGGACTGTTACCGGTCCTTGTACTCAGTCAAATTTCGGCTAAGTACTTTGGATACTCGAAGCACACCTCCTATAGGCTCCATTTTCCTATTGGTCAATCTAGTACCGGTCCATTGTGACTCCCCGCCAGTCCATGACATAGATGAATTTCATCACATCGTATGCCAAGTCCATTTGACATCAAACTTTGCCTATGACCTACAAATCTCCCAAGGAGTCCACACAAAATGTTTAGAGGCGAAATAATTCTTCCCTATGGACCGGTATTAGTGCATATGCCATTGAACGGTACCGGTCTATGTACTTAGCAAATTTCAACCCCAAATTTTCTACGTGTCTTCATGGTGCCTTGAGCCTAACCCCTAATTTTCGTGCGATTCCGATGAATTTTGTTCTGGTTGCACTTCAATCTTCATTCTAAGACCTATTTTTTATGATATTAACACATAAAATCAAGTATAGCATCCAAACAATGATTTCAACAATTCAAACAACAAACATATAAATCGACAAGCATATTCAAACACCCAAATTCATATAAAATGTGAAACAAACATTCATATGCATAGATTAAGTGTATATCTACATATAAATGAATCTATACTTATCATTTTAATCCATTTTCACTAGTTTTATTATTCCTAAGTTTTAAAAATGAAAACAAACATATATGATCATGATTTGGTGTGAACTAACATGTAAATGTGATAAAAACAACTAATACAAGCATATAATGTAACATAATATGGTGATAAATCTCAATCACTCACCAAATCATTCATCTAATACAAATCACGACTAATCTGATTCAGGCGGCAAGGAAATGGATATACTTGCTCTAAATGATGCAAAATGCATAGATCAATGATGATCTAATCTCTGAATGTGTTTAGAGGAGGTTAGAAGTAATTTAGAGTGTGTTTTTAAGGTTTTGGGAGGAAGAAATAAAGAATCTTAGTTCTTGTGGCTGCTAGCAAAATGAAGAGAAGAGGTTAGCATGATCTCTCCAGTCCCTATTTATACGACAAATCATTAACACAAATGGGTTAACTTGTTACCATTAGCTGCTAATTAAATTTTCACAATAGTGATGAAAAATTAAAATTACTGTATCTCCCTAGCCCCTTAACCAAATCGTTAATTTAATCCCCTCTATGGAATGACCAACCATCAAATCTTTCCAATAGCAAAAATCTGAGTATCTAATTTTGTGACACGGCTAGAACAAAATACTTATGGGTAAGACGATCACAAAGTGGTCTGGCAAAAACCATAGATGTGTAAAACATCCTAACTAACCATATATCAAAATATGAGAAGGATACGATGTCATGTGAAAAAATAGAATTATTTTATGATCCCTCGATATGTAAAATAGGGGTCTTTTCATTTTCCCTCTTTTTGGAATTTTGCCTCCTAAAATCCTAAACTAAATTCAAGCGAACACAGAATCCTACATGCCTATCAACTATGAGCAATCAATCTAGCATGCAATCTATCTAGCAATCCAAGTAAGAAATGTCCTAACCTAGCATGCGGAACCTAATAGTGTAAGATATAATGATGCGTGTAGATGCAAAAATGGGGCATACCATCAGAAGAGTTCTGGATATGCCTCCCTTATACTCTCTTCCATGTCCCATGTACAATCACCATCATCCTCACTCCACTGTATCTTAACTAGCTTAGGTACACTCCTCCTAAGATTCTTTGTATCGTTCTCTATGATCCAAAGCGGCTTACGAGGTCTCGAAACTTTAGGCTCAATTTCTAAGTCTTCGAGTTGATCCGCTTCCACTACAATACCCGAGTCATACACAAACTTCTGTAGGCAAGATACATGAAACACATTGTTCACACCCACCATCTTCGGATTTAGATCCACTATATATGCCAATCCCCAATCCTATCGGTGATCAGAAATGGTCCGATGAATCTTGAAGCTAAATTACCCTTCTTTCCAAACTGAACTACGTTCATAATAAGAGAAACCTTAATGAATACTATATCGCCGATCGAGAATTCCTAATCTCATCTATGCTTATCTGCATAGGTTTTCTGATGATTCCGAGCTGCTTTCATTCACCGACGAATGATCGTTATCTTATCCAAAGTCTCTTGAATCATCTCAGGCCCAAGTGTCGCCTTCTCTACTGATTCCCACCAACATAAAAGTTCATTATAGGGTCTTTCATATAATTCCTCATAAGGTGCCATGCTGATAGTCTCTTGATATTAGTTATTATAAGCTAACTTAATCAAACTGAGGTGATCTTCCCAAGATCCTACAAAATACATGTTCTAAGGAGATCTTCCAAAATTCGAATCACCCTCTCAGTCTGAACATCTGACCGAGAATGATAAGCTATACTCAAACGTAATTCAGTGCCCAACATATTTTGTAGACTTTTCAAGAATCCACTAGTAAATAAGGATCTCTGTCACTTACTATTTCTTTTGGAACACCGTGGAATCGAACAATCCATTTCACATATAATTCAACTAACTTCGATGCTGTCCTGGTAAACTTGATAGGTTTTGGGACGGCCGGGAATTTCGCTCGATCCGAATCAGTCGTTAAACCGATCTAGATCGTTCGAAACCCCTGATCGTTTTGAGAACAAGAGAAAACAGAATGCAGACGGAAGAACATTTCATTGTTATTACAACAATTCCATCAGATACAAGAATATACAGAGTATAAATGAATAAATTACATTCGATAAATATCAGAGATTACAATAAATTACATAGCAGCGGAAAAACAATATAAAACACAACTGAAGGTGATATACAGATACAGAGCTTTCCGGATATCATTCCGGCTGTAAACCAGGATCCTATGAATATAAATCTGCAAAAGCAAAACTACTAGCTGCCCGTGTAGAAAATAAGGGCACCCAGAGTTTAGGTTAAAACAATAAACTCCAGGTCAGTCATGTGACTGGTGTGAGAACTAAAATAGTTATTTAAAACTTTACTTTAAAAGAGGGTAATTCAAGGGACCACGCCGTATAACACGGAACGGGTTTCCTCCCAAGAATACTAGTGCATATAACAAAACAGCGCAATGCTTTTTGAAAAAAAATGAAGCTATTATAAGACCCAGGTCCCATCACACAATGCAACGCAAGCCGGAGGATAGGGTTTTCCCTTATAATAGCCAAACATGCTTGGTACGTTTAAAACAAATCATTTGATACTATAATAAGTGTATAGTGTCAAAACAACTTCAATCATAAATATAAATCATAGACGGCATAGCATCCCATGCTACTATGTCGCCATACTAGGCTCTACAAATAAAGTCGAAATATCTCGTATTGGAAATTGGATTTCCGTCATGAGTCGAGGCAAGGGGCAAGCTCCTCTCCGCTTCGAGACACTCTAGCAAATGCTCAGGACTACGCACTCTGGGCAACCCTGGATCGGTTGGGCCGGTCCTCACTTACGTTAGAGGATTATTTATTCCTGAACACACGTTTCCCGGTCCTTACAGACCTAATATCGAGGCGCCTCATTCCAACAACCACAAAGGTGAAAAGTATATAAATGTCAGGGCTGGTAAGTCACTGACACCACCAAAGCTAGAAATAAACGTCGTGCTCTCCCAACGGTCTGTATCCCGTTTTTAACTCATGCCGAGGTGTGAGGCTCGTGAATTCACGTTATACACAAAGCTGCCACATAGGCTGTGCTTTGATCATCAACCACAAGACTTTGCTTTTCAACAGAAGCCTTGATCCATGCAACTCAGCATGCCACACAGGCAATTCATGCGATTGATATCTATCGATATATAACCTCTAAGCTCGTACGTCTCAGAGAAGGGCGTTAAGCAAGAGAATAAATTCTCCGCCGCCAAACAGATATATATTTAACAGAAATCAATCAACACAGAATAAAATCCAATGTCAGACACACAATCCATTTACAAGTTCGTTCTGGGTCTAAACGAAACCGGAGGCACTTTCCTCACATATCCATCGATCTCCAAGTACGTCTGGACGACCACCAACTGTTTCCCTCATCTTGGGTGTACAGCCCAATCAAGATCATAAGTAATCACCCAAACGATGTGAAGACTTCCGGTCTTCAACCACCGTCTTTATCTTCGACATATCGTCAAATCGGTTATTCAGAATGGGTATAAACCCGGACTTTCCGAACAACCCACGTATATTAAAAACAAATGTTACACAAACACAACATACACCTCATTCCAAATCATTAGTCACTAACCGTAAATCAGTAAGAGAGCAATTCCCCAAATGTTAACCCCGAAGACCGAAACCAACATCAGATCAATACCCAGGAAACCATTCCTCTTAACTAACCTACAACTAGCTTCTAAATCTCAATTCTTAGGGAAAGGTTCCCATTAATTTTATCCAAGATAAATTCTTTAAAATTTATTCTTTAATCTTCCTTTGTATGTCATTTCAAACCAAATTATGGTTTTCTAAACTAGTCAAGATTAGCGAACCACATCGAAGTAATTATTTATTTTATTTCCCAATCCCAACCTATTCATCCCATGAAGCAAAACTGGTAATACTCCATATTTAACACCACAGTGTTGTCGGTAAAATTAATTACCATTTCATGTTCAAATCTAATAAAAGATTTAACTATCGCTTTGGAGCAAAACAGGTGATACTCCATTCTCGCTTACTTTCTAAATTTGATAATTTAAATTATCAATCCACATTTCAATCTAATTGCGGATTCATTAAAACTCATTTCACTGGGTTAAAGAACTAATGTCATTTAAAACACAGTTCACGATAAACCCAAATCACATTCTATTTATTATCGGGTTAAAGAAAGAGTGTTGTTTAATACACTGTTCACGATAAACCCACAAATCAATTCTGTTTAAAACCCATTTCAAATCCAGTTTATTTATTTTAAAAATAAACGGGTTTGATTTTAGTTCAAAACTAGTTTATTTCGATAAAAATCTATTTTTATCTTTTCAAATGTGGAGTTTTTCCTCCTAATTTTTCCCCAAATCATTTCTTATGATTTTACACAAATTATTACTATTTTTAATAATTTTATTAAGGCCCGTACAGTCGATTTCCATCAACGGCCATCGAACTGCACTTACAGCGACCTTTTCCAAATTTGATTTGGACGTATCTCCAAATCCAACAGTTAGATTTCACATTTCTAATATTCGTTAGAAAGCTCTTTTCGATACGAACCCAACGGTTCCGGTTTTAGGAGAATCCGACGGTCAGATCTCCCGTAATGTCCGTTCGAAGTTAATGGTCGAAATCCGCGAACTGCCACGGCGCGGCGCGATCTATTCAGGCCATTATATTATATATATATAATATATATTTCATCGATTTCCTTTTAAACCGAATTTTATAATTAGTTTTGAACTCGTTTCAAAAACAATTTCAACCTTTATTTCAAATTCGAATCAAAATTGAATTTCCTATTATAAATCCTTTTTACTTTCATTTCTATTTGATTTCAATTCAAATCGATTTTAATTCGATTTGAATTCATTTCGTTTTCTATTCAATTTAAATTCAATTCGTTTTCCATTCAATTTGAATTCAATTTGTTTTCCATTCAATTCGAATTCAAATTGGTTTTCTATTCAATTTAATTCGAAATCGTTTTATATTCAATTCATCTCGAAATCGTTTTAAATTCAATTCATTTCGAAATCGTTTTATATTCAATTCATTTCGAAATCATTTTGTATTCAATTCATTTCGAAATCGTTTTATATTCATTTCATCTCGAAATCGTTTTATATTCAATTTAATTCGAAATCGTTTTATATTCAATTCATTTCGAAATCGTTTTATATTCAATTCATTTCGAAATCGTTTTATATTCAATTTAATTCGAAATCGTTTTATATTCAATTCATTTTGAAATCGTTTTATGTTCAATTCATTTCGAAATCGTTTTATATTCAATTTAATTCGAAATCGTTTTATATTCAATTCATTTCGAAATCGTTTTATATTCAATTTAATTCGAAATCGTTTTATATTCAATTCATTTCGAAATCGTTTTATATTCAATTCATTTCGAAATCGTTTTATATTCAATTCATTTCGAAATCGCTTTTCAATATTCATTTCATTTCGAAATCGTTTTTCAATATTCATTTTAAAATGAATAAAATCGATATAAATATCGTTCACGTCAAAATGGCGTCAATCTAATCAACACGGCTTCATATATTTCTATCTTCTAATATTCTATTTCAAATATTTCTTTTTCAAATATCTCCTTTTCAAATATTTCTATTTCAAATATTTCTATTTTTAAAATATTTCGTTCAACACATGACTAATCTCAACGGATGAGTACTGTCAACACATGAACCTTTATTTTATATTGATAAAGATGTAAATTTTATTATTAAAATACTTCGTTCAACACATGACTAATCTCAACGGATGAGTACTGTCAACACATGAACCTTTATTTTATATTGATAAAGATGTAAATTTTATTATTAAAATATTTCGTTCAACAAATGACTAATCTCAACGGATGAGTACTGTCAACACATGAACCTTTATTTTATAATATTCTTTATTTTTCAAATCGGAATGAAGCCCAATCAATTACCATATAGCGTTAACTATATGGATTCCATACCACACATGCATATAATAGCAACGATAAATAATCAACCATCATCCAAAGTGCACTACACTGTATAAGCATCAAATATAGATATCTAACGCTTATAACAGCCTGTCAATCAATCGATCGACATATTTAATCAATCAGGATGAGTGAACTTCAAATTTCATCCCAACACCCATGTGGGGTTTCAAACAATCAAACACAGATTTTAGTTGTGCAGTTGGGCGATGTGTAAAATTTATCGTCCCAATCAATGTCAGTCAAATCAGTGTACATAAACAAACCGTCCGGTTTGTAAATGAATATTTATTTATTCACATTCACTATATTCATATTCACGTTAAAAATTATATTTTTAACGATAAAACATTTTATTTTAACATATGAATTTTTATTCATTCATTTACAAAATAAAAATGATATTTTTATTTTTCTAACTTATTTTAGAAAATTTCGGCGGCATAACGGCACGATACTAGAAACGGGACAAGGCCTAGCCTTATCCCCGGTCTAGTGAAGGCCCACGCCATTCACACATCAATCAAATCCATTCAATTCACCAAACAATTCAATTCAAACCAAATAATCTAACCAACTACACAATCAAACAATTAAACAAACAAGCCATCCATGGTCTGTGGATGACGGGTGTCGGGTGCTACTAAACACCGTCTGCATCCTAGTATAGATATATAACTAGAAAAGAAATTGAAGAGTGAGAAATTCTCACAGATAGCTATCCCGATTCCACGACATTTCATTTATAGGAAATCTTCATCATTCCCGCTTTTTGTCGCTTTCGTTGCCCGTAGTCACTATATATGTAAAAATCGAATTTTTACTTCGTTATTCAATATATAAAAATCGAATTTTTACTTCGCTATTCAATATATAAAAATCGAATTTTTATACCGCTACTATATAGATAAAAATTCTATTTTTACATTGCTACTATATAGGTAAAAATTCTATTTTTACCACGCTATTCTCTATATAAAGTTTCCGCCTTTTCAAAAAAATAAATCTTTCACCTTTTCTATAATAAAGATTTTACCTTTTCAATCTCGTCACTATAAAAATCACATTTTTATTTTGCTACATATATAAAGATGATATTTTTACTATCTATAAAATATAAAAATTATATTTTTATATTTTTACAATATAAAAGATTATATTGTTCTCGAAGTAAAAATCATATTTTTATTTCACTACTCATATCAAAATATCGTCTTTTCATATTTAAAAATATCGTCTTTTCATATTTAAAAATATCGTCTTCTTACCTTTTTAAAAGAAAAACAAACCTTTCTGTTGTTATTCATATGATAAAACCATATTTTTCTAACCGAACAAATTATATTTTTCCTTTTAAAAATCATTTCTTTTATATTTCCTAAACAAAAATCATTTCTCTTTATGTTCTGAGAGGAAAAAAAACTATGTTCTTTACATGTAAAAATTACATTTCATATATGTTTTTATATATTAAAATTTAATTTCAGCTTAATTAAACTAATTAAAATAATAAATAGATAAAGAGGCTCACTGTTAATCAATGTTTGCAGCGCTGAACTGGAGCTGAGGGTCGGAGAAGGCAAGGGGGTGCGCCGGAGTCTGACGAGGCAGGGGAAGTCGCGACAACGCGGCCAGGCTGAGACGTGGGGGGGGGGGGGGGGGGGTTACTCCGGGTATGGGGGTATGGGATCGAACGGAGGAACGAGGGGGGGCGGGGAAGATGTGGGGATCGTCGGCGCGAGGGGGGGCTGAGGTCAGAGAGCGGTGGCGGCGGCGGTTCAGAAGGGGAGGGCGCGATCGACGAGGCGTGTTTTTTTCTTCTGAAATCGATTGAAATAATGATTTGGGGGGGCCAGAGAGAAGTTAAGGGGAGAGGAAAGAGGTTTTTAATTTTTAATTTATTTAATCCGAAAGAGTTGACTTTTACATACGACCTCTAAACGAGGCCCACCACCTGTCGTCCATAGCGTTTTACCCCCATTCCGAACCCAATGGTATATGTATTGTAGGCTGATTCGACTATTTTGATAGGTTTTCGTTAAAATCAACATATAACTCTATATATTGAATTTGAATGCGCATTTCAATTTACCGGGGTCACATACGAACTCTAAAAATTCCATAAAAATATTTTCTAGCTTCGTATTAACGATACGGTCCTAACAAAACTAGTTTCGTCGAATTCTGAGACCGTTGGAAAAATGGCCATTTTCCAGTCGATTAAAATCAACTGAAACTGGTCAAACACGTTTTCCTTTGCCACGCTCACATATTGATTAAAAAATTATGAAATTTGGAATCTAGCAATAAATTGACATCACGGATCCAACAAAAGTGGTTTCGTCGAAATCCGAGGTCGTTTGCAAAATTCCCATTTTTAAGGGCCTGAATTCCATAGCGACTACTCAGAATTTTCAACTGGACATATCTTTTGAATCCCGCTATGAAATTTCAATCTTTCGGATTCATTGGAAAGATACCATATATTAGATCCTAATGTTTTTGGTTTCGCTAAAATCCGGATTGTTTTGCACCCGGTACATTCAATTGAAGTTTGAAATCGAATTATCGAACTACCGTGCCATTTTCAATTCCTTTTATAATTATATATAATTATTTATATTCTAACGACGACGTATATAATATATACGTTCTAAATATATTCAAAATAAATTTCTCGTCGATATTATTTAAAATAATTCATTTTAAATATTCAAAATTCGCTAAAATTGCCAAAATAAAAATTTTAAACTGGCCCAGATTTTCGGGTTGTTACAATCTCCCCCACTTAAAACTTTTCGTCCCCGAGAAGGAACAAAGTCGAAAGTGGTTTGATTAATCAACTCTACGTTCGATCCGGCTTCCATTCTCCAACTTTACAGTTTCTGAGAATTTTCAAATTTTCAAAAATTTGGGTAACACCCTAAATTTTCGAAAAATTTCGCCATAACCTCCCCTGCACCGGGAGCCACGGGAAAATCCCGAAATTGCCATACAGGCCTTCTGATCTCAAAAAGAAAAGGAAAAGGCCAAGCGGCTAGCCAATAGGCTCATAAAATCATCATCACCCAAACAAAACAGTAAATTATGTAGTAAACATGTACCTATTTGTTGGGCAAACAAATTTTATTCTTCGGCTCTAGCCTCCTTGCTATGACATGTTCAATGATATATATGTATATGCAAGCAAATGCAACTAATTTTCAATATAGTTCAATATTTGGTTCTATTAGGCATAATGGTTCAAAATTATCAAACAAATAAACAGACAACATAAACATCAATCAGTTAGTGAATTAACGTTTCAAATTCATAATTTTGATACATATACAAAAATCATGTTTTGGTGCCAAATCACAACAAATAAATCTATCTATATTGGTTTTGGTTCTCACACCAGTCTAATGAAAATATATAGAAAATCACACCTTCGAAACACGAAAATAAATACTGGTGATGGTATACTTCATCATCAGGACCATGTCCGGGCGACTAGAGTATGACTCTATATCTATCTAATATATTAAAACTTCGAATATACATTCATGACGCGTATATGCAAAACCTTTATATACTAGATTGTCCAAATTCAAAATAAATAAATAATCAAATACGTTTAAAATGGTTTAAATTTCAAAACAAAATTGTTTCCATTTGAAAAATATACTCTTCACACTCGTTCTAGGATACTACTGATCCTATCTCCAACGAGTCATTCTAATTGGATATTACTAATCCAATATCTGATGAATTCTTTCGTATGGTTCTACTGTGTCTTGTTCTCGAGCTCTGTAAACCAAAGCTCTGATACCAAATGTGACGGCCGGGAATTTTGCTCGATCCGAATCAGTCGTTAAACCGATCTAGATCGTTCGAAACCCCTGATCGTTTTGAGAACAAGACAAAACAGAACGCAGACGGAAGAACATTTCATTGTTATTACAACAATTCCATCAGATACAAGAATATATAGAGTATAAATGAATAAATTACATTCGATAAATATCAGAGATTACAATAAATTACATAGCAGCGGAAAAACAATATAAAACACAACTGAAGGTGATATACAGATACAGAGCTTTCCGGATATCATTCCAGCTGTAAACCAGGATCCTGTGAATATAAATCTGTAAAACCAAAACTACTAGCTGCCCGTGTAGAAAATAAGGGCACCCAGAGTTTAGGTTAAAACAATAAACTCCAGGTCAATCATGTGACTGGTGTGAGAACTAAAATAGTTATTTAAAACTTTACTTTAAAAGAGGGTAATTCAAGGGACCACGCCGTATAACACGGAACGGGTTTCCTCCCAAGAATACTAGTGCATATAACAAAACAGCGCAATGCTTTTTGAAAAAAATGAAGCTATTATAAGACCCAGGTCCCATCACACAATGCAACGCAAGCCGGAGGATAGGGTTTTCCCTTATAATAGCCAAACATGCCTGGTACATTTAAAACAAAGCATTTGATACTATAATAAGTGTATAGTGTCAAAACAACTTCAATCATAAATATAAATCATAGACGGCATAGCATCCCATGCTACTATGTCGCCATACTAGGCTCTACAAATAAAGATGAAATATCTCGTATTGGAAATTGGATTTCCGTCATGAGTCGAGGCAAGGGGCAAGCTCCTCTCCGCTTCGAGACACTCTAGCAAATGCTCAGGACTACGCACTCTGGACAACCCTGGATCGGTTGGGCCGGTCCTCACATATGTTAGAGGATTATTTATTCCTGAACACACGTTTCCCGGTCCTTACAGACCTAATATCGAGGCGCCTCATTCCAACAACCACAAAGGTGAAAAGTCTATAAATGTCAGGGCTGGTAAGTCACTGACACCACCAAAGCTAGAAATAAACGTCGTGCTCTCCCAACGGTCCGTATCCTGTTTTTAACTCATACCGAGGTGTGAGGCTCGCGAATTCACGTTATACACAAAGCTGCCACGTAGGCCGTGCTTTGATCATCAACCACAAGACTTTGCTTTTCAACAGAAGCCTTGATCCATGCAACTCAGCATGCCACACAGGCAATTCATGCCATGCGATTGATATCTATCGATATATAACCTCTAAGCTCGTACGTCTCAGAGAAGGGCGTTAAGAAAGAGAATAAATTCTCCGCCGCCAAACAGATATATATTTAACAGAAATCAATCAACACAGAATAAAATCCAATGTCAGACACACAATCCATTTACAAGTTCGTTCTGGGTCTGAACGAAACTGGAGGCACTTTCCTCGCATATCCATCGATCTCCAAGTACGTCTGGACGACCACCAACTGTTTCCCTCATCTTGGGTGTACAGCCCAATCAAGATCATCAGTAATCACCCAAACGATGTGAAGACTTCCGGTCTTCAACCACCGTCTTTATCTTCGAAATATCGTCGAATCGGTTATTCAGAATGGGTATAAACCCGGACTTTCCGAACAACCCGCGTATATTAAAAACAAATGTTACACAAACACAACATACGCCTCATTCCAATTCATTAGTCACTAACCGTAAATCAGTAAGAGGGAAATTCCCCAAATATTAACCCCGAAGGCCGAAACCAACATCAGATCAATACCCAGGAAACCATTCCTCTTAACTAACCTACAGCTAGCTTCTAAATCTCAATTCTTAGGGAAAGGTTCCCATTAATTTTATCCAAGATAAATTCTTTAAAATTTATTCTTTAATCTTCCTTTGTATGTCATTTCAAACCAAATTATGTTTTCTAAACTAGTCGAGATTAGCGAACCACATCGAAGTAATTATTTATTTTATTTCCCAATCCCAACCTATTCATCCCATGAAGCAAAACTGGTAATACTCCATATTTAACACCACAGTGTTGTCGGTAAAATTAATTACCATTTCACGTTCAAATCTAATAAAAGATTTAACTATCGCTTTGGAGCAAAACAGGTGATACTCCATTCTCGCTTACTTTCTAAATTTGATAATTTAAATTATCAATCCACATTTCAATCTAATTGCGGATTCATTAAATCTCCTTTCACTGGGTTAAAGAACTATTGTCATTTAAAACACAGTTCACGATAAACCCAAATCACATTCTATTTATTATCGGGTTAAAGAACGAGTGTTGTTTAATACACTGTTCACGATAAACCCACAAATCAATTTTGTTTAAAACCCATTTCAAATCCAGTTTATTTATTTTAAAAATAAACGGGTTTGATTTTAGTTCAAAACTAGTTTATTTCGATAAAAATCTATTTTTATCTTTTCAAATGTGGAGTTTTTCCTCCCAATTTTTCCCAAATTATTTCTTATGATTTTACACAAATTATTACTATTTTTAATAATTTTATTAAGGCCCGTACAGTCGATTTCCATCAACGGCCATCGAACTGCACTTACAGCGACCTTTTCCAAATTTGATTTGGACGTATCTCCAAATCCAACCGTTAGATTTCACATTTCTAATATTCATTAGAAAGCTCTTTTCGATACGAACCCGACGGTTCCGGTTTTAGGAGAATCCGACGGTCGAATCTCCCATAATGTCCGTTCGAAGTTAATGGTCGAAATCCGCGAACTGCCACGGCGCGGCGCGTTCTATTCAGGCCATTATATTATATATATAATATATATAATATATATTTCGTCGATTTCCTTTTAAAACGAATTTTATAAATAGTTTTGATTCGTTTCAAAAACAATTTCAACCTTTATTTCAAATTCAAATCAAAATTGAATTTCCTATTATAAATCCTTTTTACTTTCATTTCTATTTGATTTCAATTCAAATCGATTTTATTCGATTCGAATTCATTTCGTTTTCTATTCAATTTGAATTCAATTCGTTTTCCATTCAATTTGAATTCAATTCGTTTTCCATTCAATTGGAATTCAAATTGGTTTTCTATTCAATTTAATTCGAAATCGTTTTATATTCAATTCATCTCGAAATCGTTTTATATTCAATTCATTTCGAAATCGTTTTATATTCAATTCATTTCGAAATCGTTTTATATTCAATTCATCTCGAAATCGTTTTATATTCAATTTAATTCGAAATCGTTTTATATTCAATTCATTTCGAAATCGTTTTATATTCAATTCATTTCGAAATCGTTTTATATTCAATTTATTTCGAAATCGTTTTATATTCAATTCATTTTGAAATCGTTTTATATTCAATTCATTTCGAAATCGTTTTATATTCAATTTAATTCGAAATCGTTTTATATTCAATTCATTTCGAAATCGTTTTATATTCAATTGAATTCGAAATCGTTTTATATTCAATCCATTTCGAAATCGTTTTATATTCAATTCATTTCGAAATCGTTTTATATTCAATTCATTTCGAAATCGCTTTTCAATATTCATTTCATTTCGAAATCGTTTTTCAATATTCATTTCAAAATGAATAAAATCGATATAAATATCGTTCACGTCAAAATGGCGTCAATCTAATCAACACGGCTTCATATATTTCTATTTTCTAATATTCTATTTCAAATATTTCTTTTTCAAATATCTCCTTTTCAAATATTTCTATTTCAAATATTTCTATTTTTAAAATATTTCGTTCAACACATGACTAATCTCAGCGGATGAGTATTGTCAACACATGAACCTTTATTTTATATTGATAAAGATGTAAATTTTATTTTTAAAATATTTCGTTCAACACATGACTAATCTCAACGGATGAGTACTGTCAACACATGAACCTTTATTTTATATTGATAAAGATGTAAATTTTATTATTAAAATATTTCGTTCAACACATGACTAATCTCAACGGATGAGTAATGTCAACACATGAACCTTTATTTTATAATATTCTTTATTTTTCAAATTGGAATGAAGCCCAATCAATTACCATATAGCGTTAACTATTTGGATTCCATACCAAACATGCATATAATAGCAAAGATAAATAATCAACCATCATCCAAAGTGCACTACACTGTATAAGCATCAAATATAGATATCTAACGCTTATAACAGCCTGTCAATCAATCGATCGACATATTTAATCAATCAGGATGAGTGAACTTCAAATTTCATCCCAACACCCGTGTGGGGTTTCAAACAATCAAACACAGATTTTAGTTGTGCAGTTGGGCGATGTGTAAAATTTATCGTCCCAATCAATGTCAGTCAAATTAGTGTACATAAACAAACCGTCCGGTTTGTAAAGAAATATTTATTTATTCACATTCACTATATTCATATTCACGTTAAAAATTATATTTTTAACGATAAAACATTTTATTTTAAAATATGAATTTTTATTCAGTTCATTTACAAAATAAAAATGATATTTTTATTTTTCTAACTTATTTTAGAAAATTTCGGCGGTATAACGGCACGATACTAGAAACGGGACAAGGCCTAGCCTTATCCCCGGTCTAGTGAAGGCCCACGCCATTCACACATCAATCAAATAAATTCAATTCACCAAACAATTCAATTCAAACCAAATAATCTAACCAACTACACAATCAAACAATTAAACAAACAAGCCATCCATGGTCTGTGGATGACGGGTGTCGGGTGCTACTAAACACCGTCTGCATCCTAGTATAGATATATAACTAGAAAAGAAATTGAAGAGTGAGAAATTCTCACAGATAGATATCCCGATTCCACGACACTTCATTTATAGGAAATCTTCATCATTCCCGCTTTTTGTCGCTTTCGTTGCCCGTAGTCACTATATATGTAAAAATCGAATTTTTACTTCGCTATTCAATATATAAAAATCGAATTTTTACTTCGCTATTCAATATATAAAAATCGAATTTTTACTTCGCTATTCAATATATAAAAATCGAATTTTTATACCGCTACTATTTTTTACCACGCTATTCTCTATATAAAGTTTCCGCCTTTTCAAAAAAATAAATCTTTCACCTTTTCTAAAATAAAGATTTTACCTTTTCAATCTCATCACTATAAAAATCACATTTTTATTTTGCTACATAGATAAAGATGATATTTTTACTATCTATAAAATATAAAAATTATATTTTTATATTTTCACAATATAAAAGATTATATTGTTCTCGAAGTAAAAATCATATTTTTATTTCACTACTCATATCAAAATATCGTCTTTTCATATTTAAAAATATCGTCTTTTCATATTTAAAAATATCGTCTTCTTACCTTTTTAAAAGAAAAACAAACCTTTCTGTTGTTATTCATATGATAAAACCATATTTTTCTAACCGAAAAAATTATATTTTTCCTTTTAAAATCATTTCTTTTATATTTCCTAAACAAAAATCATTTCTCTTAATGTTCTGAGAGAAAAAAAACTATGTTCTTTACATGTAAAAATTTCATTTCATATATGTTTTTATATATAAAAATTTAATTTCAGCTTAATTAAACTAATTAAAATAATAAATAGATAAAGAGGCTCACTGTTAATCAATGTCTGCTGCGCCGAACTGGAGCTGAGGGTCGGAGAAGGCAAGGGGGTGCGCCGGAGTCTGACGAGGCAGGGGAAGTCGCGGCAGCGCGGCCAGGCTGAGACGCGGGGTGGGGGGGGGTTTACTCCGGGTTTGGGTGTATGGGATCGAACGGAGGAACGAGGGGGGGGAGATGTGGGGATCGTCGGCGCGAGGGGGGCTGAGGTCAGAGAGCGGTGGCGGCGGCGGTTGAAAAGGGGAGGGCGCGATCAACGAGGCGTGTTTTTTTTCTTTTTTTCTGAAATCGATTGAAATAATGATTTGGGGGGCCCAGAGAGAAGTTAAGGGGAGAGGAAAGAGGTTTTTAATTTTTAATTTATTTAATCCCAAAGAGTTGACTTTTACATACGACCTCTAAACGAGGCCCACCGCCTATCGTCCATAGCGTTTTACCCCCATTCCGAACCCAATAGTATATGTATCGTAGGCTGATTCGACTATTTCGATAGGTTTTTGTTAAAATCAACTTATAACTCTATATATTGAATTTGAACGCGCATTTCAATTTACCGGGGTCACATACGAACTCTAAAAATTCCATAAAAATATTTTCTGGCTTCGTATTGACGATACGGTCCTAACAAAACTAGTTTCGTCGAATTCTGAGACCGTTGGAAAAATGGTCATTTTCCAGTCGATTAAAATCAACTAAAACTGGTCAAACACGTTTTCCTTTGCCACGCTCACATATTGATTCGAAAAATTATGAAATTTGGAATCTAGCAATAAATTGACATCACGGATCCAAAAAAAGTGGTTTCGTCGAAATCCGAGGTCGTTTGCAAAATTCCCATTTTTAAGGGTCTGAATTCCATAGCGACTACTCAGAATTTTCAACTGGACATATCTTTTGATTCCCGCTATGAAATTTCAATGTTTCGGATTCGTTGGAAAGATATCATAAATTAGATCCTAATATTTTTGGTTTTGCTTAAATCCGGATTGTTTTGCACCCGGTACATTCAATTGAAGTTTGAAATCGAATTATCGAACTACCGCGCCATTTTCAATTCCTTTTATAATTATATATAATTATTTATATTCTAACGACGGTGTATATAATATATACGTTCTAAATATATTCAAAATAAATTTCTTGTCGATATTATTTAAAATAATTCATTTTAAATATTCAAAATTCGCTAAAATTGCCAAAATAAAATTTTTAAACTAGCCCAGATTTTCGGGTTGTTACAGGTTTGAATCCTGCGCTCTTGGTCAAGTGATCCACTACAACCCATATCTTGTCATAACTTTCCCTATTCTGAGATAATCCATCAATAAAGTCCATATATACATGTTTCCGCTTCCATTCTCAAACTTCTAATGGTTGAAGCAAACCATTCGGCTTCTTATGCTTAGGTTTCACAAACTGACAGTTCATACACATTGAGATGAACCTTCCCACATCAATCTTCATACCTTCTCAATAGTAAGATTGTCTAATGCCCTGATACATCATGTTACCACTAGGATGGATAGTCAATCTGGATTGATGACACTTACTTAAAACTTCCTTTCGAAGACCATCAATATCTAGAACATATAATCATCCATTTTTGTAGAGCCAACCATCTTGATCGATCTCGTATCGTTTTAAATCCTTTGTGTTGACTCTCATCTCGATCTTGATTAAAATCTCTGCTAGTTTAGCATCCTGCTTCTGATTAGCTCCAATCCTTTCTATGAAAGTAGGTCTAATGGATAAACTTGATAACACTTCAGGCACCAACTCACAACGAGGCATGAAATCAAATCTAGCTAAATATTCTAGCTGTTTCCACTCCAAAAATATAACTTCAAGTCCAACATGAATCCAACTTAATGCACCTGCCATTGTGTTACCTTTTCATGGAGTATAGGAAATACTAAAATCAAACGAGGCCTTAAACTCTAACTGCAATAACCCTGTTTTCCCCGTCAAAAATTATGTACATTCAACTAAAATAGAAGTGTTAAATCTGAATTGTGACAAATTAGTTAATTGAATAAACATGCTCAACTAAACAAATTATTTGTAATATTAAATAATATTAAGTAATTTTATTTTACATATATATATAATGGAAATAGATGAAAATATAATTATTTTATATCAAAATGTTGGACTACTAAATGAATTACCAGGTGTTGAGTTCAATAAAGTTATTTGTGGTTAACAAACAAATTATTGAACGTGATGTGAATTAAATTACAACAAATATAAAAATATTTTGGAACGGTTAAATAATTTTATATAAATAAAACAATAAGATAATGGATATTTTTATTTGAACATTGAATTAATAAATAAGTTTCTCATGCACATTATTGCACCTGAAATGAGTTTCTTGATTTGTTGGTGTAAATGTATGCAGTGGGTTGCTCAGGCACATTATTGATATTTTTGTGTCTATTCCAAAATATGAAAGGAACAATACCAATAGACTAAGGCAATGTCAAGTTTAAAATATAAATATACTTTGTTGTTCTGAAATAGAATATCTTCAAATATTGCTGAAATTGTTTTAAGTATAACTTTTAATTGATTAATCCGATTTCGATGATTTTACACATTTAAGAAAGCTTGAAATATAAGCTATGACTTTTGTTTAAAGTGTTTTGCCAAATTTCGCTAGCTGCTTGGTCGAAAATGTGAATTTGTAAAACTGACCTTTGTGTTATTATTTCCATGTCTGAAAAGATCTGATGTTTTGATGATAACTTCGGATTCTTTGATTCGTTTTGAATGGTATTGGACATTTCAAAAAGCTAAAAGTCTTGGCTACAACTTGTTTAAGTGTTTTGAAAAATAACATATTTTTTTAGTATAAAAATCAGAATTATTGAAGTGGACCTGGGTTTACTCAGAAAATTTGTGGTAGGATAAGTTAAAATATGTTTTGTATTTTGAGCTGAAAACACATGTTTTTGCTATTCATGAAATGTTTTATGAAGCTAACACACAAAGAAGCAACTTTCCTTTTTCTATTTTCTTTAAATTTTGTGATTTCGAGCCTTAAAACTTTATCTGATATGGTTTAAACAAAATGTCATATTGATCATGAGCCCTCTATTTTTACCATATGTAGTGAACGTTTGGATTTAGGATCTAGTAGGTACATATGGATATGATTGGGATTAAGACATGGAGATAGCATGCTTATGTTTGCATAATAATAATGAACCTATAAATGCAAAACAAGGTATGTATTTGGATTTATTACCACAGAATATTGATATACTATGCTATTGGCTTGTTTCCCTGCGTTTCAGGATGCCCTTGGTTGGGATGCCTCTTCGGAGATGTATATTATGTAAATATATTATACTCGATTTTCCTAAAAGTCTTCTGTACAACGGAGACTCTACCGAAATTTTTCAAAAATTCGAGTTAGAAAATTTTCATATAAATTATAGTTTAAGTAAAAAGTAAAGGACATGAAACTAACTAGATTAAATTTATTGCATATGAAACTGAGTCATACATAAAAACACATTGAGAAATATGATTGTTGTATACGTCGAAAGATACAACACAAGTTGTTTATCTTTGTCATATTAGAAATTGCAAGGACACAATTTTGTTAAGGGGAGAAATCTGTAACAACCTTGTTTTCCCCATTAGAAATTATGTATATTCAACCAAAATAGAAGTGTTATGACACGAACCAAACCGCCGCTCCTCGGCGGCAAGGTTGGTCTTTGGAAAATAACACATTAATCACATCAACAAATTACAAAACATAGCATAATACATAGAATTGGAGAATAATTTACATCATATCATAATAGCGGAATTATAATCATCATTAGATTTACACAAATACAGGATCCTATTTAGTACACAACAAGTTTCATCAAGTAGATAATAAGTCTACAACGGAATCAAATATAGACATACACAAAATAGTGTTTAAGAGTTCAAAAGAAATGATAAAAGTAAGTCGTCGTCTTCAGCCAAAAGAGTACCCCATGCTACGGTGCATATCCAAAAGAAAGCCAATCACCTGTTTACTAGGCTGCCCATGTAAAAATATGGGCACCCTAGATTGCAAGGGAAAAACAAACTACGAGTTAGTCATGGGACTGGTATGGGAAATTCTATAGTTATTTAACTTAATTTAAGAATAGGGAAAATCACATGACCATGTCGTATGTCATGGAACGGATTTACTCCATTGGATTGTCGGTGCATAAAATAAAGTAAATCAAATAAACAACGCAATGCTTTTTAAAAAAATGAAGCCATTATAAGAATTAGGTCCCATCACACAATGCAAACACAAAGCAGAGGATAGAGTTTCACCTTATAATAGCCAAACATGATTGATACGAGAAATAAAAATAATTTGATATTATTATTAGTGTCTAGCTGTTTTAAAACACTATCAACATAAATGTATCAATTCTAGATGACTTGAGCGTCCCATGCCACTATACTGCCGTATAGGTTTACAAATAAATCACAGAATGTCGTATTGGAAATTGGATTTCCATCATGAGTCAAGGCAAGGGATGTCACATTACTGGTTTCGAGACGCCCTAGCCAATGCCTTAGGAATCACGCTCTCGTGAGCCCTTAGATGTTCAGGATCAGTCCTCTCTTACTTTTGAGGATTAGTTATTCCTGATCAATACGTTTCCCGGTCCTATAGGACCTATCTCTGAGCCTTTTAGTCGGCTAGATATCCGAGGCGCCTCGCAATCCATCATCCACATAAGTAAAAATGTCTCGGCTCCATACCATGACACAACTTCTAGCTAGAAAGAAACGCATGTGCTCCCTGCAGTCACTATCCCGTTTTTGACTCATACGGGGATGTGAGTCTCGCGAATCAACGCTATACACAAAGTTATGCTACTTAAAGTTGTGCTTTGATCATCAACCACAAGACTTTGCTTTTCAAAAAAAGCCTTGATCATTTACATCTTAGCATGCAACACTGTTAATCCCTACTATGTCACTGATTTCCACCAATATATAACATCTAAGCTCATACGTCTCAGAGAAGGGTGTTAACAAGAGAATAAATCCTCCGCCACCAAATTGATATATATTTAGTAGAGATTAACTACATAGCACACACTACAATGTCAAACATACAATCCATTCATACGTCCATTCTGGGTCTAAACGAAACCGGAGGCACCTTATTCCTCATCCCATATGTCCAATACTAGAGAGAGGTCCTCGCGTGTCCGGACAATCAACAAGTACGTCCAGACAACTACCACTTTAACCTCTTCAAGGGAGCTACCCATATCCAAGGCATCGATAGTAATCCATTCGATGTGAAGATTGCCGGTCTTGCACCGTCTTCATTGTCTTCGACTTTTAGTTGCCGTTTAATTATTTGAAATGAGATTTATCGGTCTTTTCAAATAATTCTCACATAAAATTTCAAATCAAAATATTTCCTTTGGTTAAATCATTGGACTTCACCATTCGTTACCGTATGTAAAAAGGTTTATTCGAGAATTTAATTCGACCATTGAATTATATACTCAAGTCATATTATATGCAACATACATTTTATACGTTTTCATGCCAAATTGTACTTAACCATTTGTATTTTTACAAACCAAGCAAAATTGGTTTGCATACATTTTAAATCGCTTAAAATAATTTAAAATGATTCCAAATAAAATCGATTTCTAAAATCTGCGAATTAGTGAAACTGACAAGTCACAAACGAAGTCGAAATAGCCCAAAACTCGGCCAGGAAAGAGTCTGGATGGACCTAAATTGCTGATCTTAGTCTCCACTGGTCAACAACAGTTTTTAGCCAACTAACGTCTGTCACCTTCTGGACAGACGTCTGTTTTCATGAAAAAAAATTCTTGAGAGTTTGGTCAGACGTCCGAGCTGAAGCAATTTTTCTTAAACATAGATAGACGTCTGTCCCCCTCTCGGACAGACGTCTGAGCTGGAGCATGGGCAAATGTTTGCCTAGGAAATGATGTCCAAACGGTTCTTGGACGAGCTCGGATTAATGGTGATGGCTTTTAACTTTTTTTAAATGAAAATGAAGCCTCCCTAGCTCACTGAAAACACTCAAGATCACATACACACACATGCACACATTCATACAAGAGATTCGCGACGATTTTGATCATAAGTTCAGAGGTGAATTAAATTCCAAACAAACGTTATCAAATGCGATTCAAGCTAGAACGAGACGGTTTGGCAATGCTAAAGGAAAGCTATAAGCACATGGGTGCACACATTAACTTCACCTATAGCATATACAACTCGAATATTGATTATACTAAGATTTTGGATACTAGAAAAGCAAGGAAATTGAAAACTCAAGCAATTAACCCAATGCATAATCAACATATACCCAATCATAACGTGCTATAAGCACACTATACAAGCATAAAGCTTGAGGCATTAATGTGAATTCTTGAATAAATCACGTATAACATATATAATCATATTTTCAATGCACTACTTAGCATTTAACATCATATTAATGTTATATGATCAATCAATAATCAATATATCAACCCAAACTTAATCAACTACTACATAGTTAATTAACACTAGCCTTTTCGGTTTAAATTTCTCACCTTTGCTTGACTACAAACAAGGAATAGATCTAATAGCAAGCAAAATCAACTTCTCTTCCAATAGTGCATGCAAAACTCCAATCTCTACACATATAATTGAATTTCCTAAGAATTAGGTCATAGGAAGTCTTAAAAATCAAAGAGAAAACAAGTAGTAGAAGATGAAGTGAAGCTTACTTAAGCTTTTACACTTGATTTCAACAAGAATTGGGCTTGGAATCAAGAACCTTAGCTTAGGAATTTTAATTTCCCATTTTCCTCATTTTCTAATTTGGTTAAGTGCTGAAGTGGAATGAAGGAGAAAGGGGATTATTTCGAGCACTTAAGTGAAGTGGCTAAGTTGGCTAACCAAGCCCTAACCAAAGTCCCAATTTTCACAAACTCCAAAGATATCGATCCTTATAGATTTCGACCACCTAAGCGACATTTTGAGCTCAATGGAAGTGGTTTCGAGTCCAAATTCATCCGTATATAAAATGTGATTTTTAGGACTATATATAATATTCCGTAGCGACTATTCTACATTTTAATTTAGACATAACTTACAATTCATAAAGTGAAATCTCAATTTCTTACATTCGTTAGAAAATCACAACTTAAAATATCCTAACCTTTCTTGTTTCATCAAATTTTGATTTATATTGAATTCTATACATTCATTCAAAGTTTAAAATTGAATTTTCAAACTTCCTTGCTATTTCAAGTTCGTTTTAATTAAATTTAAATTTATATATTCTAACTTTGATTAAAACAAATTTTAAGTTGTTTATTCTCGAAAATAATTTGTAACAACCCGAAAATCTGGGCCAGTTTAAAATTTTTATTTTGGCAATTTTAGCGAATTTTGATTATTTAAAATGAATTATTTTAAATAATATCGATGATAAATTTATTTTGAATTGAATTCGAACGTATATATTATATACGTCGTCGTTAGAATATAAATAATTATATATAATTATAAAAGGAATTGAAAATGGCGCGGTAGTTCGATAATTCGAATTCAAACTTCAAATGAATGTACCGGGTGCAAAACAAACCGGATTTTAGTGAAACCAAAAATAATGGAATCTAATAGTGACTATCTTTCCAACGAATCCGAAAAATCAAAATTTCATAGCGGGAATCAAAAGATATGTCCAGTTGAAAATTCCGAATAGTCGCTATGGAATTCAGGCCCTTAAAAATGGAAATTTTGCAAACGACCTCGGATTTCGACGAAACCACTTTTGTTCGGTCCGTGATGTCAAATTATTGCTAGATTCCAAATTTCATAATATTTCGAATCAATATGTGAGCGTGGCAAAGGAAAACGTGTTTGACCAGTTTCAGTTGATTTTAATCGACTGGAAAATGGCCATTTTTCCAACGGTCTCAGAATTCGACGAAACTAGTTTTGTTAGGACCGTATCGTCAATACGAAGCTAGAAAATATTTTTCGGGAATTTTTCGAGTTAGTATGTGACCCCGGTAAATTGAAATACGTGTTCAAATTCAATATATAGAAGTATATGTTGATTTTGACGAAAACTGATTGTAACGATCGAATCAGCCTACGATACATATCCCATTGTGTTCGGAATGGGGGTAATTAGCTAGGGGCGACAGTCGTTGGGATCGATTCGGTGTTCGAAAGAAAAAGTTACAACTTGGAGAAAATTTAATAAATAAAATAATATAAAATAATATATATGTTTACTCTCTCCCCTTTTTCCCTCATTCTGGTCAACGCCCAATAAATAAAAGAAAAACCCGACGCCTAACCCTCCCAGCCCGATCCCGATGCTCCGCCGCCACCGCTGGCCTCCGTCCACCGCGCCCGCACCGCCGGTCATCCCCGCCGCCATCGCGCCTCATGCGAACTTCCCCCTCCCTCTCCGATCGATTCGAGACCCCCCCTTTTTTTTTGTGAAACCCGCCTCCGCTTGGAAACCGATGCCAGACCACCCGACCCTCCCATTCGCCGCACGACCCTCCCTCCTCCTCACCTCCGACGTCCAGTGACTGCTCTCCACCTCCAGTGAGCATGAAGCCCTTCTCCCTCAGTTCCTCTCTCCTCTCCACTCTAAAGACCAGCGAGAAACCCCCCCCCCCTCTGAAAAATCCGATACAATGTAAGTTTATTTTATTTTTATTTTTATTTTGGTTTATTTAATTGTCTAGGTTATTTATTTATAAAGTAATTAGTTTGTTAGAGATAAAAATATGATTTTGATATTAGTAGACAATTAAAAATATGATTTTTATATGACAGGCGTAGGAAAAATATAATTTTACATGATAGATAGAATAAAAATATAATTTTATCGTATATAGAAGAATATTAAAGTATGATCTTTATGGTGAAGTGAACAATATAAAAATATGATTTTTAATGCGATAAAAATTCGATTTTTATATATTGAATAGCGAAGTAAAAATTCGATTTTTATATATTGAATAGCGAAGTAAAAATTCGATTTTTATATATTGAATAGCAAAGTAAAAATTCGATTTTTATATATTGAATAGCGAAGTAAAAATTCGATTTTTATATATTGAATAGCAAAGTAAAAATTCGATTTTTATATATTGAATAACGAAGTAAAAACTCGATTTTTATATATTGAATAGCATAGTAAAAATTCGATTTTTATATATTGAATAGCATAGTAAAAATTCAATTTTTATATATTGAATAGCATAGTAAAAATTCGATTTTTATATATCGAATAGCGAGGTAAAAATGTGATTTTTACATATGTAGAGAATACGGGCAAAGAAAGTGACAAGAGGCAAGAACGACGAAGATTTCTACATAAGAAGAGTCGAGGCATTGGATTAGCAATTCTGTGAGAACTTCTCACCTTTTAATTTATTTTTCTAGTTGAAATATATACTAGGATGCAGACGGTGTTTAGTAGCACCCGACACCCATCGTCCACAGACCATGGACGGCTTGTATGCTTGTTTGTTTGATTTTGATGTGTAGTTAATTGAAATGTGATGTGAAATGAAATAAAATATTTATATAGTTAAAAATAATATTTTAACGTGTATATGAAATGAAATAAAAATAAACAAATCGAACGGTTTGTTTATCTACACACATTTGACTGATATTGATTGGGACGATAAATTTTACACATCGCCCAACTGCACAAATAAAATCTGCGTTTGATTGTTTGAAAACCCCACATGGGTATTGGGATGATATATGACATACACTAGTCCCAATAATTAGCTGTATGTCGATCGATTGATTGACAGACTGTTATAAGCGTTGAATATTTATATTTGATGCTTATACAGTGTAGAATGCACTTTTGGATGATGGTTGATTATTCATCGTTGTTGATATATACATGTGTTGTAGAAAATCCATATAATTAACATTATATGATAATTGATTGGGCCTCATTCCAGTTTCGAAAAAGAAATATTTGAAATAAAAATATTTGAAATAGAAATATTTGAATAGAAATATTTGAAAAAGAAATATTTGAAGTAGAATATTTGAAAATCGAAATATAAGAAGCCGCGTTGATAGATTGACGCCATTTTGACGTGAACGATATTTATATCGATTTTATTCAAATTGAAGTGAATATTAAAGGTAATTGAAATTCGAATTTAATTGGAATTGAATTGATATTGATTTTTGGGTTTATCGTGGACAGTGTTTTAAATAACACTCGTTCTTTAACCCGATAATTAATGGAATGTGATTTTGGGTTTATCGTGAACCGTGTTTTGAATGACACTGATTCTTTAACCCAGTTAACGATTAAAACTAAGTGGAGTTTTAATGAATCTTTAATTAGATTGAAATGATCGAGAATGGAGTAGCATCAGTTTTGCTCCAGGCGATAGTTAAATCTTTAATTAGATTTGAACATGAAATTGTAATTGAATTTACCGATAACACCGTGGTGTTAGATATGAAGTATAACCAGTTTTACTTCATGGGATGAATAGGTTGGGATTGGGAAATTAAAATAAATGATTACTTCGGTAAGGTTTGTTAATCCCGACTAGTTGAATCGAAATTCAAAAGTAGATTAAAGAATAAATTTTAATGATTTATCTTTGATAAAATTAATGGGAACCTTTCCCTATGAATGTGAAATTTAGAAACTAACTGTCGGTTAGCTAAGCAGAACGGTTTTCTGGATATTGATCTGATGTTGGTTTCGGCCTTCGGGGTTAATATTTGGGGAATTATTCTCTTGTTAATTTACGGTTAGTGACTGATGAATTGGAATGAGGCGTATGTTGTGTTTGTGTAACACTTATTTAAAATATACGTGAGTTATTCGGAAAGACCGGGTTTATCCCATTCTGAATAACTGATACGACAATAAGGCGAAGATGAAGACGGTGGTCGAAGACCGGAGGTCTTCACGTCGTTTGGGTGATTACTGATGATCTTGATTGGGATGTACACCCAAGAAGATGGAAACAGTTGGTGATCGTCTAGACGTACTTGGAGATTGATGGATATGCGGGGTACTAGGTGCCTCCGATTTCGTTCAGACCCAGAGCGAACTTGTAAATGGACTGTGTGTCTGACATTGGATTTTAGTCCGTGTGATTGATCTCTATTAAATATATATCTGTTTGGCGGTGGAGAATTTATTCTCTTGTTTAACGCCCTTCTCTGAGACGTACGAGCTCAGGGGTTATATACTGATGGATATCAAACGCATAGAGTGAATTGCCTGTGTGGCATGCCTAAGTGGCAATTGATCGAGGCTTCTGTTGAAAAGCAAAGTCTTGTGGTGATGATCAAAGCACAGCCTGTGTGGCACAGCTTTGTGTAACGTAAATTCGCGAGCCTCGCACCCCGGTTGTGAACCAAAAACGGGAGAGGACCTCAGGGAGGGCATGCGTTTCTTTCTAGCTAGGGTGGTGTCAGTGACCTACCAGCCCTGACATTTATATACTTTTCACCTGTGTGGTTGTTGCTGTTGCGAGGCGCCTCGGTTTGATAGGACGATCCGGGTCCGATGGAGTCATTCGTTGGCTCATTTACGCCCTAAAGGGCGGGGAAACGTAGTGTTCAGGCATAATAATCCACATCGGTGGACCGGCCCTGTCGCTCCATGGGGCAGTTGCGGCTGTTCCTGAGGCTCGGGCTAGACAATCTCGAATCGGTAGAGGACGATCCCTAGCCTCAGTTCATAGATGGAAATCCAACTTCCAAATACGTGACATTTGCGGTTTTGATTGTAGAGCCTAGTATGGCGACATGATATATGGTACCCATGCTGCCTATGATTGATACTTATGATTTGAAGTTGTTTTATACACTATGCACTTATAATAGTATAAAATGATTTGTTTTAAAACGTATCAAGCATTCTTTGGCTGTTATAAGGGAAAACCCTATCCCCCGGCTTGCGTTGCATTGTGTGATAGGACCTGGGTCTTATAACAGCTTCATTTTTCTTTGTTTAGCATTGCGCTGTTTGTTTAATGCACTAGTATTCTTGGGAGGAAACCCGTTCCGCGTTAGCGGCGTGGTCCCTTGATTTACCTAACTTTAAAATAAAGATTAATAACTGTTTTAGTTCTCACACCAGTCACATGACTGACCTGGAGTTTATTGTTTTAACCTAAACTCTGGGTGCCCCTATTTTGACACGGGCAGCTAGTAGTTTTGGTTTTGCAGATTTATATTCACAGGATCCTGGTTTACAGCTGGAACGATATCCGGGAAGCTTTGTGTCCGTATATCTCTTCTAGTTGTGTATTGTATTATTTTCCGCTGCTATGTATTTAAATGTAATTTAAATCTCTGATATTTCTGTGTAATATATATTCATTTATACTCTGTATATTCTTGTAATCTGATGCATTGTTGTAGTATACAATGGAATGTTCTCCCGTATGCGTTCTGATTTGTCGTGTTCTCAAAACAGTTAGGCGTTTCGAATGGTCTAGATCGGTTTAGCGACTGATTCAGACCGAGCGAAATTCTCGATTGTCACATTTGGTATCAGAGCTTTGGTTTACAAAGCTCAGAGAACAAGACACATTAGAACCATACGAAAGAATTCATCAGATATTGGATTAGTAATATCCAATTAGAATGACTCGTTAGAGATAGGATCAGTAGTATCCTAGAACGAGTGTGAAGAGTATATTTTTGAAAGTAAAAAAAAAATTGTTTTGAAAATTTAAATCAACTATTCGTATTTGATTATTTATTCTATATTGATCGGGACAATCTGATATATAAAGATTTTGCATATATGTCTTGCAAACGTGTATTCGAAGTTTTAATATTCTGGATAGTTATAGAATCATACTCTAGTGCCCGGGGATAATTCTGGTGACGGGGCACCATCGCCAGTATTTATCTTCGAGTTACGAAAGTGAGATTTCTATATATTTCCAATTGACTGGTGTGAGAACCGAAACTAGATAGGGCTCATTGTTGTGATTTGGCATCAAAAATGTGATTTGTTGACTGTATATCAAAGTTATGAATTTCAAAAGCTAATCAACTAATTGATTGATGTTTGTCTTGTTTGTTTATTTGTTTGATAATTTTGAACCATTACGCCTAATTGTATCAAATATTGAATTGTATTGAAATTTGGTCACATTTTCTTGCATATACTTGTACTTACATTGAACAGGTCATAGCAAGGAGGCTAGAGCAGAGAATAAAATTTGTTTGCCCGACAAATAGGTACATGTTTACTACATAATTTACTGTTTTGTTTGGGTGATGATGATTTTATGAGCCTATTGGCTAGCCGCTTGGCTTTTTCTTTTTCTTTTTGAGATCTGAAGGCCTGTATGGCAATTTCGGGATTTTCCCGTGGCTCCCTGTGCAGGGGAGGTTATGGCGAAATTTTTCGAAAATTCCGGGTGTTAGCCAAATTTTTGAAGAATTTGAAAATTCTCAGAAACTGAAAAGTTGGAGAATGGAAGCCAGATCGAACGTAGAGTTGATTAATCAAACCACTTTCGACTTTGTTCCTTTTCGGGGACGAAAAGTTTTAAGTGGGGGATATTGTAACAACCCGAAAATCTGGGCCAGTTTAAAAATATTTTATAGTTAAAAATAATATTTTAACGTGTATATGAAATGAAACAAAAATAAACAAATCGAACGATTTGTTTATCTACACACATTTGACTGATATTGATTGGGACGATAAATTTTACACATCGCCCAACTACACAAATAAAATCTGTGTTTGATTGTTTGAAAACCCCACACGGGTATTGGGATGATATATGACATACACTAGTCCCAATAATTAGCTGTATGTCGATTGATTGATTGACAGACTGTTATAAGCGTTGAATATTTATATTTGATGCTTATACAGTGTAGAATGCACTTTGGATGATGGTTGATTATTCATCGTTGTTGATATATACATGTGTTGTAGAAAATCCATATAATTAACATTATATGATAATTGATTGGGCCTTATTCCAGTTTCGAAAAAGAAATATTTGAAATAAAAATATTTGAAATAGAAATATTTGAATAGAAATATTTGAAAAAGAAATATTTGAAGTAGAATATTTGAAAATCGAAATATATGAAGCCGCGTTGATAGATTGACGCCATTTTGACGTGAACGATATTTATATCGATTTTATTCAAATTGAAGTGAATATTAAAGGTAATTGAAATTCGAATTTAATTGGAATTGAATTGATATTGATTTTTGGGTTTATCGTGGACAGTGTTTTAAATAACACTCGTTCTTTAACCCGATAATTAATGGAATGTGATTTTGGGTTTATCGTGAACCGTTTTTTAAATGACACTGATTCTTTAACCCAGTTAACGATTAAAACTAAGTGGAGTTTTAATGAATCTTTATATAGATTGAAATGATCGAGAATGGAGTAGCATCAGTTTTTCTCCAGGCGATAGTTAAATCTTTAATTAGATTTGAACGTGAAATGGTAATTGAATTTACCGATAACACCGTGGTGTTAGATATGAAGTTTAACCAGTTTTACTTCATGGGATGAATAGGTTGGGATTGGGAAATTAAAACAAATGATTACTTTGGTAAGGTTCGTTAATCCCGACTAGTTGAATCGAAATTCAAAAGTAGATTAAAGAATAAATTTTAATGATTTATCTTTGATAAAATTAATGGGAACCTTTCCCTATGAATGTGAAATTTAGAAACTAACTGTCGGTTAGCTAAGCAGAACGGTTTTCTGGATATTGATCTGATGTTGGTTTCGGCCTTCGGGGTTAATATTTGGGGAATTATTCTCTTGTTAATTTACGGTTAGTGACCGATGAATTGGAATGAGGCGTATGTTGTGTTTGTGTAACACTTATTTAAAATATACGCGAGTTATTCGGAAAGACCGGGTTTATCCCATTCTGAATAACTGATACGACGATAAGGCGAAGATGAAGACGGTGGTTGAAGACCGGAGGTCTTCACGTCGTTTGGGTGATTACTGATGATCTTGATTGGGATGTACACCCAAGAAGATGGAAACAGTTGGTGATCGTCCAGACGTACTTGGAGATCGATGGATATGCGGGGTACTAGGTGCCTCCGGTTTCGTTCAGACCCAGAGCGAACTTGTAAATGGACTGTGTGTCTGACATTGGATTTTAGTCCATGTGATTGATCTCTATTAAATATATATCTGTTTGGCGGCGGAGAATTTATTCTCTTGTTTAATACCCTTCTCTGAGACGTACGAGCTCAGGGGTTATATACTGATGGATATCAAATGCATAGAGTGAATTGCCTGTGTGGCATGCCTAAGTGGCAATTGATCGAGGCTTCTGTTGAAAAGCAAAGTCTTGTGGTGATGATCAAAGCACAGCCTGTGTGGCACAGCTTTGTGTAACGTAAATTCGCGAGCCTCGCACCCCGGTTGTGAACCAAAAACGGGAGAGGACCTCAGGGAGGGCATGCGTTTCTTTCTAGCTAGGGTGGTGTCAGTGACCTACCAGCCCTGACATTTATATACTTTTCACCTGTGTGGTTGTTGCTGTTGCGAGGCGCCTCGGTTTGATCGGACGATCCGGGTCCGATGGAGTCATTCGTTGGCTCATTTACGCCCCAAAGGGCGGGGAAACGTAGTGTTCAGGCATAATAATCCACATCGGTGGACCGGCCCTGTCGCTCCATGGGGCAGTTGCGGCTATTCCTGAGGCTCGGGCTAGACAGTCTCGAATCGGTAGAGGATGATCCCTAGCCTCGGTTCATAGATGGAAATCCAACTTCCAAATACGTGACATTTGCGGTTTTGATTGTAGAGCCTAGTATGGTGACATGATATATGGTACCCATGCCGCCTATGATTGATACTTATGATTTGAAGTGGTTTTATACACTATGCACTTATAATAGTATCAAATGATTTGTTTTAAAACGTATCAAGCATTCTTTGGCTGTTATAAGGGAAAACCATATCCCCCGGCTTGCGTTGCATTGTGTGATAGGACCTGGGTCTTATCACAGCTTCATTTTTCTTTATTTAGCATTGCGCTGTTTGTTTTATGCACCAGTATTCTTGGGAGGAAACCCATTCCGCGTTAGCGGCGTGGTCCCTTGATTTACCTAACTTTAAAATAAAGATTAATAACTGTTTTAGTTCTCACACCAGTCACATGACTGACCTGGAGTTTATTGTTTTAACCTAGCTCTGGGTGCCCCTATTTTGACACGGGCAGCTAGTAGTTTTGGTTTTGCAGATTTATATTCACAGGATCCTGGTTTACAGCTGGAACGATATCCGGGAAGCTTTGTATCCGAGTATCTCTTCTAGTTGTGTATTGTATTATTTTCCGCTGCTATGTATTTAAATGTAATTTAAATCTCTGATATTTCTGTGTAATGTATATTCATTTATACTCTGTATATTCTTGTAATCTGATGCATTTTTGTAGTATACAATGGAATGTTCTCCCGTATGCGTTCTGATTTGTCGTGTTCTCAAAACAATTAGGCGTTTCGAATGGTCTAGATCGGTTTAGCGACTGATACGGACCGAGCGAAATTCTCGATTGTCACATTTGGTATCAGAGCTTTGGTTTACAAAGCTCAGAGAACAAGACACATTAGAACCATATGAAAGAATTCATCAGATATTGGATTAGTAATATCCAATTAGAATGACTCGTTAGAGATAGGATCAGTAGTATCCTAGAACAAGTGTGAAGAGTATATTTTTGAAAGTAAAAACAAAATTTGTTTTGAAAATTTAAATCAACTATTCGTATTTGATTATTTATTCTATATTGATCGGGACAATCCGATATATAAAGATTTTGCATATATGTCTTGCAAACGTGTATTCGAAGTTTTAATATACTGGATAGTTATAGAATCATACTCTAGTGCCCGGGGATAATTCTGGTGACGGGGCACCATCGCCAGTATTTATCTTCGAGTTACGAAAGTGAGATTTCTATATATTTCCAATTGACTGGTGTGAGAACCGAAACTAGATAGGGCTTATTGTTGTGATTTGGCATCAAAAATGAGATTTGTTGACTGCATATCAAAGTTATGAATTTCAAAAGCTAATCAACTAACTGATTGATGTTTGTGTTGTTTGTTTATTTGTTTGATAATTTTGAACCATTACGCCTAATTGTATCAAATATTGAATTGTATTGAAATTTGGTCGCATTTGCTTGCATATACTTGTACTTACATTGAACAGGTCATAGCAAGGAGGCTAGAGCAGAGAATAAAATTTGTTTGCCCGACAAATAGGTACATGTTTACTACATAATTTACTGTTTTGTTTGGGTGATGATGATTTTATGAGCCTATTGGCTAGCCGCTTGGCTTTTTCTTTTTCTTTTTGAGATCTGAAGGCCTGTATGGCAATTTCGGGATTTTCCCGTGGCTCCCGGTGCAGGGGAGGTTATGGCGAAATTTTTCGAAAATTCCGGGTGTTAGCCAAATTTTTGAAGAATTTGAAAATTCTCAGAAACTGAAAAGTTGGAGAATGGAAGCCAGATCGAACGTAGAGTTGATTAATCAAACCACTTTCGACTTTGTTCCTTTTCGGGGACGAAAAGTTTTAAGTGGGGGAGATTGTAACAACCCGAAAATCTGGGCCAGTTTAAAAATATTTTATAGTTAAAAATAATATTTTAACGTGTATACGAAATGAAATAAAAATAAACAAATCGAACGATTTGTTTATCTACACACATTTGACTGATATTGATTGGGACGATAAATTTTACACATCGCCCAACTGCGCAAATAAAATCTGTGTTTGATTGTTTGAAAACCCCACACGGGTATTGGGATGATATATGACATACACTAGTCCCAATAATTAGCTGTATGTCGATTGATTGATTGACAGACTGTTATAAGCGTTGAATATTTATATTTGATGCTTATACGATGTAGTATGCACTTTGGATGATGGTTGATTATTCATCGTTGTTGATATATACATGTGTTGTAGAAAATCCATATAATTAACATCATATGATAATTGATTGGGCCTCATTCCAGTTTCGAAAAAGAAATATTTGAAATAAAAATATTTGAAATAGAAATATTTGAATAGAAATATTTGAAAAAGAAATATTTGAAGTAGAATATTTGAAAATCGAAATATATGAAGCCGCGTTGATAGATTGACGCCATTTTAACGTGAACGATATTTATATCGATTTTATTCAAATTGAAGTGAATATTAAAGGTAATTGAAATTCGAATTTAATTGGAATTGATATTGATTTTTGGGTTTATCGTGGACAGTGTTTTAAATAACACTCGTTCTTTAACCAGATAATTAATGGAATGTGATTTTGGGTTTATCGTGAACCGTGTTTTAAATGACACTGATTCTTTAACCCAGTTAACGATTAAAACTAAGTGGAGTTTTAATGAATCTTTAATTAGATTGAAATGATCGAGAATGGAGTAGCATCAGTTTTGCTCCAGTCGATAGTTAAATCTTTAATTAGATTTGAACGTGAAATGGTAATTGAATTTACCGATAACACCGTGGTGTTAGATATGAAGTATAACCAGTTTTACTTCATGGGATAAATAGGTTGGGATTGGGAAATTAAAACAAATGATTACTTCGGTAAGGTTCGTTAATCCCGACTAGTTGAATCGAAATTCAAAAGTAGATTAAAGAATAAATTTTAATGATTTATCTTTGATAAAATTAATGGGAACCTTTCCCTATGAATGTGAAATTTAGAAACTAACTGTCGGTTAGCTAAGCAGAACGGTTTTCTGGATATTGATCTGATGTTGGTTTCGGCCTTCGGGGTTAATATTTGGGGAATTATTCTCTTGTTAATTTACGGTTAGTGACTGATGAATTGGAATGAGGCGTATGTTGTGTTTGTGTAACACTTATTTAAAATATACGCGAGTTATTCGGAAAGACCGGGTTTATCCCATTCTGAATAACTGATACGACGATAAGGCGAAGATGAAGACGGTGGTCGAAGACCGGAGGTCTTCACGTCGTTTGGGTGATTACTGATGATCTTGATTGGGATGTACACCCAAGAAGATGGAAACAGTTGGTGATCGTCCAGACGTACTTGGAGATCGATGGATATGCGGGGTACTAGGTGCCTCCGGTTTCGTTCAGACCCAGAGCGAACTTGTAAATGGACTGTGTGTCTGACATTGGATTTTAGTCCGTGTGATTGATCTCTATTAAATATATATCTGTTTGGCGGCGGAGAATTTATTCTCTTGTTTAACGCCCTTCTCTGAGACGTACGAGCTCAAGGGTTATATACTGATGGATATCAAACGCATAGAGTGAATTTCCTGTGTGGCATGCCTAAGTGGCAATTGATCGAGGCTTCTGTTGAAAAGCAAAGTCTTGTGGTGATGATCAAAGCACAGCCTGTGTGGCACAGCTTTGTGTAACGTAAATTCGCGAGCCTCGCACCCCGGTTGTGAACCAAAAACGGGAGAGGACCTCAGGGAGGGCATGCGTTTCTTTCTATCTAGGGTGGTGTCAGTGACCTACCAGCCCTGACATTTATATACTTTTCACCTGTGTGGTTGTTGCTGTTGCGAGGCGCCTCGGTTTGATCGGACGATCCGGGTCCGATGGAGTCATTCGTTGGCTCATTTACGCCCCAAAGGGCGGGGAAACGTAGTGTTCAGGCATAATAATCCACATCGGTGGACCGGCCCTGTCGCTCTATAGGGCAGTTGCGGCTGTTCCTGAGGCTCGGGCTAGACAGTCTCGAATCGGTAGAGGACAATCCCTAGCCTCGGTTCATAGATGGAAATCCAACTTCCAAATACATGACATTTGCGGTTTTGATTGTAGAGCCTAGTATGGTGACATGATATATGGTACTCATGCCGCCTATGATTGATACTTATGATTTGAAGTTGTTTTATACACTATGCACTTATAATAGTATCAAATGATTTGTTTTAAAACGTATCAAGCATTCTTTGGCTGTTATAAGGGAAAACCCTATACCCCGGCTTGCGTTGCATTGTGTGATAGGACCTGGGTCTTATAACAGCTTCATTTTTCTTTATTTAGCATTGCGCTTTTGTGTAATGCACTGGTATTCTTGGGAGGAAACCCGTTCCGCGTTAGCGGCGTGGTCCCTTGATTTACCTAACTTTAAAATAAAGATTAATAACTGTTTTAGTTCTCACACCAGTCACATGACTGACCTAGAGTTTATTGTTTTAACCTAAACTCTGGGTGCCCCTATTTTGACACGGGCAGCTAGTAGTTTTGGTTTTGCAGATTTATATTCACAGGATCCTGGTTTACAGCTGGAACAATATCCGGGAAGCTTTGTATCCGTATATCTCTTCTAGTTGTGTATTGTATTATTTTCCGCTGCTATGTATTTAAATGTAATTTAAATCTCTGATATTTCTGTGTAATGTATATTCATTTATACTCTGTATATTCTTGTAATATGATGCATTGTTGTAGTATACAATGGAATGTTCTCCCGTATGCGTTCTGATTTGTCGTGTTCTCAAAACAATTAGGCGTTTCGAATGGTCTAGATCGGTTTAGCGACTGATTCGGACCGAGCGAAATTCTCGATTGTCACATAATTCATATAAAATATTTAATTTCTATGAAAATCAATTAAAAATAAATTTTAAATTTGTTCCAAAAATACGGGTTGTTACAATCTCCCCCACATAAAACTTCTTCATACCCGAAAAAGAAACAACGACAAAGTAGGAACTAAATAGTAATATAACATATCACAAATGTACCTCTAAACAGAGCTAATCAGTGATATCTACTCTGCACTTGGGATAAGCTTGCTTAATTCCATCTTCCGTTTCCCACGTACAGTCTCTAGGATCTCTACTCCATTGCACTTTGAGTAAATGCACCTTCTTGTTCCTTAGTACTCTGGTTTCTCTACCAATAATCTTCATTGGCTCTCTTCGCACAACTAAACTTGGAGTCATATCCAAATCTTGTTGTAATGCTTCATTTAAAATCAAATCGGCATCATGACCATGCTTGCGAAGCTGAGAAATGTGAAACACATCATGAACACCGGATAACCAATTTGGCAACCGAACCCGGTAAGCAAGAGTTTCAATCCTCTCGAGTATAGGAGCGGGCCAATTTATCTAGGTGTCAACTTTCCCGTCTTCCAAAATCGAAATACTCCCCTCATTAGAGAAACTCTCAAATATATGTATTCACAAACAGAAAATGCCAAATCTCTTCTTCTAGAATCAACATAACTCTTCTGTCGGCTCTGAGCTGCTTGTAATCGCTTCTTAATGAAATCCACTTTATTCGAAGCTTCTCGGATCATATCCGGACCCAATACTAATCGATTACCAGGCTCTATCCAACATGCAGGAGATCTACATGACTTACCATACAATGCTTTAAATGGTGACATTTTCAAACTTGCTTGATAGCTATTGTTATACGAAAACTCCACCAAATGTATGTGATCTTACCACGATCCTCTAGAATCAAGAATACAAGCCTGCAATAAATCTTCTAATATACGATTTACCCTCTCAGTCTGGTCGTTTGTCTGAGGATGATATGCAGTGCTAAGATTGATCTTCATCCCCAATTCAGATTGGAATGCTTCCCTGAACTTACTAGCAAAGAGGGGACCACGATCACTAACAATGCTACTGGGAACTCCATGCAGTATAACAATCTCTCTAAAATATATCCAAGCCAATCTTTGAGCTGTTATATTTGATTTCTCTGGAATAAAACGGGCGCTCTTCATGAAACGATCAACTATAACCCAAATACTATCATTGCCCTTCTTGGTTCTAGGAAAACCATCAATGAAATCCATAGAAATTTGATCTCACTTCCATTCTGGAATCTCTAAGGGCTGCAACAAACCAGTGACCTTCTGTTGATCGCTCTTAACTTGTTGGCAAATATGACACCTGCTAACATAAATAGATATACCATAGACTTCCACCAGAATGTGTGCTTGAGATCGTAATACATATTACTCACACCTGAATGAATACTAAGCTTGGATTTATGACATTCATCCAGTACCTCTCTTCTGGGTTCTGGAACATCTAAAACACAAATTCGCCCTTGTAGCCTCAGAACCCCTTTACTATCAAGCTGGAAATCTGAAGCCTCACCTTCTTGAACTCGCTTGATAATTCTCTGAATAAATTCATTATCTTTCTGAAGAACAAATATCTTCTCAATCAATGAAGGTGTAATAACCAGATTAGCAATGATTGCATTCTTCCTACTAAGTGCATCCGCTACAACATTGGCTTTCCTTGGAGTATACAAAATATCAAGATCATATGCTGTAAGAAATTTTGACCAACGCTACTATCTCAAATTCAAGTCTTTCTGGGTGAACAGATATTTCAATGATTTATGATCTGTATACAATTCTAACTTCTCACCCAAAAGATAATGCCTCCATATCTTCAAAGCAAATACCACTGCTAATAGCTCCAGATCATGTGTAACATACCTCTTTTCATGCGGCTTCAATTGACGGCTAGCATAAGCAACAACTTGACCTTTTTGCATTAATACCGCTCCTACTCCTTCAAGAGAAGCATCTGTATAGACAGTTAAATCTTGATTGTCATCTATAATAGTTAGCACTGGAGCAATATTTAACCTTACTTTCAGCTCTTGGAAAGTTGCCTCACATTATGCCGTCCAATTAAATATTGCATGCTTATTTGTAAGCTTTTTCAATGGAATATATTGCTTCAAAAAATCCTTAATGAGTTTCCAATAATAACCTGCCAATTCCAGAAAACTTCGGACTTCTGTGGGAGTTGTTGGTTGCTTCCAGTCTCTAATGGCTATAATCTTGCCTGGATCCACTGAAATCCCTCCTTCGATACAACATGACCGAGGAACTTCACTTCTTCTTGCCAGAACATGCATTTAGAAAATTTGGCTTTTAATACATTCTTTCTCAGAATGTCCAAAACCTCTTCCAAATGCTTCGTATGCTCGTTAACTGACCTAGAGAAGATTAAAATATCATAAATGAAAACTAGAACAAATTTATTCAACACTCTGTGAAATACTCGATTCATCAAATCAACAAAATAAGAATGAGCGTTACATATGCCGAATGGCATTACTAACCACTCATAAAACAAGTCTGGACCTCTGAAAGCTGTCAATGGAACACAGCCTTCGGCAATTCGCAGATGATGGAAATCTGTAGCTAGGTCTATCTTCGAAAGCATTCGAGCTCCATTCAAGCAATATAATAAATCATCAATGCACGGCAATGGATATTTATTCTTCAATGTTTGCTTATTTAAGACTCGGTAATCTACGCACAATCTGAGAGTACCGTCTGACATAGGAACAAGTATTATGCCTGCTTTCCAACTCGAGAAACTAGGCCTGAACAGACCTTTACATAACAATTGTCGAGTATGATGACCCAACTCTTCTTTCTCTTTCAATGTCGTTTTCGAATTACATGCACAACTGGCCATGCATTCAGAACTAAATCGATTTTGAAATCAATTTCGCGGAGGTAAGCGATCAACTTCTTCAAACACATCCACATAATCTCTAGCAACAGGAATATTCTCAATAGAAGTAGGAGAAACTTTAAGAGTAGACCAAAATTCTTTTCTATCTGCACTTGAGCCTATGCATGGTATAATAATACTCCCAAGTTTTGTTTTAACTTTAACCATCCTTTCGGCATATTTCACTTCGGCCTCAAAGTTAGTCAGCCATTCCAACCCAAGGATAATATCGAACTCAGAAAAATTCATGATGATCAAATTGAAAGAAAACCGGTAACAAGAATAGGAGACAGGAACTCTACAATGTAAACAAAGAATAAGAGAACCTCCTATTGGGTTGTGGATGCTAATAGATTCTTCAATATTTCTCAATTTTAAATTCAACTTCTTAGCTGTGTTGTTTGAAATAAAACTTCTTGATGCACCCGTATCAAATAATACTTTAACAGGAATATTTTTAACTGAAAGTGTACCTTCCAACACATCTAGCCTTCCTTCACTCGTAGGAGGAGATGGCGCATTTGTCCCGTCATACACATGAGCCACTTCAGCCTTTTTCAGCAATGGGAAATTCTTGATAACATGCCTTGTCTTCTGACAATTGTAGCATTCTCTCGTATCTCGTAGTTTCTGGCTAGGGCCGGATTCATTTCATTTTGTCCTTTTAGGAGCATTGCACTGATTAGTCCAATGTCCATATTGGTCAGAATAAAAGCATTTACCCTTTGGTTTCCTGTCTTCTTGGGGCTCAGATACTTCAGCCTTACTCGCCTTAGGCTTCTTGTCGGGAAGCTTTCCCTTGTTGCTAACTTGATTTCTCTCCCTATCCGCTTGAGAATTCCTCTTATCGATACCCTCATATCTACAAGCCATCTCGACAACTTTAGCAAATGGAAGCACTATATGCGCTGTCACTCTACTGTGATATTTCCTCTGGATACCGTCAATGAACTGCTTCTTCTTCCTGATCGGCTCTTGAATTAATTCCGGGCCATAGCGAGAGAGTTCATTAAACTTGCTGACATACTCATGAATGGCTCGGTCACCTTGCTGGAGATTAACAAATTCATCATGCAAGCGCTTAACTTCCTATCGTGGAACAAACCTTTCCTCAAAGTCCTCTTTAAACCTGGTCCAAGTCATGTCAACATCTCGATCACCTACAGTCAAAGCTTCCCACCAAATTAGGGCCTCATATTTAAGTATCCAAGATGCTAATTTTTTTTTCTATTATCTGCCAATTCTAGGCCCGCGAAGATTCGTTTGCAAGACCTTAACCAAGCTTGAGCTTCCTTTACGGTTCCAATGCACGTAAATGGCACACCGCCTAAGTTCTTATATTTCTTGGCGACAACATCAAGATCAAATTGTCGTTGCAGCGGTTGTTGTTGTAATACAGGCTCATTATTAGCCGTTGATTCACCATCATCGAGATCAGGCTGATTATTAACAGCAGGGATATTTCCCCTTCCTTCGCCTCTGCCTCTTCTTCCTCTGCCTCGTCCACTCATTTCCTTTCAGTTCTGAGGATAGCAAGGAAAGAGTTAGGCCAACAAAAAAGATAGTTAAAGGAATGATATATGCATAGATAATGATGCAATGATCAGGTTATATGTTATTCCGATGGACTCATTCTAGGATATTACTAATCCTATCTCTAATGAGTTACTCATCCTAGAATACTACTGATTCTATTTCTAACGAGTTGTTAATATGTTATCTTTCAGAACTAAGGTTAAACAAAGCTCTAATACCACGCCTTACACGAACCAAACCCTCGCTCCTCCGTGACAAGGTTGGTGTTTGGAAAATAACACGTTAATCACATCAATAGATTACAGAACATAGCATAATAGATAGAATTGGAGAATAATTTACATGATATCATAATAGCGGACTCATAATCATCATCAGAGTTACACAAATATAGGATCCTACTTAGTACATAACAAGTTTCATCAAGTAGATAATAAGTCTACAACGGAATCATATATAGACATGCACAAAATGGAGTTTAAGAGTTCAAAAGAAATGATAAAAGTAAGTCTTCGTCTTCAGCCAAAAGAGCACCCCATGCTATGGTGCATATCCAAAAGAAAGCCAATCACCTGTTTACTAGGTTGCCCATGTAAAAATATGGGCACCCTAGTTTACAAGGGGAAAAACAAACTACGAGTCAGTCATGTGACTAGTATGAGAAATTCCATAGTTATATAACTTAATTTAAGAATAAGGTAAATCACAGGACCACGCCATATGCCACGGAACCGGTTTACTCCATTGGATTGTCGGTGCATAAAATAAAGTAAATCAAATAAACAACGCAATGCTTTTTTAGAAAAATGAAACCATTTTAGGACTCGGGTCCCATCACACAATGCAAACATAAACCAAAGGATAGAGTTTTACCTTATAATGGCCAAACATGAATGATACGAGAAATAAAAATCATCTGATATTATTATTAGTGTTTAGTTGTTTTAAGACACTATCAACATAAATGTATCAATCCTAGACGACATGAGCGTCCCATGTCACTATGCCGCCATATAGGTTTACAACTAAAATCGCACAATGTCGTATTGGAAATTGGATTTCCATCATGAGTCAAGGCAAGGGATGTCTCCTTACCGGTTTCGAGGCACTCTAGCAAATGCCTCAGGAATCACGCTCTCGTGAGCCCTTGGAACTTCAGGTTCGGTCCTCTCTTGTTTTTGAGGATTAATTATTCCTGAACAATACGTTTCCCAGTCCTATAGGACCTGTCTCTAACCCTTTTAGTCGACTCGATATCCGAGGTGCCCCGCAATCCATCATCCACATAAGTAAAAATGTCTGGGCTCCATACCATGACACCACTTCTAGCTAGAAAGAAACGCATGCACTCCCTACAGTTCCTATCCCGTTTTGACTCATACCGGGGTGTGAGGCTCGCGAATCAATGCTATATAAAAATCTATGGTACTTAAAGTTGTGCTTTTATCATCAACCACAAGACTCTGATTTTCAATAAAAGCCTTGATTATTTGCATCTTAGCCTGCCACACTGTCAATCCATACAATGTCATCGATTTCCACCAATATATAACCTTTAAGCTCGTATCTCAGAGAAGGGTGTCAAGCAAGAGAATAAATCCTCCGCCACCAAATAGATATATATTTAGCAGAAATCAACTACATAGCACACACAACAATGTAAAACATACAATCCATTCATACGACCATTTTGGGTCTGAATGAAACCTGTAATGTCCCGTATTTTCTGATCATTTATTTGAAATATTTTATTTATTTAAAATATTTATTTGAGTTTAAATAATGGGTTATATTAATAATATAATAATATTTTATTTTCGGATATTGGGAAAATATTAAATTTGCTGTATAATGTGAACGAGCGATTTAAAGTGGTTTAAATATGGTTTATATTGAATTATAAAAATATATTCGACGTCAGAACGTTTAAATTATAATTATATTATAAACAAACTAGAAATGGCACGGTAGTTCATAAATTTCGTTCTGAACTTCAACTAAATATACAGAATTCGTTTTAAGTCGAAATTCTGTGAAACCAGAAGCGTTTAAATCAATTTGAGTATATTTTTCATATGAAAGAGAAAAATTGAGATTTCGTGTTATAATTTGTTAGTTATGTCCAGTTCAAATTTTGAAATAGTCGTTATGGAAAATCGTTTATAAACGATAACGTTTATTTAATAAATTAAAAAGGAATTTCTATATAATTAAATATCATTTAACGAGGAACGTTAAATCGTAGTAACATGGAAATTTTCAATATGGTTGGCGTTTATGTGTAGCGGTATGTACATTACACAATTAACGGTGGAATTTACTGTGTTAGATTTAAACGGTAAATATATATAGAGTAGAGCAAAACAATTATTTCGTAGAACATATTTGATGATAGGTTTTAAAACCACTGTCAAACGTTTCTCTTCAACCTATTAAAATGGACAACTAAAATTGGAATTTACATTGTTCCCATTGTTAAGCAGCTATTTCAATAAGTAGTATATTCATTACATACACATATCGTTTTACTTCACTCACGCATAGTGGATCCAAAGTGTTACTTTAGCAATAAAATATCTTCTAATTCATTTTTATAGTATGATGCTAATGTTGTACACGGTAACCCAGATTTGACATATGTTCCTTTCAGAGACTTATTCATGTTTTGTCAAAAAATTCTAGCGTATGGATACTATGTGGTAACACCCAGCCGTATAGCTACTTCATATAAAAAGAGAATGCAGACAGACTATGAAAGGAAAACTCAATATTTTGTTTTATCACCATCAGGTGAATCAATCACAGTCCTAACACCCATTCGCACGTACACAGCTATGCTGTGATCATTTTACAATGAAATCTTTCAAATAACAGACCATACTAACAAGAAAATTTGACAAAGGAATATATGAACAGTTATAGAAAACAATAAAATTTATACTTTTTGTTTACAAATCAAATCTTTACACAAGATCTTTACAGCATTGAAGCAGAAATCAGAATGCTGCAATACACAAGAAATTTCGAATAGAGCATGTATGGCACTTTGAATCCAACCAAATCTTCACTGCCATAAAAGCACCACTGTCATCAGCAAAGATCAACCTGAGAAGGAAAGAAAAAGATGCTATAAATAGCTAATAATATATATATATATAGGTATATATGAAATATTTTGAATAAAGAAAACACCACATTAAAAACTCAGATTTTGTCATACAGATAATCGAAAACAGCCAATGTACATAAAAAACATGTACAACAAGGGATATTCTACCTACATACATGTCACCTTTCAAATCTTTAAAGAAAATAAACAATGCAAGGTCAATCTGAACAGACAAAGGAAGCTAAAGAAATGATACATCCAAACCACAAAAGATATGCATTTACTCACCAAATCAAAAACAGGAAAATCTAGATTTTTTTGTGCATAAATCGAAAACAGTAAAATGTTTATATTTAACCAGATCTACACAAAACATGTGCTACCATACACATACAATGTCACAGTCATGAAATAAACCAATTGACAATTCAAACAGAGAAAATGTACCAACAACTCTTTAGACTATCAAAACAAATATGTGTATCTTTATAGTCAGAAAATCACTTATAAAATATGTTCTGCTATTACATTATCCCAATGCAGATCTGAAATCAACTTAAAATAATTTAATAGCAGACAAGACCATGTGAACAAACAATATTTATAGATGTATAGCTTAAACCATAGGGGAAGTTTGCATATCTGAGCATTTCACATGAGAAGATCGAACAAAATCTGCTAAGTAACCCACAACCATTGACTTGTCAATCACCAACAATTCAAAACACAGCTGTAAATGATAAGAAGAACATCACCTAAATCTACGCAGCAGCTAAATCTATACCTAGGATATAACAATTCTAGAGGTATAGTGATCATTCACTAGTATAAATACACGGTGTGTTCAACCACAAACCCAAAACCAACTCAGTTTCGAAATGAAAAAAAAAACCAATTCAAAACCACTGAAGATTCAAAACAGAAAAATATCAAAACCAAAACAGAAATTAAAATTTGGAAAATACTTATCTGTAGTGGTGACGAGTTGCTCGAACTAAAGACCTAAGGTTCGGTCTTCGGCTTCGCTCTTCTAGGGTCTCGTCTTCGTGGGACTACGGTGGATCGACGGGGTAGGGAGCGGAGCGACAGAAGTAGGGAGGCGAGAGGAGGACTGAAGCGGTGCCACATTCGACTGCGGTGAGGAAACAAGGATGGAAGCCGATGGTTTTAGCATAGAGGGTTTTCCTTCTTTTTCTTTTTTTGAGGCGGCGGATTGTTTGGAGAATGAAGGGGGGCCGATGGTTAGGGTATAGAAGAGAGGTGCGGGCTTGAACTAAATCATGTATGGGCTGAACGAATTAAAAGGTAAGGCCCAACTTTTTTTTATAAAAATATTACTTAGTTTCATGTTTTTTTTATAAAAATATTACTTAGTTTAATTTTGAAAACACACGTAATCAGAATTCGAGGAAACGAAAAACACTGAAACCTTGAAGACCAGTATTACGTGATGGAAGGGAACTGAGCAGGGCAGACAACATCTGGATTTTTCAGTTCAATTAAATGCCATTTAATTTGACTGAAACCAAGCCGATTTAACGACGGAATCAAAATCAAAGTGAGTTAAACTCACTCAGATCTCCGCACTTATTTTTATAAGTTGGATTTTTATTTCTATGTGCTATGGTTGCTAATGATTGACTGGTTGTTGATGTATATTCATATACTGTTTGAACTGACGGAATTAAACGTCGTTTAATTTCAGTGAAACCCCAAATCGTTATTTTTAACGACGGGTCCCAGTCAAGTTAATTCACCTTACTGGCCATGTTTATAAAATAAATGTGATTCATTTAAATGGATTGTTTGAACTATCATGATTATGTGAAACGATTTTGGTTGACATTAAAATATCGGTATTGACGTTATAAGACCATGATTGATTTAAGTTGAGTTGTCTTGATTAAATGGTCGATTAGGTTATTGAATATTGATATGAAATTCAACCTTTGTTTGGTTTAAACCAATGGGTACTATTGGTTGAGGAATTTGCAGTACATGGCCTATGAATGAACCGGTTTATAGATATCGATCTACCATCAAGTAAATCGACGAGATAAAAGTTATAAAGTTTATTTTATATTTGAAATAGATTTTTAAACCTATTATTTTGAATTAAAGTTTGTAAAAAGGAAAAATACTTGTTAATTATTAATCAAGCTTATAATTGATTTTATAAAGGAAATTTCTAATATTTATAAGCGAAATTAACTTAATGTTATAGATTTGACTGATCGTTTTGAGAGGTAATTAAAAGAAGTTATTTAAGTTAATTACACTATTAATTAATTTAAATAAAGAATCTATTTGGAACTGGTTAATGAAGTAATCATGTTTTGATTTGACCAAGCCAACCTTTTTAACTAAATTGAGGATAAGATCAGTGAGATGGTTAACAAAAAATGATTTGATTTTTAAAATAAAAAAGAAAATTATTATTTATTAAGCATAGATTAATGTTTTGCTTAACGTTTGAATTAAGTGAAAGGGAAATTGGAAATGAAAGGGTTATTTTAAACGATGATTTGTAAACAAAGTGTATAAAAAGGAGATGAGATGTAAGGTATTACTTAATGGAAGTATTAAATAAAATTGGTCGAAATAAGATTTAAAGCAAGAGGATTAAAAGTAAATTTTGGTAATGGAGTGAGTGATAGGATTTTTAACATAAATCCAAGAAGAAAATGAAACGTTTAAAGAAGAAAAGGAAAGTGGTATTTTTCTTAAATGAATTAAGAAGAATAGGTATACTCGAGGGAAGATTTTTATAAAGCACATTAACTAAAATGGTTGGATAAGTTGTATTTGGTGTTCGAAGAAATGTCGGGTTTTGAATTACAACTGATGTCTATTCAAAGATAGGAACGTTGTTGATCAAGGTCTGAGAGGTAAATTAATACCCCAACTTGAACGACTTCGGGTTTATCTGAGGGTGATATTAGTTTGTAATGGGAAGATGAGTGAATATAATTTATTATTTGCATATGAGAAATAATAATGCAATATAAGTAAAAGAGTCGAGAATATAAAATGAGTCGTTCTAAGTAACGAAAGAGGAAAGGATTGAAACTTATTATATACATGTATATAATTTGTTTTCCGAAGTAAAGGAAATAAAAAGAGATCATGTGAAATTGGAATGGTATTTTCGAGATAAAAGGAAATTGAAAGGTTAAGCTTTGGTAATGGTTTATACTAAATAATAGTTGGTTATTATATTCAAGTGATAAAATAAAGGAGATTTCATAACGTGGTTATACTTGAATAAGATGAGTCATTTTTCCAATATGGTTAATAAGAGATAAAATAGTGAATGGGTTTGAAACGATAATAGAATAAAGACTTGAATATGATTATAGAATATTTTCATAAATATGAAAGTGAAATAGTTGAAATAATAATCTTACGTCAAATATGTTATTTTTGAAATATTGAAATGTTAAAGAGTTTAAGATTAACTATCGTTAATCGTTTTAATTAAAGAGGCCATGTAGTGTTGGTACTGAACTGGTAAACTCATGTTATTCACACAATTATTTATTTGATAGTTAAATCACCGACTATCAAACCTTACACATACGATCGTTGGTACGGAAAGACCGGGATCGAATTCATATTCGAAAACCATTCCGACCAGCGTATACGTGAAAGAAAGATATTGAAGATGGAGCAATGGAAGACCGTTGATCTTCATGAGCGGAAGAACTGCTGATTTGAATTTCTCCAGTTTAGCGGCTGGAGATATTTCGACAGTGATTATATCGTGATTGGAATCTACGGATTGCAAGGACTACTCGCTACTGATCTACAGGGTGATTCCTGGGATGCAGTAGGAGGGTGCCTTCGGTTCATTCTGTTCCTGGATGACTTGTATGGACGAGTGTCTGATAGAGTATTTCCAAAGGGGATCACGTACGTTGATTTCTTCAAACGTACTATAGTTGGTGGCGAGGAATGACGGTCTCTTAGCTTAACAACTAGAGTATTTTTATGGACGTCAATTAGTGATAACTGATGGATCTGACAATGTGGCATTCAAAGTGAATGATGACCAAAGGTTCAAAGTAAATTCTGGTCTCAAGCCTCATCAACCGGGAGATGACAAAAATCGGGCAGGCAGCATGACTATGTGGGTCACTCCCATTAGGGTGTATAATCACCTATCTACAATAATTCCATTTGCTTCTTTAATCTATATTTCGATGTTGTCCCTTTTTGGGAGGCGGTTGTTGATCCCAACCGTCGGTGATATACATTCAATACACTCAAGCGAAATGAGTGGTCGGTCATTTGTGGGCTGGGTTGCAAGACGTTCTTGTTGAACCCAGTGTATTCGTCTCTAGAGATACACGATCGGCAGGTGGTTCCATACCTTGTCAAAGTTGGAATCCAATCTCCAATAAGCGCCTGCGATCTTTGATTGTATACTGTATATGTGGAGCGTGAGATGCAAGTGTTCCACTAGATTGTTATTTACTTGTATTTAGACATTATTATAATATCAGAAAAGATATTGGTTTCAAACTGTTTTGGGTCATCGTAAGGTAAAAAAACTGTCCTTGTTTATGTGTGGATTCGGTCTTACGATTACCCTTTTCTTTTGAAAAGATTTCGAATTCTAAAATCATAATTGGATGATTTACCCTTAATACTGTGCGAGTTTATCTCACTCTGGTTCACCAGACTGACCCGGTGTTTTGTAAATGTTCGGGTTAGCCCGGAGTGTACAGGTTCAGGTTATCGAATGCTGTGAAGAGACGAGGTGGAAAGGTTCAGACGTATGACATTATTCCACTGTGTTGTATATAAAGGTAGATTATTATAACTGTCCAGATGTGTTCATGTACTCTGATATTGTAAGTTTTATGTAAAGCTCTCAGTAAAGATTTATTTCTATATTATATTTTGTTCTGCTGCGATGTGAGACTCTGTGTTGTGTCGATTCTTCTTCTTCTTCTATTCTAATATTTCTTTCTTTCTTATCTCACCCTCTAACTTCTTTCCTTAGACGTTCCAACGTTCTCAGTGTTTGAAAGGTCGGCATGAGATACAGTAAAGATATTTATATCGATTTTCGGGGCCGAAAACCGCTAGGTCGTTACAAAACCGGAGGAACCTTATTCTTCATCCCATATGCCCAATACCAGAGAGAGGTCCTCGCGTATCCGAACAATCAACAAGTACGTCCGGACAACTACCACTTTAACCCCTTCAAGGGTGCTACCCATATCCAAGGCATCAATAGTAATCCATTCGATGTGAAGATTGCTGGTCTTGCACCATCTTCATTGTCTTCGACTTTTAGTCGTCGTTTAATTATTTGAAATGAGATTTAACTCGGTTTTTTCAAATAATTCTCGCATAAAATTTCAAATAAAAATCTTTTCCTTGGTTAAATCATTGGACTTCACCATTCGTTACAGTATGTAAAAAGGTTTAGTCGAGGATTTAGTTTGATCATCGAATTAGATACTTAAGTCATATTATATCCAATATTCGTTTTATACTTTTTCATGCCAAATCGTACTTAACCATTTGTATTTTTACAAACCAAGAAAAATTGGTTTGCACACATTTTAAATCGCTTAAAATAATTTGAAAACGATTTATCAAATGATTTCAAATAAAATCGATTGCTGAAATCTACAATTAGTGAAACTGACAAGTCACAAATGAAGTCGAAATGGCCTGAAACTCGGCCGGTAAAGAGCTTGGATGGACCTAAACTATTGACCATGATTTCCACTGGTCAGCAGCAGTTTTTAGCCAACAGACGTCTGTCACCCCCTAAACAAACGTCTGTTGTCAGGAAAAAAAATTCCTAAGAGTTTGGACAGACGTCTGATCATTTTTGGTCAGAAGTCCAAGCTGAAGCAATTTTTTGAAAACATAGATAGACGTCGTCCCCCTTCCGGATAGATGTCTGAGCTAAAGCATAGGCAAATGTTTGCCTAGGAAATGATGTGCAAACAATTCTCGGACGAGCTCGGATCAATGGTGATTGCTTTTAACGTTTTCTGTAACGGCACGGATTTCGCTCGGACCTAATTGATCGCTAAATCGACAAAGACCGTTCGAACCCTGCATACGCTAACTCTGGGCATACAACACATCAGAACAAATAACAGAAGACTTTTATAAACATCATAAAAATGTTACATCAGAGTACATAATATATCAGAGTATATCAAAATATAATACAACGGAAGATTAATTTTACAATAAATGTAATACAATGCACAGTGGAAATATAAACTACACAACGGAAAACGCTGAATGCACTGGACACAGCTTTAAGCTTCAATCCAGAATCCTGCTCAAACTAAGTATCTGCAAAACAAACTACTCGACTCTTTAGCCACATACTAAATCGTTTCATATCCCGAAGTAGGGAAAATCATTTCACAACATAATAATCACAAGTACTTTCAAAATATAGTACTTCACATAAGTAATTCACACATATGATCAGTCAGTATTAATCACATAACCTTTGAGCTCGTACGTCTCAAAGAAGGGTGTTAAATAAGAGAATAAATTCTCCGCCACCAAACAGATACATCATTAATAGCAAATAATCGAATATGTGATGAACTACAATGTAAAACCATAATACATTTCCAAATCATTTCGAAATCATCGGATTTTAGGCCTCGAAATCCTTTCTGTTTTATAAAACATTTTTATAAAACATTCCCTGTACAAAATCGGGAATACATTTCTTTTCACTTAAGAAAAATATATCATTTCAAAATCATTCATTAAATTTGAAATGAACACAACATCGCTTAACACCTTATCATCAAATCGTGAAGTGTTTCATAAGGCGTTAGCACAAGATATTTTCAACCCAACCCAATGCTAAATGTAAAAGCATATTCTGCTCATAAACTGGTCGAGCAGCATTCACACCATCAATCAGTCACAATCAATATCAACAACCACATATATTTGGTTTACACCACTTCTCATGTTTTTGGTAAATTTAATCACCATTCATTCTTTCAAATCTAATTAAAGATTTATTCTAACTCCAATTGGTTTCACTAAAATCCATTTTATTTTGCACCCGGTACAGTCAGTCAAAGTTTGAATTCAATTTTTGAAACTACCGCGCCATTTCAGGCCTTGTTTATAATTAGAAATAATTATATTTATTTTCAAACATCGATTCAAACTTACTTTTCGTCGTTATTATTTAAAATATTTATTTTAAATATTTAAAATCCACAAAAATAGCCAATTTAAATTTTTTAAATTAGTTCAGATTTTACGGGTTGTTACATTTTCTAAATGAAAATGAAGCCTCTTAGCTCACCAAAAACATTCTAAAACACATACACTAATTCATACAAGAAATTCCTGACAATTTTGATCATAAATTCAAAGGTGAACTAAATTCCAAACCAACGCTATCAAATGTGATTCAAGCTAGAATGAGATGGCTTGGCAATGCTAAAGGGAAGCTACATGAGCAAGGGTGCACACAATAACTTCGCTTATAGCATATACAACTCGAATATGGATTATACTAAGATTTCAGAGAGTAGAAAAGCAAGGAAATCGACAAACCAAGCAACTAACCTAATACATACTCAACATATATCCAATTCAAATGTGTTATAGGCACACTATACAAGCATAAAGCTTGAGGCATTAATGTGAATTCGTGAATAATACACCTACAACATATATAATCATATTTTCAATGCACTACTTAGCATTTAACATCATAGTAAGGTTATATGATCAATCAATAGTCATTCTATCAACCCAAACTTAATCAACTACTACATAGTTAATTAACACTAGCCCTTTCGGGCTAAGTTTCTCACCTTTGCTTGATTACAAACAAGGACTATATCCAATAACAAGCAAAATCAACCTCTCTTCCAGTAGTGCATGCAAATCTCTATACACATATAATTGAATTTCCTAAGAATTAGGTCATAGGAAATCTTAAAAATCAAAGAGAAAACAAGTAGTAGAAGATGGAGAAGATGGAGAAGATGAAGAGGAGCTTACCTAAGCTTCTACACTTGATTTCAACAAGAATTGGGCTTAGAATCAAGAACACTAGCTTTAGAATTTTAATTTCCCATTCCTTTCCCCATATTTTAATTTGGTTAAGTGTTGAAGTGGAACGAAGGAGAAAGGGGTTGATTTGGGGCACTTAAGTGAAGGGGCTAAGTTGGCTAACCAAGCCCTAACAAAAGTCCCAATTTTCAAAAACTACAAACATATTGATCCTTATAGTTTTCGACCACCTAAACGATGTATTGAGCTAAATGGAAGTGGTTTCGAATCCAAATTCATCCGTATACAAAATGTGATTTTCAGGACTATATATATTATTCAGTAGCGACTATTCTAAATTTTAATTTAGACATAACTTACAATTCATAAAGTGAAATCTAAATTTCTTACATTCGTTAGAAAATCACAATATAATATATCCTAACATTCCTTGTTTTATTAAATTCTGATTTATATTGAATTCTAAACATTCATTCAAAGTTTAAATCGAATTTTCAAACTACCATGCTATTTCAAGTTCGTTTTAATTAAATTTAAATTTATACATTCTAACTTTGATTAAAACAAATTTTAAGTCGTTTATTCTCCAAAATAATTCATCTAAAATATTTAATTTCTATGAAAATTAATTAAAAATAAATTTTAAATTGGTTCCAAAAATACGGCTTGTTCCATGTTAAATCTAAATTGTGACAAATTAGTTAATTGAATAAACATGTTAAACTAAAAAAAATATTTGTAATATTAATAAATATTAAGTAATTTTATTTTACATATTTATTTATATATATAATTGAAATAGATGAAAATACAATTATTTTATATCAAAATGTTGGACTATTAAATAAATTACCAAGTGTTGAGTTAAATAAAGTTATTTGTGATTAACAAACAAATTATTGAACCTGATGTGAATTAAATTGCAACATATATAAAAATAGTTTGGAATGGTTAAATAATTTTGTATAAATAAAACAATAAGATAATGGATAATTTTATTGTCTTGAACGTTAAATTAATAAATAAATTTGGCGAGCATTGAATTGAGTATAACTAACGAACGATTATTAGATTGTAAATTGTTCGATGAGAGATGAAACAATTTGTATATATGACTGAAAACCATTTCTAGATTTAAATTTAAATTACTAAGTAGGTGAGAAACTAACTAAATGTTAAATGTGAATAATAATAATAATAAAAATAATCAAAACACGCTACCTCGAAGCCCAAGTCCAAGCCCATTAACTTTTCCAAGCCCATTATGCTCTGTTTGGATCGACTTATATAAGTCGATTTTTGACTTTTTGAAAATCAAAATGAATTAGTTTTTTGTTTTGGAAAGTCAAAAAGCAACTTATTTTAGTCCATCCAAACGAGCCCTAAGCGTTGAACCTTGAAAGATCGAAATGACTTCACATGGGAAGAAAATCCCCAATTACTCTCCTATACATAAACAACGATCTTTGAAAAATTAACAACTTAAGCTCGTCTCTCACGCCTGGCGATCGCGGAGGAGGTACTGGCTGCAACGACGTTGTGGTTGATGCGCCTGGTGGAGAAAGGAGGACGGGCCTAGAACGCAAATTGGACATGCTGCGCATGGTGGAAGCTCGGCTTTCCGGGTCGAAGAATGATGATGAAATGAGATATAGGGGTGACTATGAACCAAATTAAGCTTGGATTTTGAATTTGGGATAAGAAGAAAGCTTCAATGTCGGTATGTGTCTATTCACCAATCTATGTCCAATATATGTTATTCTTTGCTTAATTTTTTTTATATTGGGATTTACTTTGATTGTTGGAATATATTTTTGGTATGTAAGATGGATATGGATGTTTGAAGATGAATGTTTAGATATTTATTGAATTCTATGGCATTAAGTTGGATGATCACTTAGGATTTAATAGTTGCAAAAAAAGGGTTGCTATGAGGCAAGCACGATTCATCTTTATTTTGCATTCCAGACTTGTTTCAAAATATTTCATTCACATAGTATGTCGTATTCTATCAACACATAGATATTTGGATGATTTTATTATTTTAATTTGAAGTATTTTGGAAGTTCATGTCAATTGTTCTAATACTTTTCGCATTTGTGATCATTATTTTTGTGAGTGAATTATAAATGTTACCACATTAAATAACTTATATTTTCATAAACATCACCGTGTGATGCTAAAACCACCCAGTTTTCCTCTTCCTAATATCATAAATAAAAATAATAAACACAGTATATTTTATGTACTTCCTAACACCAAATGCAATTCACATGACAATCAACCACCGTGCAAAATCATTTTGTACGGCAAACAACCACTGACTAACACCGTTTTCCATGGTTATCAACAACCAAACTACTATTATTCGGTGATTAGTTATCACGAGAATTGGTGTTGGACGTCGATTGTTCGCCGAGAAAAAATATATGAAAATATTGTATTGGGTAGCCCCTTAAAAAGTTTGGTACTAGGAAGAGTGTAGTACAAAATTTTATGGTATTTTTTAGTAATGATATTAGGAAGAAGAAAATGAGGCGCCCTTAGCAGCACACTATATTTACATAGATCTTAATAGTGCGACATTTTATATTGTGAAATTATAGTATACAAAGTGATTTGATTTGTTGTTAAATTATAAACAGATTGAATTTAACAATGTCAACATAAATATAAACCTATTTAGGGAAATATTAGTGCTTACTTTATACTATGGATAATTATATTAATATGATAAATTAATTTGATTATATGTATTTTTTTCCTAGCTTATACTTTTTATTTAATTACTATATTTTAGAATAATTCTATTTATTATTAATCGGCTACTTAAAGAAGTTTACAATCATTTTGAACAAGCCATTCTTTTTTTTTTGAAAGGAAAGAAGAAATTTATTTATTCACAGAACATGTACAGCTTTACATCCTAAAAACATTATACCAAAAGAAAGAAAACTATAACGTGCTATATAGTAACTTAAGAGAATCACAAAGACAATCTGATAGATTTTGTAAACTTGCTTAGAATAATCATGCAAAGCTGATCTGCGTTCCTCATGTGGTCCCCAAAAATCCGATTATTCCGTTCAGTCCAAATTTCATACATAAACTTTTTCATTAGCTTCAACAATATGCATTTTCTACTGGTCTTCCACATAGTAGCTTTATAAATGTTGAACCATTCAATACGACTAGATGAAGAAGGCTTACGGAAACCATTAGCAGCAAGCAATCTAGACCAAATAACATAAACAAGTGGACACCCAAAAAAGATGTGATCATTTGTCTCAGCATGCGACTTGCATAAAACACATACATCATTAGGAGCAATGCCATAATTAAAAAGCTTACTCTTTGAATTTATTGCATTCGCCATAATCTTCCAAAGTAGGAGATTTTCCTTAGCAGAACTTCCACAATTCCAAATTCTTTTATGCCATGGAAACGTTTGTCTATGTGATAGCATCAAATTGTACACATGTTTAACAGAATGATCTTTACCACACTATTGAGTTTCTTTATTACCTGAAAATCCAAAGTTAACATTGATCTCACTCCAAATATTCCGCAAAACAGAAGAGCTGGAGTAAGGCAGCAAAAGTGCGCCATCATGGATATAATCTGTAACAAATGCAGATTGTGGGATGCTCGAGTTCACCATAGTATTATAATCAACAATCTCACTCAATATTAGTCCCGGTCGAGCCCATGGGCTATGCCAAAAAGAAAGGTTAGGAATAATTTGATAGTTACATTGGAAAAAAGGCTTGAAAGTGTCTCTTAGCTTCAAAATATTACGCCAGCTCCAACTGCAACTTTGTGGTATTGACATAGACCAGAAATTTCTATCAACAATCAAATTATAATGAACCCACAATGCCCATAAACATTTCTCCTTTGCAAACAATTTTTCAAAGTAGACAGAAATGGCAGCTTTATTCCACACAAGAAGGTTTGTTATTCCAAGACCGCCAATTTTTTTATCATCATAAAGTTTATTAAAAGCAAAAGGAATCATCTTTTTAGAGTATGGATCACCATGCCATAAGAATTTGTTTACAACACTTATAATAATATCAGTGAGCTTAGCGGGTAGAATGTAGTGTCTAGACCAGTAAGTTGTCATGGCATTGGCTATTGATTGGACAAAAGTAAGCCTACCAGCCTGGGACAGACGGCAACTAGGCCACTGTAACAATTTACTGATGATTTTCTTATATAGGCGAATGCACTGCTGCGTTGTAATCCTGGAACAAATTACAGGCATTCCTAGATAAATAGAATTTGCAAGCAATTCAGCAAGTCCCGAAAAAGATATTATTTCCATTTTCCTTTCAGACGTAACTCCAGCAATCAAAATATGCGATTTGTCAATGTTGATACGAAGTCCAGTAATACTATAAAACCGCTCAAGAATACCAAAAATGCATTGATTGTTCTGGAGAGATGGCTTAGTAAAGATGATAAGATCATCAGCAAAAAGCAAATGAGAAATTAAGGGTTTCTTACATTTTGGATGAAGCTCAAGGTTACCACTTGTAATTTGTTCAATAATAAGGGAGTTCAGCAATTCCATAATGATGATAAACAAATATGCAGAAATTGGGTCTCCTTGCCTTACTCCTCTAGTGCCTTTGAAAAAGCCATGCAATTTTCCATTCCTTATGATAGAGTAAATAGGTGTCGAAATACAAGAATATATCCATGCAATAAAAGGTTTTGGAAAGTTCATGCGAGACATCATTGCCAAGATGGCTTGCCAAGAGACCGAATCAAAAGCCTTTTTAATGTCCAACTTAATCATACATCTGGGGGAAATGCCCTTCCTCCTGTAGCCATGCAAAAGCTCCTGAGTAATCAGGATGTTGTCGCTAATTGACCTTCCTTTTATGTATGCTGATTGATTTGGAGAGATAATTGATGATAGAACACTTTGTATCCTCAACGCTAAGATCTTAGAAATAACTTTATAGATAATGTTACAACAGGATATCGGTCGAAAATCAGCAACCGATGCAGGACAGTCAATCTTTGGAATAAGAGCAATGGCTGTCGCATTCAGGCTTAAAGGTAAAGAATTACTCATAAAGAAATGTTGAACAGCACCAATTATGTCTTCACCAATCTGTGACCAGCATTGTTGTAAGAAGTAAGCATTTAAACCATCTGGTCCGCCGCAACTATTTGAATCCAAGCTAAAAAAAGCAGCTTTAATTTCTGAGCCATCAACAAGAGTAATTAGGCAATGAGATTCTTCCTCAGAGAGAGAGGGAACAACAATATTGAAAAGAGGTAGCACATCATATGTTGGCAATGGAGAGGCAAGGATAGATGAATAATATTCTACAAAGGCATTATCAAAACCATCATCAGAATTGTGCTCGATACCATTCAAAATCCTTGATGGAGAAGATTGAGTCCTTATATTTCTTTATCTTGATTGAGTCATGAAAGTATTTAGTGTTTCTATCTGCTTCCTTTTCTCTTCTTACATAAGCATTCTGTTTCAGACCCGCCAGTTCAAGATTTAAAGCATGCTTCAAGGCACTTTGCAATTGTACTTCAGCCCTAATTAGAGATGCATTATTAGGCAATTGAGTAAGCTCATGTTGTACTTTGAATAACTCTTCTCTTATGCTTGTAGATTGTTTAGCTCCAGAGCCAAATGTGTACGCGGATCAAGCTTTGAGATGTAATTTAAGAGTTCTGAGTTTATCCATGAATTTTAGCAAAGAATCACAAGGGGCTTGCTGATTCCAAACCTACGCTAAAATATTAAAAAAGTCAACATGTTTAGTCCAGTGATTAAAAAAATTAAAAGAGGTACCTCCCTTGCTAATGGCATTAACATTTCCCCAGCGAAAAAGAAGAGGACTGTGGTCTGAGAGAGAAGGAGGGAGGGCTTGATAGAAGGACATATGCCAGATATTGATAAAATGAATGTTAACAAAGATAAGATCTAATTTGCAACGAGTAGGACGTCTAGATCTGCTACGATTAGACCATGTATACTCAAAACCATAAAAGATTAACGGGATAAGACATGAACTAATCAGAGCTTGATTTAGAGGAGAAATCCCTTTGATAGAGAGAGGATTACCACCAGACTTTTGTATGGAGGAGTGCATACAGTTGAAGTCTCCTCCAACAATCCAGGGAAGGTTAGGATTCAAAGAAGGCAAGTTATCAAGAAAAGATTGTCTCAAAGATGCATTATTCTGATCATAAACCGAGGTTAGAAAGAAGTGTGAGTTTGAAGATATGTGAGTGCAAAAGAAATGAACAAATTGGTCAGATGAAGCAAGTTTTGTTAGATGGAAGATGGATTGGTCCCATAGAGTGAGAAGTCTACCATATTGAGCATGATCAAGATTATGGTCAAAGTTCCACCTAAAGGACATATTTGCAGCAGCTTTCCTTGTCAAGTTCACATCTAGTTTAGTTTCCGAGAGGCAAATAATCTGATTATTATATCTTCTAATGAAAGCATGAATATCACGTTGTTTTGATTCCAAATGAAGTCCTCTAATATTCCAAAAAGCAATATTGTTCAACATCAAAGTTTAAGAGGGCTTGTGAGTGGGGCGGGATGCTTTCGCATGTGCCTTTTGGATGGAATTTTGTTGCTAGCAGAAGGCATAATGTCAAGAGATGAAAACTCCTTGCCATCATTTAGATCCTCAAAATCAGCAACATTTTATGTCTGCGACTTTTTCATTCTACCTCTCTTTTTCTTTATACTACCTTGGGAGCATGGGATTTCCTCTTGTAGCATCGGCGAATTGCTTTGACCAATCAGCGACAGTGGAAGGATAATATGCGGGGGGGGGGGGGGGGGTTGAGAGGTGGCTATAAGGTGAGGACGCAGGAACATTAGAGTTGAGCTTGCAGCTAAACTTTGAGTTATCTGGGACTTGAAAGAAGGGTGGATGGATAGTTGACGGATTAGACTTTGAAGTGGATGCACCATTATCATTGTGCGTTTCCTCAGTAATGTCCTGTGCCATGTCTTCAAGTACAAAGAAGGTGTTATGCAACTGAAAACCGTCCAATTGAGGATCATTATTGACAAACACTTGCTTTCCTTTACACTGAGTTGTTGCGCCATTAGCGTTACCTGTTGAACATACATCAGTACTCTCCAAGTTGTCTTTGTGAAAATCACACTTCTCATGCACTACACCTGCCTCATCAATTATAATAACCTCGTCCAAATCATGTTTTTCCTCATCCGACTTCTTCTCCTTCAAACCACTCTTCACTTTTGGAGATTCTTGCCTGTTTGATTTAACATTTAGTTGCTCACCTACCGATTTTTGGACCCAGACTTTTTTCCTTCTATTAGCAACTTCCTTCCAATCATTGTGATTATTCCGAAGTCTCTCTTTACCCCAACTATACCTTTGCTTGTTGTCAACACCAACATTCATATCAGCATGATGCTCTTCATTATCCTTAACATGACAATCATTGTGCTCACATTCTACCGTACTATGCCCAAAGACCTTGCAGATAGTGCATATCGATGGTCTCCAGTTGTATGAAACTTTGACAGATGGACAATTAACACCTAATTCAGGGACTTCAATACTGTCAGGCAATTCATAATCAGGATTTATTTCAACCAGCGCTTTGGCGTATTTAAATCGCTGCATCTTCTCTGTGCTTTCATCGAAACAAATTAACCGTCCAACATGGCAAGCCAGCCAATTAATACCATATAGGGTCCATAGCAAGAGAGGAATACAGTGCAAATGTATCCAGATTGGAACTTTCCTGATTTGGGATTGTGAACTACCAATAGAGGGGTCCCATGTTGTAATTATAAACATCCTTCCCCTAAAGAAGACATGATCAGCGTGAAGAATTTTCTCCCTGTCTTGACTGTTTGAGAATTTAAATAAAAAGTTGTTGCCATCTGATTTTATGTCAACTTCGCCTTGCAGTTTCCAATACCTTCGTAAGAAATTAACCACAGAGCTGTAAGATGATGTTCCATCCAAAAAGAAACCAACCAGATAATCACTCCAAAAATTCAAGCCTGCTTCTTTCATAAAGTAGGAATCAGTGGTTTTGTCTTACCATCTCTAGGGATTTCATAATGAATAGGTTTAAATTTGCCTGCATTTTAGGGTAGTGCTTTGAAAAGTGAAGCATAGTCCTGTTTAACTGGGTTAGAAGTATTATAAAGGGGGCTCGACTGATCAGCATGAAGTGAAGATGAGATGTTCGATGAAATTCGTTACTGATTTAAGGAGGTACTGGACTGATGATTGGGTAAAACAATGGACGATTTACAGTTATCCATCACATTCACAGCGGGGTTCATGGTACCAACAAAGCACCGATCTGTTTGAGTTGTATTCAGGTTATCAACTGGATTAGATTTAGGTGGATCCGGAGCTACCTTTGAAAGCTTCGCACGTTGATGAGTCACAGGATATTCATCAAAGACAGAAGGCGATCCATATGAGTGATAAGAAAAATCATGAATAGTGGGATCAGATCTGGCATGAGGATTAAGATCGAGGTTCAGGAATAATAGAGGAGGGATTGACTGGACGAAAAGTGACAGGAGGTGGAGGATCAGGTGGTCGTGAGGGTAAAGGTGGAAAGTCTGAAGTTTATATTTTTATTATGTCTTGAAAAACTTATCATATAGTGTTTAATATGATACTGCATTGCCCCATTAAATAATATGCTTTCATAGGTCTATACAAATTTATAATGAATGCTTATATTTTCCATTTGAACAATTCTTTGAGAATGTTATTCATTTTATTTTGTTTCGTTTACGAATTATATTGGAACTGCTTGTGCTTCCTTGAATAATTTTTGAATTCAATCGTTACTTGTTAATTTCCAATTTCCAATTCTTGTGCGAACTCTTATATTATGACTGATTCACTATTGATTTAATTTGATGGTTGATTCAAATAAGATACAGTGATGTTATCTTTTATGTGATTTTGTAATATTTATATTCTATGTAACAAGAAGTTTGAATAAACGACTTAGTGAAACCGTCTGGTATGAGACTTTTGATATCACTATTCTGGTTATTCATAGGCCTTGTTGTATAGAGTATCTAAGGGAAAGTGTAGCGTGTGAGCATTAAATAAACATATTTGTAAACGCGGTGGTAAAGGACACCGATGACTTATTTATCTAGTTATCTTTTGTTCGTGTATAACACTTAAAATGGGAATTATTGGTGTGGTATTCGCTGTGATGAGTACATATATATATATATATATATATATATATATATATATGTGTGTGTGTGTGTGTGTGTGTGTGTGTGTGTAGTAGTCATTAACTGATTTATAATTATATATTTAGCCATGTGTCGGCTATACATTATATATATACAGTACGTTGGTACAAACATTTTGTGATAGATCATTATTTGCATACTATCGTGCGTTGCGGTGCACCAACTATCATATTATGTATATATGTGTGTGTTTAGTTAATAATACCGGACTATCACTGACCACCTTTCTATATATTATGGGAGTGAGCTAGAATGGCCAGTATCCACCCTGGCGGCCTGATCGCAGGGTCGCGCCAGGTGTAATTAACTATTTTCTGATGTTACAACTACCATTAGAGATGAAAAATTAGTGTTAAGAATTGATAATGAATTATGTAATCATATTAACTTTATTTTATGGATGAATGTGATGAATAAGGTATTTATATTCATACATTACCTTGTTTAAATCAATCTTTATGATTCCTCTATAGATTTACATTTCTGGGTAACTGAAATAGAAATTTCATATCCCATGAAATATATATTTTCAACTCTATGTTCATACTTTACGGATGGATTTGCTTGTAAGTCAATTCAGAATATTTTACCGTGTAATATTTAATGAGTGGATGAATGTGGAGTTGTTTGATGTTAAATTGTTTCATTATTGCCTATTAGTTTATTAACTACTTTTCATCATTTATTCAACCATCGAAATTCTCCTTTATCCAATCATTCATATTCAAGATGAACATTTATTTGTTTTTCTCATGTTGATTTATATTCATTTTATTTCAACATAGATTATTCAAATTTCATTTAGTGTCCATTACTATATCAGTTACAATTGATCTTCATTTCCCACTTCAACTCAAGTGAAAGTTCAAAAAGTGTACATTACCTTTGGCTGAAGATAGCAGCGTTTTAATAATTTTTGTGAACTCAAATAGTCAAAATTATGATTTAATTACACTAAGACATAGGACATGCGAGTCTCAAATAACGATAGGGATTGATGTGTAGACATAATCATAAAAACACTATAAGCGGTAAATATATAAGGAAAAAAGTAATAGCAATGATATTACCCCATGGCCATTAAAATCTGATGTCAACTCTTTTGCATTTCTAATATGAGTGACGGGAGACAATTGCCAAGTTGTTTAAGGTAAACAGAAAGTTATTTAAAACAAATGATGTAGTGTTAAATTTAAGCTCAACCAAACATAGTCAATTACCGTGATAATGTATCATTTCTTCCTGTATTGGAATGACATTAACAAAATTACAATTTTGGAAAAGATAATGAAAAAATAGAACATGGTCTTGAACTTGAAGATGATTCACCAAGAAAGAAGCAACCATATAAGCTATCATATATGAACAAAAATGCATCTTCATATGAACCTTAAATGAGAGATTTAGGCTTGTCCACAAAGAATAATATAACAACATATCTCCTTATTTTAGCTACCTTTCAAATCAACCATTCCAAATGGATAAGTTAAAAATCACAAAGAAAACTTTTTTAATCAATACCCATATAGAGATCCATTTACTGAAAGCTATATTTTTTATAATTCAACATGCACTTAAAAAGTGAATAAGAGCAGCTAGACCCAGATTTCCTTATATTCTTGGACTAATTGCAAGAAAAGACCATATCGGTAGCTTCCTAAGTGTACAAAGCAAGCTAATTAGCATAAATGTAAACTAACTTAAGCCATCAATATATCCCATAATATTACCATTGATCAAACATCCATTATATTCATATATTTGTTTTCTTGATTATCGGTACAAATGTCTCATGATAACCCCATGAATATAAACTTAGGTCATCAATATGTCTCATAATACAGTCAATAGTCATGCTCCATAATTGTTCATATATCCGTGGACTGAACTTTTAAATTATTAAGTGAATAACCTATTAAAAATAAGCTTCTTTCTAAGTTCAGGCATGCTATGTTATATATATACTACGATTATTTTGAATTCTTCAAGTTGCACATAACATAAAAATCATTAAAAAATTGTAATTCATTAAACCATAGCAGTGAAACCAAATAATACTGTCTGCTAGTACTAAAGTTAAATAAATATGAGCACCTCAATGCAATTCTGGTTGTAGTATAATTTTTGTATCACAACAGTAATAACTATAACACTGATGACTTTCAAAACAACATATTTTTTTTCCAACTTGATATTCAGTGTCAACTGTGTTGCGGAAAGAATGAAACTTATGAATAGTTGTTTTTCCATTGTGACTACAAAAATACATCATCTCTTTTTGCCAACCAAAAATGAGAATTGTTCATCCAATTACTGTAGATCTTTTAGAGGAAAATCAAGAGCTTAAATCAACTTTTAGAATGAAAACACATGCAAGATACTGCTTATGTCGCACTAAGAACTTCGATTTATCATATTTGTGTAGAAAGAAACATGAAAATCTTTAATAATGAAGAAAGCATGATACTATAGTGTTACAATTATCAATTATTGGAATTAGTTTGTTATTTTCTAAATATACACGTTAATCACCTTGAAGAGCTATTATAATTATCAATTGCAAGAAAGCATGAGACTATAGTCAACCTACTCTTGCTGCGAATCCTCCTAAAGATCAACCAATCATTCTGCTTCTTCTAGCCTAATCCTCAGGATCTACGGAGGAATGTGATCTAGATGAGCCAAGCTTGATCTCATGAAAGCCTCTGACTCCTATTCAAGAAGCTGGGACTCCGGCTACTCCTATAAATTCCTTAGTTGAGGGTATTTCTCTTCTCACTCCCCAATTCCAGAAAATGATCATATCTCATCGTCAAGTGGTTGGGCCTTCAGTCGGGGGACCTATTGTTCCGCCGGAACTAATCATTGCTCTTCTTGTTTTAGGTACTCTAGTAGAAAAGTCTGCTTTTGAGGCTGAGATGGAAGTCGCCAAAAAGAAGCAAGTGCCCCTACCCTAGACCCAAAAAAAGATGAAGAAATGATAGATGCCTTAAAAGGGTTAGATGGAAAGGGTACTTAGCCAGATGAAGAAGTGGAGTATACAGGGAGACCGACAAGACTGGACCTCTAACCCTCGCTGAGATAAAGGCCAGAAATGAGGGTAAGCTTCTCCTCCTCAAATTTGAATCAAGTTTCGAGCCTCTTATGGTCAAACATCTTAAAGTTATTGCTCCTTCTATTGCAGATCTGCCAGTCGAGGAAACTCATTCCCCTGTCTCAGCTATAAGGAGTAATAAAAAAACATAATGTGCCGAAGTCAGGAGCTTTTGATTCTTCCAGCAACAAGTCCAAGAAAAGGAAGTTGTAACACCCCACCTCCACTAGGGTCACTCACAAAGGGAATGCACTAGCTTTGGTGGAGTATTATCTAGGTAAACATGCACAGAAATATTACAAGACAGAACATATAAAACAGCGGAAGAAAACATGATTTCATTACTTTATAAAAGTAGTAAGGTCTAAAACCTTTTACATCAAAGTGCCACTAAATTACTTACATCGAAACCTGTCTTGCAATAATAAAGAAGCATAAAACCATAGTCATAAATTATTCCCCAAGTAAAATAGCAAAATAGCCATAGCCATGAAAAAGTCCAAGCCATAGATGATGATCTTGAAGCAGAAAATCCGCACTAAGTAGCCACATTTCCTCCCTGTAAACCTGGGGGGGGGGGGAACGGAAGAAAAAGAGGCGAAACAAAATAGGTCAGTCATAAAGACTGAGTAAGTCCTAGTGACTTCCAGCATAAAAACAGGTAAGAGTAACATGATATGTATAAACCGAAAGTAAATATAAGCATGATGACAAGATAAACAGATCAAACTAAGATATCAAGATAAACTCAAGTAACAAGATAACCAAGGTAACAGGTTAACCAAGATAACAAGATAAACTCGGAATAGCATCACATGTCTAACGTCCTCTGCACCAACCGTACTAGCATCCGAACTCGTATCATCCCTTCCATGTATATGTATAGTCCCTTGCCGTATATCGTACGGGTTCCATCACGTTATTCTGTACTACTACAACGTAGTGTCACCGTCCTTGAAATTGCTCGGACTGCCATCCTTGTTCTGGCCAGATTCCCTTATCATGAATTATCGCGTGTTCAAATAGGATTTACGCCACCTAGGACCACTAGGGATTATGCTACCTATTGGACGTTTTCTAGATTCGATCAGGGTTTATGCCACCTAGGACCACTAAGGATTATGCTACCTATCGAACAACGCCCTTTTCCCACGTAACGATTTAATCGATCGGCTTCCTACAAGTCCTAACTCGTTGTGTGTCGGTGTCATACGGCCCAATCACGAATGTAGCTACTCTGTGCTAGGTCCACCCTAGGGTGTATCAAGCCCTAGGGTGTCAACCACTGACACCATTCCAAGCACACACAGAGTACACTACTGGTGCCCACACCTGCTTTTTCAACTCCGGACTACGTGCACGACCATAGTCCGCCTGAACCTACAATGCCGCACCAAACTCAGCCGTCGTTTTGGTCGCTTACAATCAGCCCAGTAATCGTGCCCCACCCTAGCCTAGTCCCTAGGGTGTCGTGATACATCCAAGAGGGTTACTGCTGAAAAGGACTGCGTAACTAGGGTTTCCGTCCAACAGGGTTAAGTGTTGTCATCTAAATTCAAGACTTAACCCCTATCAGTCTAGCATGTCAAGTTGGTTAAGTGTGGTCATTCAAGTTCGTGACCTAACCTGTCTGCATGTCATGTCAAGTTGGTTAAGTGTTGTCATTCAAGTTCATTACTTAGCCCTACGAATCATGTGTCAAGTTGGTTAAGTGTATTTTAGCGGTTTATGGCTTAACACTATCCAAATCATCATGTCAAATTGGTTAAGTATATTTAAGCTTAACCCCATCAGATTACCGTGTTAGATTGGTTAAGTATATTCAAGCTTAACCCCATCAAGTTACCGTGTTAGATTGGTTAAGAATATTTAAGATTAACCCCATCAAATTACCGTGTTAGATTGGTTAAGTATATTCAAGCTTAACCCCATCAAATTGTCGTGTTAGATTGGTTAAGTATAGCCAAGCGATTCATGACTTAATCCCATCAAGTTATCATGTTAGATTGGTTAAGTATATTCAAGTGATTCTTGACTGAACCCCATCAAGTTATCATGTTAGATTGGTTAAGTATTATTCAAGTGATTCATGACTTAACCCCATCAAATTACCGTGTTAGATTGGTTAAGTATATGTTAACCTAACCCCATCCACTAGTCAAATTATGACGGTTAAGTGTTACCCTTGTGAGTTTGCTTAACCTTACCATGCATCACGTTATACTAGTCGGGTGTTATCGATCCATTCAGGTTAAACTAACCCATCCTCTAATCGTGTTATATGGTTAAGTGTCATCAAGAAATCAAGTCCGGATTTACTTAACCCACCCATCCACGTCATATTGGTTAAGTGCCATTAGTCTAATCAAGTTACTTAACCCACCCGTCCATGTCATATTGGTTAAGTGTCATTAGTCTGATCAAGTTACTTAACCCACCCGTCCATGTCATATTGGTTATGTGTCATTAGTCTAATCAGGTTACTTAACCCACCCGTCCATGTTATATTCATTTATTATTTATTAATGCATCAACCTCTCACATTTGACTTGTTTGCGGTCACTGGATATGCCGGGCGGTTCCAGGCAAAATTACACCGCAAACCCATTCCAACCTCGGTTTCAAGCATTACCACAATCTAATCTTTGCCTACGACCTCTCACATTAGACTATTATTGTTGTGGTCACTGGATATGCCGGGCGGTTCCGGGCAGAATTACACCAGAACTCAAGTCTAACCTCGTGTCGAAGGCATCCGTTAGATTGTTAATTACATATGTTTCATCTAAGTCAAGATCCCCACTTTACATATTACTAAACATATGCCCAAGTTCCACATTACATGCCCATGAAAATATGTACCTAATTCTAGCCACTTTACATATGTCCAATTCTCGCCTATTTGCATGTATGCCAAGTTTATGACATCCCAACCCTATCAAGTTCTAGCCAAAGTTATATGTTGTCAAGTTCATGCCCAAATAAACCCAAATCATGGTTCATGTTTCCAATTCTACTTATGCCTAGTTAACATAAGCCCAACCCCTTGATTTAACTCGCATAGTCTCAAAACCCATGATTTAATTCATATGCCAACTCATGTATGCCCAAACTTGCAAATAATATTGGCAATACCCCAAATTTTTCCTTGTTCATGTTATGCATAAATTCGACCACCCACACCTATATCCAAATAGGTGAAATCCCAATATTCCCCCGTATACAAATCGCACGTAAATCGTACTTTAGGCCTAGGTCCGAAATCGACCAAGGTTCATCAAAAGAAAATAAATAGGGGAAGGTAGAAACTTTGCATAAAACAAGATCCGAGAGAAAATCATCATTACATGCATGATAAGAACATGAAAAAAGTGATTTGCAACATGCATATGTTCAAAGTAATGTCATAGCAACATCCCCAAAGGTCAAGATCAAGAATGAACAAGAATGAGCATGGATCGATTATCATGCATAGATCAAATTTTCAACTTTATCACATGTCATATTCAAGTTATCGTTTCAATCTAAAAGCATCTAGAACTTACAAAGCGTGGCTAGTGAACTAGGGGCAAGAATCGTCATAGAATCGTCGTAGCGACGTTGATCTACTCTCATGATTTGTTGTAGAAGCTCTAGAATTGATGTAGCAACACTAGAAGCCTTGAGAAATAAGTAGCTCCTTTGATTTGATGGAGAAAGATTGCTCCTTTGCCTTAGCTTTAGTCTAGAACTCTCAACCTCCCAATGATGAAGATGGAGGCCATGATTTAGGAGCATTTTGGCAGCACTTCGTTGTTAGAATGAATTGTAGTGAATTAGGCTAGGTCTTAGGGTGTTTTTATAGAAGTTAGCACTAGTTTAGGCCCTTAGATTAACCCTACTTTAGATCTGAACCACTGAAAATCGTCACAGGCCAACCAACCAGACCACACAAGCAAGCAGGTGCACCAGGCTAACCTGGCCCGACCAGGGAGGTCGACCCCCAGGTCGACTGGGCAGTCGACCTGGTCCCTGGGGGGTCTACTCCCCAGTCGACTCCCCAGTCGACTTGGGGCTGGGCGGGAAATTTCCCGCCCAGTCCGTTTGGGGCTAAAATTTGTAATTCGAAAATCTGTTTTTGTTTTCTGATTTTTCGTGAAACTTCTAGAGGCCATATCTCGGTCATACGGACACCGATTTACGAAATTTCGGACTCGTTTCCAACCAAAATTCTGAGACAAGCGCAACGGCGCAACCCGTTTCTCTTGATTCTTAATTTATAATTTAATTCTGCCCCGATTTCTTGTTTTAACATGTTATAAAATTCGGGTTGTTACATTCTCCCCACCTTAAAGGATTTCGTCCCCGAAATCTCTAATTTAGGAAGAACGTATCCTACCATCCAATCATCCATCTACTCAAAGCATCATCCACTGGCAACCATTGTCCTTAAAAGATTTCTAATGCTGTATGAACATATGCAGAAAGTGTGTGTATATGTTCCTTATCTAATGCAAATGATCAGGCCTGATTGATCTCCTCAATGCAAAATATGTTTAGTGCCATGAATCCACATGTATGCAAATAGTCCTAGTCACATAAACACTATATGTGTGCACAAACATTCATCCATATGCAATATCCACATGCTAACACATTCAATTTTATCCATAAACAAGTATAAACACTCATGCATATGCAACATGAAAATGTGTCTGAGCCGATCTAGTGCCTAATGTGTATTCATGCATCCACGAGCAACCACTTGCAACCATTTCGCAAACATCAATCATAACATGTTTCAAATACATGTTTGCATCCATAGGGTTCTACCTAAGGTTCTCAAGATAGGATCGAGAAGATAAGAAAGATAAACTCCTTTTTGGATTACAAGAAATCCCTTTCTAAACCCAACCCATATCCTATAAAGCCCAAAAGGTTTAGTCAACCTAACGGACACCTTCAAACCCTGACATATTCTACTAACCGATGAGTCATACCCCCTATGGAGTTTGCAACAGAAATAAGATCGAGAATAGGACCGAGAGGATATGCATAAAAGATAGCATGCGGGTAAGCTCTACAGGAAAACAGGGATCAAGAATATAATCTTAAAAAGAGATATGATGCGCGTATCTTGTCTTCAATCTTCTAAGTCGCAATTCCTTGAGCTTAATTCCATTGTGCTTTGACCATCTTTAACCTCATGATTTCGTGGCCTCTTAACTTCTATTTCCAAATATGAGTTGGAACTCACTTCATTGTCACCTCTCGTTCCACTTTTACTTATTCTCCCTCTAGTATACTTGGCTCAACCATATCCGTGCACTCATGGTTTCATGTAAGCTCTCCAAAATTCACTAGTGAATCATGGATCTTGTTTACTCGCTCTACGACATTCCTCGCAGAGGAACTTATCTCTTGAAAACAAACAGATGCCAACCATGTTACCAAGTGTACTTACTAGAGTGATTTCCATAACTCATGCACAAGCGAAATGAACCATCCGCCTTAGTGGCGAACTCTACACGAACGGATTACCAACAAATGCATCAAGAGACTCTAGGTAACCAATGATGACAGAACCCTAAAGGTTACACGAGACTTCGAGGGTATTACCGAGGCAAGTCAAGATTCTGACTACCCTCCTTTCAGAACTGAGAATGGCACCCTTACTGGATAACCACTCCATTCCTAGAATCAACCCATAGCTCAAAAATATAAGCATTATTCCCAAAAGTCATAGATGTCCTCAAATCCAAACAAGTCATGAATAAATGGGACGATCCCCCAACAGGATTTGAGACAAAAACGGGACCCTCTATTGTGCTAGTACTAAGGTGCAGAGACTCAACTATCGAAGCAAGATTCAAAAAGGATGCGATGTACCAAACAAAGTCCTAACGGGATGATAGAAAGGAAAAGCTAAACTTTTACCAGAAACGTTACCACCCCTCTTAGGCACGCTAGTAGTGAGAGCATACAATTGCCCTCTCGACTATCTTGTTCTTTGCCCATGTCCTTGTCCTATAGTACTTAACTACCTTCTTGTTCTGAGCCTCATTCGCCTTAACCACTCCTATCCTTTCTTGTATAACGCGGTAACAGGTCTCTTGAGAACTTCCTCCATCGCACGGAAAACATTTACGTAGCTAGAAAAGGATTAGTCACAGTTAAAACTACTGTGGCTACAGGTGGAGGAAAGAAAGGAAAAGAGATTCGATCACAGGATAGTGCTAATAGCTTTTTGGGGAATAGCCTTTTTCTTTAAAACTTTTCTTGAAAAATGCTTCTTTGTAAAATGGCTTTGAAAATAGTTTCAGAAGGTTTTAAAAACTTTTGCCCAGTCTGGTAACCTTCTGCTCTGATACCAAATGTAACACCCCACCTCCGCTAGGGTCACTCACAAAGGGAATGCACTAGCTTTGGTGGAGTATTATCTAGGTAAACATGCACAAAAATATTACAAGATAGAACATATAAAACAGCGGAAGAAAACATGATTTCATTACTTTATAAAAGTAGTAAGGTCTAAAACCTTTTACATCAAAGTGCCACTAAATTACTTACATCGAAACCTGTCTTGCAATAATAAAGAAGCATAAAACCATAGTCATAAATTATTCCCCAAGTAAAATAGGCAAATAGCCATAGCCATGAAAAAGTCCAAGCCATAGATGATGATCTTGAAGCAGAAAATCCGCACTAAGTAGCCACATTTCCTCCCTGTAAACCTGGTAGGGGGAATGGAAGAAAAAGAGGCGAAACAAAACAAGTCAGTCATAAAGACTGAGTAAGTCCTAGTGACTTCCAGCATAAAAACAGGTAAGAGTAACATGACATGTATAAACCGAAAGTAAATATAAGCATGATGACAATAAACATGTCAAACTAAGATATCAAGATAAACTCAAGTAACAAGATAACAAGATAAACTCGGAATAGCATCGCATGTCTAACGTCCTCTGCACCAACCGTACTAGCATTCGAACTCGTATCATCCCTTCCATCTATATGTATAGTCCCTTGCCGTATATCATACGGGTTCCATCACGTTATTCTGTACTACTACAACGTAGTGTCACTATCCTTGAAATTGCTCGGACTGCCATCCTTGTTCTGGCCAGATTCCCTTATCATGAATTATCGCGTGTTCAACTAGGATTTACGCCACCTAGGACCACTAGGGATTATGCTACCTATTGGACATTTTCTAGATTCGATCAGGGTTTATGCCACCTAGGACCACTAGGGATTATGCTACCTATCCAACAATGCCCTTTTCCCACGTAACGATCTAATCGATCGGCTCCCTACAAGTCCTAACTCGTCGTGTGTCGGTGTCATACGGCCCAATCACGAATGTAGCTACTCTGTGCTAGGTCCACCCTAGGGTGTCAACCACTGACACCATTCCAAGCACGCACAGAGTACACTACTGGTGCCCACGCCTGCATTTTCAACTCCGGACTACGTGCACGACCATAGTCCGCCTGAACCTACAATGGCGCAACAAACTCAGCCTTCGTTTTGGTCGCTTACAATCAGCCCCGTAATCGTGCCCCACCCTAGACTAGTCCCTAGGGTATCGTGATACATCCAAGAGGGTTACTGCTGAAAAGGATCCCGTAACTAGGGTTTCCGTCCAGCAGGGTTAAGTGTTGTCATCTAAATTCAAGACTTAACCCCTATCAGTCTAGCATGTCAAGTTGGTTAAATGTGGTCATTCAAGTTCGTGACCTAACTCGTCTACATGTCATGTCAAGTTGGCTAAGTGTTGTCATTCAAGTTCATGACTTAGCCCTACGAATCACGTGTCAAGTTGGTTAAGCGTATTTCAGCGGTTCATGGCTTAACCCTATCCAAATCATCATGTCAAATTGGTTAAGTATATTTAAGCTTAACCCCATCAGATTACCGTGTTAGATTGGTTAAGTATATTCAAGCTTAACCCCATCAAGTTACCGTGTTAGATTGGTTAAGTATATTTAAGCTTACCCCATCAAATTACCGTGTTAGATTGGTTAATTATATTCAAGCTTAACCCCATCAAATTGCCGTGTTAGATTGGTTAAGTATAGCCAAGCGATTCATGACTTAACCGCATCAAGTTATCATGTTAGATTGGTTAAGTATATTCAAGTGATTCATGAATTAACCCCATCAAGTTATCATGTTAGATTGGTCAATTATTATTCAAGTGATTCATGACTTAACCCCATCAAATTACCGTGTTAGATTGGTTAAGTATATGTTAACCTAACCCCATCCACTAGTCAAATTATAACGGTTAAGTGTTACCCTTGTGAGTTTGCTTAACCTTACCATGCATCACGTTATACTAGTCGGGTGTTATCGATCCATTCAAGTTAAACTAACCCATCCTCTAATCGTGTTATATGGTTAAGTGTCATCAAGAAATCAAGTCCGGTTTTACTTAACCCACCCATCCACGTCATATTGGTTAAGTGCCATTAGTCTAATCAAGTTACTTAACCCACCCGTCCATGTCATATTGGTTGAGTGTCATTAGTCTAATCAAGTTACTTAACCCACCCGTCCATGTCATACTGGTTAAGTGTCATTAGTCTAATCAGGTTACTTAACCCACCCGTCCATGTTATATTCATTTATTATTTATTAATGCATCAACCTCTCACATTGGACTTGTTTGCGGTCACTGGATATGCTGGGCGGTTCCGAGTAGAATTACACCGCAAACCCATTCCAACCTCGGGTTCAAGCATTACCACAATCTAATCTTTGCCTACGACCTCTCACATTAGACTATTATTGTTGTGGTCACTTGATATGCCGGGCGGTTCCGGGCAGAATTACACCACAACTCAAGTCTAACCTTGTGTCGAAGGCATCCGTTAGATTGTTAATTACATATGTTTCATCTAAGTCAAGATCCCTACTTTACATATTACTAAACATATGCCCAAGTTCCACATTACATGCCCATGAAAATATGTACCCAATTCTAGCCACTTTACATATGTCCAATTCTCGCCTATTTGCATGTATGCCAAGTTTATGACATCCCAACCCTATAAAGTTCTAGCCAAAGTTATATGTTGTCAAGTTCATGCCCAAATAAACCCAAATCATGGTTCATGTTTCCAATTCTACTTATGCCTAGTTAACATAAGCCCAACCCCTTGATTTAACTCGCATAGTCTCAAAACCCGTGATTTAATTCATATGCCAACTCATGTATGCCCAAACTTGCAAATAATATTGGCAATACCCCAAATTTTTCCTTGTTCATGTTATGCATAAATTCGACCACCCACACCTATATCCAAATAGGTGAAATCCCAATATTCCCCCGTATACAAATCGCACGTAAATCGTATTTTAGGCCTAGGTCCGAAATCGACCAAGGTTCATCAAAAGAAAATAAATAGGGGAAGGTAAAAACTTAGCATAAAACAAGATCCGAGAGAAAATCATCATTACATGCATGATAAGAACATGAAAAAAGTGATTTGCAACATGCATAGGTTCAAAGTAATGTCATAGCAACATCCCCAAAGGTCAAGATCAAGAATGAACAAGAATGAGCATGGATCGATTATCATGCATAGATCAAATTTTCAACTTTATCACATGTCATATTCAAGTTATCATTTCAATCTAAAAGCATCTAGAACTTACAAAGCGTGGCTAGTGAATTAGGGGCAAGAATTGTCATAGAATCGTTGTAGCGACGTTGATCTACTCTCATGATTTGTTGTAGAAGCTCTAGAAATGATGTAGCAACACTAGAAGCCTTGAGAAATAAGTAGCTCATTTGATTTGATGGAGAAAGATTACTCCTTTGCCTTAGCTTTAGTCTAGAACTCTCAAGCTCCCAATGATGAAGATGGAGGCCATGATTTAGGAGCATTTTGGCAGCACTTCGTTGTTAGAATGAATTGTAGTGAATTAGGCTAGGTCTTAGGGTGTTTTTATAGAAGTTAGGACTAGTTTAGGCCCTTAGATTAACCCTAGTTTAGATCTGAACCACTGAAAATCGTCACAGGCCAACCAACCAGACCACACAAGCAAGCAGGTGCACCAGGCTAACCTGGCCCGACCAGGGAGGTCGACCCCCAGGTCGACACCCAGGTCGACTGGGAAGTCGACCTTGTCCCTGGGGGGTTAACTCCCCAGTCGACCTGGGGCTGGGCGGGAAATTTCCCGCCCAGTCCGTTTGGGGCTAAAATTTGAAATTCGAAAATCTGTTTTTGTTTTCTGATTTTTCGTGAAACTTCTAGAGGCCATATCTCGGTCATACGGACTCCGATTTACGAAATTTCGGACTCGTTTCCAACCAGAATTCCGAGACGAACGCAACGGCGCAACCCGTTTCTCTTGATTCTTAATTTATAATTTAATTCTGCCCTGATTTCTTGTTTTAACATGTTATAAAATTCGGGTTGTTACAAAAGTCTATGACTATTATGGAGCTCATTGACTTTGATGCATAGAGGCAGGAGTAGGAGAAGAATAAGAGTGATGATAAGCCGTCTCAGGCTTAATTAACTTGTCCATTGTAATGCTTTTAGGCCCTCTGGATGTTGTTGCGAGTGCGGCTCTCACATTTTTGTTTTTAAATTTGCATAAACCTATATTTTGTATATGAAACACTGTTCTCTTTGATATTAATAGTGTTATTTGTCTGCAAGTCTATATGTTGCTTTCCATTTAATGTACTTGCAACTTAAAAATTACCGAGTCAAGTAATAAGTTGTAGGTCTAAATTTAGAGGTATACCGTGTATGCCCCCAAATAACTTTGAATCACAAGTTGCGTCTGATTCGTATTCGAAGTTAATTTATGAGGCTATACCCGTGTTCCAGGGTTGTTGGGGATTTAGGTGAGCCAATTTGGATGTCCAGTCCTTAAGCGTTTATACTCATACCCTCAGTCGGAGGGTGATAGATTTTATGTGGACATTGTTATTCATCCTTTATACTCTCCTATAGTCAGCATAGGTTAGAGTCATAAGTCAGGCGGCCTTACATTGAGGCATGCATGTCGTTTTATAATCTCAAGTCATGAGAGTTAGAATTAGAGATCGAGTGGTCGTTAGTCTTGGTGCACCTATCACATTATCGTTAGTTTATACTCCATTCCAAGCTCTTAGGAATGGAGTTAGTCAAGGGAAAAAGTCGCCATCGGGATGATCGAATCATGGCCAATGTTTATAGTCATCTCTTCGAAATGTGGGAGAGAGTTGAATATGTTTTTTAGGCATTGTTTCAACACTTTTCTTTACAAAGTGTTGATCGCCTTGTCGAGTGTTGAAGTCAAGTTGGAGTTTAGTGAACCCAAGTCCGACTAGTTGAAGAGTTGGGCCAGCTCATCAAAACTCAAGCCAAATGAACGTCGTTTGGGAGTTTGTTATCCCTTCGTTCAATCCTTGGCATAGGCCGGTCGAATCACAACATATCGCCAAAGTTACAACCATAATAATTGAGCATGGAAAAGGGTTTTGTTTATGAACAATAATAAGTGGCGAGGCACGCGTTATTACAATGCTAAAAATAATTGAAACAAAGGATACAAAAAAGTCTAAGAAAGATAACACTGCAAATGTTTGGCGTTCCATGCTCTTGGAAATGGGTCGCCATCAACCGTCATCAGCCTGAAGGTTCCATTTTCGAGCCTCTATTGGATGACATAAAGTCCTTCCCATTATGGGCTCATGTGAATGGGGGTCAGGAAGACTCATTTTAAGACAAAATCGCCAATGTCGAAGGTTTTGAATCGAACCTTCTTATTATAGTATCGGGCGACTCATTACCTATGCGCCTCAGCACGTAGGTTAACCTTTTCTCTCTTCTAGTCAATCATGTCCAGTGATTCTAAGAGAAATGCTTTGTTAGTCAACGGGTCGTAGTATGTTGTCCTTTGAGAGGGAACTTCAAGCTCTATCAGGACGATCACTTCAGAGTCGTAGGACAAGGCGAATAGGGTATGGCGACCCACAAACTTTTGGGTGGTATGATAAACCCAGAGAGCTAAAGGTAGTTCATCGACCCATTTGCTTTTGGCCCATTCCAATCATTTCTTTAGGATAGACTTGGTGATCTTGTTTACGACTTTGACTTGTCCAGATTGTAAATGTGCTACTATAGTGTATGTCTTCTCCATATGGTATTGTCTGTAGAAATATCTAAATTCTGAACTGTCGAATTGGGTCCCATTATCAGTTATGATGGTCATGGGAAGCCCAAATCGGCATATGATGTTTCTAACGATAAAGTTGATCATCCGCTTTGTCGTGATTATTGTCAATGGTTTGGCTTCGGCCCATTTCGTAAAGTAATCCACAGCCACGATCGCATACTTTGCTCCCCCTTTAGAAACTGGAAGGCTTCCAATAATGTCCGCTTCCCGTATGGCAAATGGCTAAGGACTAACCCTATGGGTGGGTTAAGTTAGCAGAGCTCTTTGAATCTAGGAAAAACTCTGACACTTGTCGCAATGTTTGGAATAACTAGTCGCATCCTAACAAATGATAGGACAAAAGTAGCCATACCGCAGCACCTTCTTTGTCAGAGTCTACCCCTCGGTATGAGTGCTGCATTCACTTTCATGCACTTGCCACAACACTCTATTGGCTTCGTCGACCACACAACGTAGCATAAGAACTGATAACCCTCTTCTGCACAATGTATCTCCTTGGATAATATACCTCGAGGCTTTGCATATGAGAGATTGCTTTTCATTCTTTCATTTTGGGTAGGTTCCATGCTAAAGGAAATTCTTGATAGGGGTGATCTATAACACTTTCTCAGGCTGGTATCTAAAGCTTGATCAATCTCCATTTGGTCTATGCTTGCAGTGTTTAGTGTCTTAATCGGGGCCATTTTTGCTTCATCTCGAGCTTCGAAATTAGCTAGTTTAGCTAGTATGTCAACCTCTTGATTTTCTTCCTTTGGAACATGTAAGATACTACGATAGTCAAAATCATCCAACAACTCTTCAACCCGTTTAAGAGAGGCGGCAAGTCATTCCCCCTTAGTCTGGTACTCCTTCCGAAGCAGAAATATAATAAGTTGAGATTTGCAGAAAATGTCCAACGCTGCTACCCCCAAGTCCTTCACACGCCTTAACCTAGCAACTAGGGATTTATACTCGGAATCGTTGTTGGTAGCAGGAAAGTCTAGCCTAATGACATAATAAATTGATCCTCCCTAAGAAGTTAACAATACAACTCTGGCACCAAAACGTCGATCGTTACGATCCCCGTCTGTGTACAGCTTCTATGTATCCAGTCTTGGTTTAACATCAGAAATATTGGAATTTACCTTTGGAATGTCATCCTTTGGAGTCGTAAACTCAGCTATAAAATATGCCAATGCTTGCCCTCAGATTTATTTTTGTGGAAGAAACGTAAGGTCGAATTGACTTTGGTTTATGTTCCACTTGAGTAACCTCCCAGATGCCTTAGGTTGCTGAAGGACCTATCATAGCGGCTGGTCAATGCACACTTTGATGAGGTGAGCCTGGAAGTAGTGACAAAGCTTTCTCGATGCAATCAACAAACTATAAGCCGGCTTCTCGATCTTTAGATAGTTGTGTTCCGCTTATGTCAACTTCTTTCTTACATAATAGACGGGTCGCTACACCTGATCTTCTTCACGGACTTAACCTGAACTGATGGCATGTAGAGGTTCTAGCATGTATATGAACAAGTCCTCATGGTTCATTGGCTTATACGATATAAGTGGCCTCTCCAAGTGATCAAGAAGGTTTTAAAAAGATTCTACACAATCAGGCGTCCAAGCAAAGTTGTGGTTCCCTCTCTTTATTAACTTAAAGAAGGGAGTGCACCTGTTGGTTGCTCTAGAAATGAGTCTGCCCAAAGCTACAACCTTCCCTGCTAAGCTCTGCATGTACTTGATATTTTAAGGCTCCTGAATTCCCTTAATTGCTTCGATCTGTTTGGGGTTAATTTCAATTCCTCGAGAGCTGATGATGAAGCCCAAAAATTTCCCTTATGCAATGCCAAAAGGGCATTTCAAAGGGTTGACTTCATTCCATATCATCAAAGTATACCGAACATCTGTGCCAAGTCCCTAATATAATCGGTTGATTACTTTGACTTCCCTAATATATCATTAACATGCACCTCCATCGTCTTCCCATTATGACAGTGGAACATATGGTTGACCAAGTGCTGATAAGTTGCTCCCGCATTCTTCGGCCCAAAAGGCATGAGCACATAGCAATACATCCCGAGATCTATTATGAAACTTGTGTACTCCTGGTTTGGGACATGCATCATGATCTGGTTGTACATCGAGTAAGCATCCATGAACGAGAGAAGCTTGTGCCCAGCCGTTAAGTCGACAGGCTGATCAATCCTGGGGAGTGGGAAACTATCTTTGGGATATGCCTTATTCAATTCCGAAAAGTCAGTAAACATTCGCCACTTTCTGTTTTCCTTCTTCATGAGAACCGGATTTGATATCCGCTTGAGGTATGTCGCATCCTGGATGAACCCATTATTCTTCAATCTTTCGACCTCTTCCTTCAATGATGTCGAACTCTCCGGGCCAAACATGTGTCTTTTCTACTTTACTGGGACATGCTTTGGATTAATATTCAATGAATGAGTCATAATGGATGGAAATATCCCACACATGTTGTCATAGGGCCACGCAAGCATGCCAGGTTTGCACAAAAAAATCAGTCAACTCCCTCGTCCGGAGGGGGTTTAGGGGGGTCTATTCTTCAAGACCTTGGTTGGGTCATCGTTATCGATCAGAATCTTCATGGTCATTTCATTTTGAGTTGCCTTCCTACATCCTGGCTCTTCATCCATTCTTGGATCAATATCCTCGATATGGCGATTGGATGGTCCTGGTTGGGATGTTTTCTTTAGCTGTTACGTTGTCGCCTCCTTTGCAGGAGGAGGATTGCCTTCAAACTACTTAGTTTTCTTTTCACGAACTTCTTTCCATTCCACTGAGTAGCACGCTCATCTTGCTACTTGATCTCCACGTACTACACCCACCCTAGCTTCATTCGAAAACTTAAGGAGTAGACACCAGGGAGTTGTGCATGCTATGAACTCTGCTAGACCCGGTCATCTCAAGAAAGCATTGTATGGAGAGTTTATGTCCATCACAAGAAAAATGGGAGGATCCACACTCTCCTACAGTCCCGCTCACCCAACTCCACTGGCAACTCAATCAATCCTACCGAGCCGTTGGTTAAGCTATTGAAGTCACGTATCCTTCTGTAACGACCCGAATTTTTAGTTGCTAATTTTAAAACATTGAAATTGTTTTAATTGTTGTATTGGTAATGTAAAAGGATTTTTTATAAGGATTTTATTTACTAAAAACAATGTTTGAACATATAGTTTATAATCAAATTTAAAACGAGCTCGTAATGTCGCAATAATCGTAATATTATGTTTTGAACTTCAATTGAATATATTCAATATAAGTCGGATTTCTTTGGAAAAAAAAAGTTTGAATCAATTGAACTATATCTTCTAATGGACGTGAAAATCGAGATTTCGTCTTATAGATTGTGAATTATGTCCAAATCAAAATTTCAGAAAGTTGTTAGGGAATCGTTTATATATTCTAACGATTTATTTTATATATAAATCGATTTTAATCATCTAAACGTCATTTTAATTCGAAATATAGAGTTAAAATTCAAATATTTTTATTTTGGAGCTATATGACATTGTATTCGGATATATATGACGATAATGATTTATTATTATTAAATCGAATTGTTTTTGAATTTATTTATATTTTAATCGATTTATTAAGCCTTAAAAATAGCCTCTTGCAAAGGACCTCCATTTTCGACGAAATCAGTTTCATTGGATCCGTAATGCTAAACTATTACATGGTAATAAATTTCACAGCGATTCGATATCATATGTGACCACGGTAGGGATAAACGCCTAGGTTTTTATTTTAATCTTTTTATCGATTTAATTTGGAAGTTAAGAATAACCAACTTTTAAATGATCTCCAAATTCAATGAAACCAATTTTATTAAATCTGTAATGGTTAATTATTGCAAGATTTCCAGTTTGGAGCTAATTGGAGTTATTTTGATTATCGTGCACAATATCAATGCGTATCGATTTATGTTGTGAATTTAAAAACGAGTTTACCAAAATGATCTCGGAATTTGATGAAACCAGTTCTATTGTGTCTAGAATATTTTATTATTATAAGATTTCAAGTTTCGAGCCAATTAGAGTTTGTTACAGGAGCGTGCGAAAAATAAACGTGAGTCAATCAACGATTTTAATATTTAAAAATTCGATGTTTTCCGAATGGAGTCGGAATTCAAAGAAACAAGTTTTGTTCGATCCAGAATGTTAAACTATGGCTAGAGGTCCATTTTTATCGCGAACGAATATCTATGTAATCATACGGAATCAAAACGTCAAACGACAATTGACGATAGGTTAGAAGTTATAAAAATTAATAAAATAATCAAAATAAAATATTAAAATTTCCACCTATAAAACAACAACATCCTCTTATCTTTAATTCCCAATTTCCTCTCCTAAATCGCTGATTCTTGCAGTAAAACATGAAGAAGAATTCCACTTCAAAATTGTTTGAAAATCCAATCATCAACGAAAATTTGAAATCTCAGATTTGTTGAGCTCCTCATCCTATAAGCTTCACGATGATGCCCTTCTTGTACCACTTGATCAAATATAGGGGGTGTCGAAAAAATTCCAGCGACTGCTGTAGCATGCTTCGGTCTGAATTCGGGGCAGGGAGAGACCATTTTGATGGCGATGCGGGATTTAGGAAGGTATGGCTCACGATTCGAAGGAGTTTGGATGATTTTCGTGATATTTTGGGTCGGTGTTTTCTGTAGCTCGAATGACGTTTGTCATAAACAGTAGGTGCGGATTTGAATGTCCGGGGTGGCGCAACGATTGGGTCAGCTCTAGCTGACTATGGCGCTGACAGTGATTGTGGGGAAGAGGGCCATGGGTGCCGGGTTATTTTTTTCCGATGTCTGGAAAAATGATGAAGTCGAAGTCTATGTTTTTCCTAAGGGGAAGATTGTATTTTCGAACTGGAGATGGGTTTGGTTAGTTAGGCTTCATTTTTATGGATAACTGGATGTGCACGGAAGATGGGTTTAACATGTTTTAACGGGTGGTTTCAATCTTGAAACTAGTGAAGAAATAAGGCGAAGAGGATAAGAGTGGTTATACTAATAAGCGTGTTCGTGATGGAATGAAATGTTGGAGGTGGCTTCGAAGTCCACGGGGTTGAAGGTAGTGCCAGGAGTTAGCAAAGTATATATAGGAAGTGATGGAACTGGGGAATCGAATTGAAGAAGGAAAAAAATTATGGCAGATGCAATATTTAATTTGGGTTAAGGCTAAATACATGGGTTAAGTAAACACGAATGAGGTATTAAAATTTTATTAACTTAATTAATAAGTTTTGGCTATTTAATACGAATTAAACCTTATAACATATATGACTCGTCGGTATGTTAACAAAATGTCACGAAATTGATCACGTTAGGATCATAATAGCAAGATCTACATTTGTGGAACCGATATGACAGGAAATAGAGCTACTGAAATTTCATGATGAAATCGAACGTCTGTTTGATTTTAAATGGAACAAAAGCTGAATCGTCAACTGCGAACTAATATTGTGAGTAAACTCACTAACTCCGGCTCGCTTATATTTTATATATACGAGTTTTAAATTTATATGTAGTAATTTTATACTGTGTGATGGTTGTTTGGTTGAATGATTGATAAATTAGCTGAAATGATTGATATAGTTATATATTTAAATCATTGATCTAATACTAATTCTATTTACCATCATATCTCATATTGGAATGAAATTGATGTTATTTACATTGATTAACGTCTGTGGATGCAGGGAAACAGGTTGGAGGGATCTAACTGGATTTGTCAACATTTATATTGTTGTTTTTCATTGATTGTGATATATAATCAATGATTGATTATGTTGTGTTTGAATTACCCGATCCTAGAATTTTGGTTTTTAAACATCGTAAAAAAAAAATCAGATGTAGAAAAGGATTTTGAGATTTAAAAAGGAGGTTTATTCCCAAAATAGAAATTAAATTTCAAGTAGACTGGAAATAGAATCTTATTTAAGTGAATTAAACAAGAAGTTGATTATAGCGATGTTTATAAATTAAATAAAATATTTATCATGGGATAAATTAAAATATAAATTCTAGTCGAATTTATATAACAAAAGTGGAAATCAGTGTTGATACCAATATTTGAAGTGAGATTTAAATCTAGAAGTTATAAACGAAATTTGAGTTAAGGAAAATGATTTCAAAAGGAAATTTGAATGAGAAGGGAAAAAGAAAATCATTTCCAGAAGGAAATAATGGGTTTTATTCCAAAGTTTGGAATATAAAATAAATTGAGGTAAATCCAAGAGTTTTTTATTTAGAATTCGACTTCACCGAATCCTATTAAAACGATTTATTTTAGAAAATATATTTAAACTCTATCTAGTGTGAATCTATAAAATATATCAAGAAATTAATATTTAAATAATTATAGTTATGTAAATAGAATTTTATGTTTTGAGATAATTTAATATTATTTTAAATTAAAATTAATAATTGAGAAGGGAAAATCAGGAATCAAATAAAGTTCAGTTCAGAACAATGGAATGTATAGCTTGTACATACGTTTAAAAAGGAAATTGAATTGTTTTATATGGACAAAAAGATGTTAGTACTAGTTTATAAACATAATTTATAAATGAAGTAGAATATGATATGGGTTTATAATCTATAGTGATATTTGTAAGTGAACAAATATTGAAAGCAAATGTTTTGTGAACAAAAATAATCACAAGGCAATTTGAGTTAATCTGAAATGTTAGATTTATACCGAATTTTGGAATATTTATCGAATATAGATTATTCGGAAAAAAGTGTTATTTATTGAAACATGACTATATCAGTTTCAGGGTAAGTATTATTTACTTTCCATTATAATTTAATTATATATTTATTTACTTATTGATTTATTTATTCAAAATAATGAACACAAGTTATATTTTAAGATTTTAAAATTTCGGAAGCAGGGATTATAACACTGTCATTATAATCAATGTTTTCAGTAAAAGAAGCAAATTCTTAAATTGAATCTGAGAGTTGCATAAGCAGTGACTATTAAAGATTTGAAGTGGTGAACTAAATTGTTTCAAAGTTAATAATGATGTTCAACTAAGGTCTAAGAGGTAACTATATCCCAAGTTGATTGACCGAGAAATGATTAAGGTTGGGTAGCGAGATTGGTTAGTGATACGATTAATGAATGGTTAATGGGTTAGGTTATGAAAACAATGTTTTATATATTGTCAGATTAATCAAATAAAGGATTTTGGAAATGCTTTCCATATTTAATCAAATACATTTTCTAAGCACAGAAATTGGAAAGTGTTGGTTAATAAGAATTTAAGAAATAGCAATTGGAAATGTTTGTCAATGTTAATAACGTATATTTTTCTAAATCTAGAAAATGAGAGCTATAATATTTAGAAATGTTTTCCAAGAATATGAGAGGCTAAACAAGTTTTGAAATATATCTGAAAGATATTCGAATCTTTGAAATGATAATTTAATAAGAAATTGATTTAAAAGGGGCCAATGTTGCTTGATGGTTGATCGGTTAGTATTTCAATTTGGAAATAGGACCGTTTGTTATCCATGATGTTTCCTTTGATAGTTAAATAACCATCTATCAAATTTTTGGTTTATTTTATACTTTCGTTGTCAATACGAAGAGACCAGGATCATGTTATTATCTGAAAACCACTCCGTATAGGCATAAGCGTTACGAATCAACTTATGCTAAAGATGATTGAAGATAGAGTAAAGTGCAAGGGCTGTTATATTAATCCTTGGTAGAAATTTCCCAAGATGGATTGATAGAATGGTGTCTTCGGTTTTTCCAGTCCCAAGACAACTTGTATGGATGAATGTCTGACAGAGTATTTCCAAATGATCACGTATATTGATTTTTACAAATTTACCAAGTTTGGTGGTAGGGAATTTATTCTCTTAAATTAACACCCAGATTGTATTTATGGACATCAATTAGTGATTTAATGGATCTGACGATGTGGCATTCAAAGTGAATGATGGAAAGATCTTCTAAAAAGATAATCGTGACCTCAAGCCTCATAAATAGGGAAATAACAGAAATCGGGCAGGTAACATGGCCAAGTTGGTCATTCCCATTAGGGGTATTATTACCTGATCTAGAGAAATTTCATTTGCTTCTTATTCTATCGCTTCTGTATGCTTTCGGATTACGGTTGCTGATCACAACCGTTGGTGTTAATATGCTTGTTATACTCAAGTTAGATGAGTGGCGAGTCATGTGTGGTCGTGTTGCAAGATGTTCTTGTTGAACCCGGTGTATTCCTCTCTAGAGATACACTATCAGAAGGTGGTCCCATACCCTTTCATAGTTGGAAATCCATTCTACAATAAGCTCCCTGCGGTTTTTTGATTTTATATTATATATGTGGAGCATGAGATGCAAGCGTTCCTCTAAAATGTTATTTATTTGATTTAGACACTATTATAATATCACCGGATTTGATATCTAAAATATTTTGGGTTATCGTAAGGTAAAAAGCATCTGTATTTATGTGTGGATCGGTCTTACGATTATCTTTTCTTTCGAAAGGATTTTAAAGTTAAACAAATGGTTGGAGTTTACTCACACTAGTCCTATGACTGACCAAGAGTTTATTTTATTTTGTTTTACCCTAAACTCTCGGGTTCCAAAATTTGTACTGGCAGTCAAGTAGTCAGGATTTTATAGATTCACTTAGAGGAGATTGAAGTAGAAAGCTTCACCAGTTAGCTATAGACTATCTTATTTTCTACCACGTACTATATTTGTATCTGGAAATAGGTGTTTATAACTATTCCGAAAATAAATGTTGTGCTCTGATGATGGTATGTATATATACAATTACTAATTTGTATTTCAAGAGTCATGTTATATAATATATTTTATTCATTCCGTTGTGAGATTTGTGTTTTTCGTTTTCTTCTATTCTAGTTTTTCTTTCTATTTCTCATCCTCTAACTTCTTTCTATTAATGATCCGCTAATTTATGATGTTTGGTTAGTTGACATGGTATTTGTGTCGATAATCAAGATCGGGAATTTGTCGGTTCGTTACACTTCCCTTTGAACTACGTTAAGTCTCTTGCCTCCAACTCATCTGGTCATAGGCTCTCTTGAATAGAATATTTACAGAACTCTCGCTACCAATAAAGACATTCCGTACAATGGCTGGTCCATTGTTGTCCATATTCACTAAGGCGTCAATACTCGAGGTCTCCACCTCCTATGACTCTCTGTCTCGGAAGACAATATCATCTGCCATTGTCTTCCTTTGCTTCACAAGTCCCATTGCTTCGGGGTTGCTGCACTCCCCAACATCCAGATGCTTTGCAGCACTAACATATAGCTCCATAGGTCTGGCACTGTGACCTTCCGGATGTGGTCCTCCAACAATGGTATTGATAACAATTCCTTTATTCTATTGCTAGCCAGTGGCTCTAGGAGTCATCTGACCTTGTTTAGGATTCGAGGCCCCTGACTTTTTGATGTAGGGAAACCTTGTATTCATCGAGTTTTCCCTCTCTAATCAGTTTCCCGATGATGTATCTAGGATGACGACATTCATTAGTCGCGTGGCCGTAAATCTCATGAAATAAACAGAGCTTCCTAGTCTCACACTCCTTCTCTCAGGATTCTCATAGAGGTGTTTTTTTGTACTATATAGTTTTGCAAGTATCAAGATAGATGTTTTTCAACATGTCATTTAATGTTGTGTATCTATTAAACGCCTAAATCCAGGGTCGATTTCTAGGATCCCCTTTCTGGTTATGGCCTCCATTGCCATTCTTTCGTTGGTTATTATTTCCTTTTCCATGATTTCCAACGTTCACTTTAACCTTTCCAGAACTATCTCTAGACTGCTTCACGGCCACACTGCTCTGAATATTTTGTTTGACACATGATTCGGCTCTTCTTCAAGATTCAATTGTGTGTATTCTTTTCGTTGGCGAATATTGGCCATTTCATAAAAAAAATTCATAATCCTGGGAGGCCTTCCATTCAAATACTTTAAAAAGTTTGTTTTCTTGTCAATTCCATCGATAATTTCCATCAAGATCGATTCACGGTTGGGATTACTCACTTCAGTCGCGACCGCTTAGTTCAAGGTATTTCCTTAGAGATTCTCCAGGGGTTTGCTTTATTGCAGAAAGAGCCATGACATGATTAGATTTATTGGCATGTAAATGGAACTAGTTTAATAATTTCTCACCTAAGTTTTTGAAATTTCATACAAATCTTGAAGGAAGTCGCGTGGACCACATCAGTTCACCCCATTATGATATATCGGGAAGGCTTTGCACTTGACTGCGTCTGGAGCGCCCGATGCCTCCATGTGCCATGATTACCTCGTCAGATGTTGTTGGGGCTTCGTCGTGCCAAAATAATGTATTATCTACAACATATTGAAACCTTTTGGGAACTCCGCTTGCAAAATATCATTCGTAAACAACGTGTGGCTACAATCAATTCCCCAATCCTCGTTCTTGTAGCCTCCACTATCTTTCACGATTTTTCGCACCATGGAGGTAAAATCGGGAGTACTAAAGACATACTATTATCCACCAAATATTGGGGAACGAACCCGATCGGTATAGTCTAAGAATGAACCGGTCGGCCCGAAAAATATAGCATGGCCTGATCCAAGAAGGAAACACCAATCGGTGCGATGATAGCGGTACCGGTCTGTCCGAACCCAAACATACTTGTCAGATTGTAAGAATTTCAAAGCAGAGCAGTCCTGTACACGAAGAAAGGAAAACTCACCCACCGGGCGGCTGGGATTAACGAGTATCGACCGGTCCCTTTAGGAATGTCATATTCGCCCAAGCAAAACAATACCGACCGGTCTAAAGATGAGCAACCGGCCGGCCATATTTTGGAATCCTTGCCAGGTCACCCATACAAAGCAGAATAGGAGTCATACCGACCGACTTGACCCAATCCAGACCGGTTGGCCCTCCAGACAGCTGTCGACAAGTTGGCTCCTGAACAACTATTGCCAAGCTGGCCGGTGGTAATTTCGTAAATAAGGATCGACCGACCGGTGACACAGAAAAAGAAATCACCTCATTTCTCCACACCTATAAATAGAGGTCCAACCCCACTCTAATCGGGGACGAATGATGTGATCCCGAAGGGCTGCTAAACTCTATTCTATTCTTCTACTTAGAGATTCCATCATCTTTAATCACCATAAAGGGAAGATCAAACTCCGAATTTATCAATGTTCACATGGAAGTCTCCATCCGATCTACCATCCGCCAAGATTGAAGACCTTCACCATTCTTCCTTAATCAAATCCTAGAAGAGTGTAGCAATGAATGTGATTAAAGGATGTGTTTGCCTTGTAACTCTATGTGCAATAATGGATTTACTATTTAAAGTGGACGTAGATCACATTTGATCGACCCACTATAAAAATATTATGTCTTTTTACTTGCTTTACTTTGTAGATTGGCTCCACATTTCATATTACCAAGCTTTTTGAGAAGTACCCCGAGTACACTTGGTGTTTGTGCCATTTTTGACGCAAATATTTGGCGCCCACCGTGGGGCCATTTCAATCATCCGTTCTCCCATTCTCTCTCACAAGGTCCTACACCTTGCATTGAAGGTTTGAACCCGTTACACTACAACCCAGTTCAAGTCCTTGCTGGAAATAATGAAGAAACCAGGTAGACCATCAAAGAAGGTCGCCAATCAAAAAACTGAGAGATTAATGACAATGACGCTGACCATGAGCATGAAGCTACTCCTCCTACCAACCCATTCGAACGTGGAGAAACTTCTAAAGTCGCAGAGGTAGTCACGAGGAGAGAACTCGATGAAGTGGCAGCCGGACTAGCAAATCAGATGGACGTTGCAAATAAAGTTATGATGAAAAGGCTTGAAGCAATGTTCGCCGCACAAGTTGCTACGGCCAAGGTCACCACAAAATCCTCCCGAACAAAGTCCCTTCGAACTCCACATACGGAAAACGCAGGATCCTCTTCTTCAAGTCCAGGCTGAGAAAATTCTATCCAAGAGATGACGAATCCTAACCATAAAGAAGCTAAGCTACCTCCTCATAACCGTACTGACAAGGTAACTTCCCAACAGGTGCTTGGCTCCACCAAAGGGGCACCTCCTCAAGCAGGAGGCTCAGGACCCCGAAATATGAACCGCGACCGTCCTCTTAAGTAGACATCCGGTAAGGAAGACGGCGTCCGCCCCGCGGAACAACACAATGAGGAAGAGCGTATAACGGAGATGATCCACAAAATTGTGGAAAAGGGGCTGAAGAAACAGAGTGACGAGAAAGAATGGGAATTCGCTCCCACAAAGACTCCACTTACAGAAAGGCTAAAAATGGCACAGTATCCGAACAAATTCAAACCACTAACAGTTCAGGCCTATAACGGGACAACCGACCCTAATGTGTTCTTATTTAAGTATGATCAGCACATGGACGAGGCCCGAGCCACTGATGAACTAAAATGCTTTTATTTTCCGACCAACCTCGAGGGAATAGCCTCGCTTTGGTTCACAAAGTTACCACCCAGATCAATGGATGACTTCACCACACTGGCAAAGCTATTCCGAGAGCAATTCAGGCTTCAAACCACGAAGGTGCGAGATGTAATGGAGTTGAATGAACTAAAGCAGTGGCCGGGGGATTCGATTAGAACTTTTCTTACCCGATTCAATACCGCAGCAGCTGAAGTTGGGAATTACGAGCCTAGATTGGCTTTACTGGCCTTAAAAGGGGCTGTGAATAAGAAGACTAGCTCGGACGGTGGATTAAAAAGAAGAAACTCAGTACCCTTGAAGAATTGTTTGATAAAGCTGAAGAATACATAGGTGTGGATGAGGATCCTACCTATGCTATAGATATTCCAAAAAATAGCACGCAGCTTGAGAAGAAGGGGGATGATACTGATAATAATCAGAAAAACCTTGGAGGCCAAAAACGGAGCAGTGATGGGTGTGACGGCAAGGAATTTCGCTCGGTCCGAACCAGTCGCTAAACCGATCCAGGCCGTTCGAAACGCCCTATCGTTTTGAGAACACGACAAAACAGAACGCATACAGAAGAACATTTCACTGCTTATTACAACAATGCATCAGATTACAAGAATATACAGAGTATAAACGAATATTACACAGAAATATCAGAGATTTAAATTACATTTAAATACATAGCAGCGGAAAATAATACAATACACAACTAGAATGAGATATACGGATACAAAGCTTTCCGGATATCGTTCCAGCTGTAAACCAGGATCCTGTGAATATAAATCTGCAAAACCAAAACTACTAGCTGCCCGTGTCAAAAATAGGGGCACCCAGAGTTTAGGTTAAAACAATAAACTCCAGGTCAGTCATGTGACTGGTGTGAGAACTAAAACAGTTAATCTTTATTTTAAAACATTAGGTAAATCAAGGGACCACGCCGCTAACGCGGAACGGGTTTCCTCCCAAGAATACCAGTGCATAAAACAAACAGCGCAATGCTAAATAAGGATAAATGAAGCTGTTATAAGACCCAGGTCCTATCACACAATGCAACGCAAGCCGGGGGATAGGGTTTTCCCTTATAACAGCCAAAGAATGCTTGATACGTTTAAAACAAATCATTTGATACTATTATAAGTGCATAGTGTATAAAACAACTTCAAATCATAAGTATCAATCATAGGCGACATGAGCGTCCCATGCCACTATGTCACCATATATAGGTTTACAAATAAAACCGCAAAGTCACGTATTTGGAAATTGGGTTTCCAACTATGAACCGAGGCTAGGGGCAAGATCCTCTACCGATTCGAGACTGTCTAGCCCGAGTCTCAGGCACAGCCGCAACCGTACCTTGGATCGTCAGGGCCGGTCCACACGAAGTGGATTATAATGCCTGAACAATACGTTTCTCCGCCCTTTGGGGCGTAAGCGAGCCAACTAAATGACTCCATCGGTTCGAGAACGACCGATCAATCCGAGGCGCCTCGCAACAGCAACAACCACATAAGTCAAACTCGTCAGGGCGTGTAAAACCACTGACGCCACTTCTAGCTAGAAAGAAAACGCATGTCCCCCCTGACGTCCGTCTCCCGTTTTTGGTTCATACCGGGTGTGAAACACGCGAGGTAAACGTTACACAAAGCTACGCCACAAAGGCCGTGCTTTGATCATCACCACAAGACTTTGCTTTTCAACAGAAGCCTTGATCATTTGCATCTTAGCATGCCACACAGGCAAACCATCCTATGCAACCGATATCAGTCACACAGAATGAAATCCGATGTCAGACACACAGTCCATTTACAAGTCCGTCCTGGGTCTGAACGAAACCGGAGGCACCTAGTACCCCGCATATCCATCGATCTCCAAGTACGTCTGGACGATCACTAACTGTTTCCATCTTCTTGGGTGTACAGCCCAATCAAGATCATCAGTAATTACCCAAACGACGTGAAGACCTCCGGTCTTCGACCATCGTCTTCATCTTCGACATATCGTCGTATCAGTTATTCAGAATGGGATGAACCCGGTCTTTCCGAATAACTCGCGTATATTTTAAATAACTGTTACACAAACACAACATACGCCTCATTCCAATTCATTAGTCACTAACCGTAAATTAATCAAGAGAATAATTCCCCAAATATTAACCCCGAAGGCCGAAACCAACATCAGATCAATATCCAGAAAACCATTCTACTTAGCTAACCGACAGTTAGTTTCTAAATTTCACGTTCAAATCTAATTAAAGATTTAACTATCGCCTGGAGCAAAACTGGTGATACTCCATTCTCGATCTTTTCAATCTAATTAAAGATTCATTAAAACTCCACTTAGTTTTAATCTGTGACTGGGTTAAAGAATCAGTGTCATTTAAAACACGGTTCACGATAAACCCAAAGTCGCATCCCATTAATTATCGGGTTAAAGAACAAGTGTTATTTAAAACACTGTTCACGATAAACCCAAAAATCAATATCCATTCAATTCCAATTAAATATTATTTAATTGGTACACTTCATTAAATCTAAATCAAAAGATTTAATCTTTTCTCAGCTGGGTTCAAGAACAGTGTTAGTGAAGACACCATTCACGACAAACCCAAATCACATTCATTAATTATCGGGTTAAAGAACAAGTGTTATTTAAAACACTGTTCACGATAAACCCAAAAATCAATATCAATTCAATTCCAATTAAATATTTATTTAATTGGTACACTTCATTAAATCTAAATAAAAAGATTTAATCTTTTCTCAACTGGGTTCAAGAACAGTGTTAGTGAAGACACCATTCACGACAAACCCAAATCACATTTGATATTCAATATAAGGCTCTGAATAGAAAATATATCGGCTTATATTCAATATCAAATTCTACGATTAACAAATGTCGTATTGGAAATAACGATACAAATATATCTTTCAAATTTCCATAACAACACCTGTATAATCCCAAATTCCAACATCGAAATATTCCGAAGACAATTTCGATTCAAATCCACTCCAATGCAATCATTGGAAATTTTGGTTATTTTCTAAACCCTTTTTGAATTCAATTTATTTATTTAAAAATAAATAGAATTATAATTCTAGTTCAAAACTAGTTCATTTTGATAAAAATCTATTTTTATCCTTTCAAATATGGAGTTTTTCATCCCAAACTTTCACAAATCATTTCTTATGATTTTACACAAATTATTACTATTTTTAATAATTTTATCAAGGCCCGTACAGTCGATTTCCAACAACGGTCATCGAACTGCACTTACAGCGACCTTTTTCGAATTTGATTTGGACATAATTCCAAATCCAACCGTTAGATTTCAAATTTCTAACATTCGCTAGAAAGCTCTTTTCGATACGAACCCAACGGTTCCGGTTTTAGGAGAATCCGACGGTCGGATCTCCCGTAACGTCCATTTGAAATCAATGGTCGAAATTCGCGAACTGCCGCGGCGCGGCGCGTTCTATTCAGGCCATTATATTATATATATAATATATATAATATATACTTCGTCGATTTCTATTTAAAACGAATTATATAAATAGTTTTAAAATTCGTTTCAAAATTTATTTCAACTTCCATCTTAATTCAAAGCAAAATTGAATTCTTCTCTATAAGTTCGTTTTAAAATTCATTTCTATTCAATTCAAATTTCAATTCAATTTGAATTCATTTCAATTTGCTTTCAATTCAATTTGAATTCGTTTTCAATTCAATTCATTTCGAAATCACTTTCAATTCACTTTGAATTCGTTTTCAATTCAATTCACTTTGAATTCGTTTTCAATTCAATTCATTTCGAAATCGTTTTCAATTCAATTCACTTTGAATTCGTTTTCAATTCAATTCACTTTGAATTCGTTTTCAATTCAATTCATTTCGAAATCGTTTTCAATTCAATTCATTTCGAAATCACTTTCAATTCAATTCACTTTGAATTCGTTTTCAATTCAATTCATTTCGAAATCGTTTTCAATTCACTTCATTTCGAAATCGTTTTCAATTCAATTCACTTTGAATTCGTTTTCAATTCAATTCACTTTGAATTCGTTTTCAATTCAATTCACTTCGAAATATTTGATTTCAAAATTACTTTTTAATATTCATTTTAAAATGAATAAAATCGATATAAATATCGTTCACGTCAAAATGGCGTCACTCTAATCAACACGGCTTCATATATTGACATTTTCAAATATTCCATTTCGAATATTTGTATTTTAAATATTTCTATTTTTAAAACTGGAATGAGGCCCAATCAATTACCATATAAAGTTAATTATATGGATTTTCATACAACACATGTATATCATAGCATTGAAAAATAATCAACCATCAACCAAAGTGCACTACACTGTATAAGCATCAAATATAGATATTCAACGCTTATAACAGCCTGTCAATCAATCGATCGACATATTTAATCAATCAGGATGAGTGAACTTCAACTTTCATCCTAACACCCGTGTGGGGTTTCAAACAATCAAACATATTTTATTTGTGCAGTTGGGCGACGTGTAAAATTTATCTTCCCAATCAATGTCATTCAAATAAGTGTACATAAACAAACCGTCTGGTTTGTAAATGAATATTTATTTATTCACATTCACGTTAAAAATTATATTTTTAACGCTAAAACATTTTATTCCAACCTATGAATTTCTATTCAATTCATTTCCACAATAAAATGATATTTTTATTTTTCTAACGTATTTTAGAAAATTTCGGCGGCATAACGGCACGATACTAGAAATGGGACGAGGCCTAGCCTTATCCCCGGTCTAGTGAAGGCCCACGCCATTCACTCATCAATCAAATCAATTTCATTTTGCAAACCACAAAATTTGGAGTAAGGGTCTAACCTAGCCTTACTCCTACGCCTTATAACGGCGCACGTCTAATCCTAACCAATTTATCGATTCGATTTTTCACATCACAAACCACATTCAAACCAATATCGCAATCAATCACCAAACAATCAAACAAACAAGTCCATGGTCTGTGGACGATTGTGTCGGGTGCTACTAAGCACCGTCTGCATCCTAGTATATATATATATATAACTAGAAAAATAAATTGAAAGGTGAGAAATTCTCACATATAGCTATCCTAGCTCCACGGCTCTTCATTTGCAGAAGTCTTCGTCGTTTCGCCTTATTGTCACCTTCGTTGTCCGCTTTCACTACATATGTAAAAATCGAGTTTTTACTTCAAAGTTCAATATATAAAAATCGAATTTTTAGTTCAAAGTTCAATATATAAAAATCGAATTTTTATTTCAAAGTTCAATATATAAAAATCGAATTTTTACTTCAAAGTTCAATATATAAAAATCGAATTTTTACTTCAAAGTTCAATATATAAAAATCGAATTTTTATTTCAAAGTTCAATATCTAAAAATCGAATTTTTATTTCAAAGTTCAATATATAAAAATCGAATTTTTATTTCAAAGTTCAATATATAAAAATCGAATTTTTAGTTCAAAGTTCAATATATAAAAATCGAATTTTTATTTCAAAGTTCAATATATAAAAATCGAATTTTTAGTTCAAAGTTCAATATATAAAAATCGAATTTTTATTTCAAAGTTCAATATATAAAAATCGAATTTTTATTTCAAAGTTCAATATATAAAAATCGAATTTTTATTTCAGTTTTGATTTCCTTAAAATTTTCAGTTTTGATTTCTAAAACAAAATCAGTTCTGATTTCCTTTTAAAATTCAGTTTTGATTTCCTTTTAATTTCAGTTTTGATTTCAACTCTAAAATAAAAATCAGTTTTAAACTTTAAAATAAAAATCTGGTTTTAAACTAAGTAAAAATCTGGTTTTAAACTAAATAAAAATCTGGTTTTAAACTAAATAAAAATCTGGTTTTAAACTAAATAAAAATCTGGTTTTAAACTAAATAAAAATCTGGTTTTAAACTAAATAAAAATTAAGTAAATCAGATCAAGAAAACTCACGTTTTCAAGAAGGGGGAGAGATGGCCGAGGTGGAGGAGCTTGCTGAGCTGCGTCGGAGTCGGAGCATCCACTGGAGGAAGTGGCGGCGGTCCATCGGGGAGGGGAAAAGGAGCGGGACGCGAGGGGGTTCGGGTTCTAGGCGTTCGAATGGAGGAAGAAGGGGGTCGCGACAACATCAGGGGGAGGCGGCGGTGCTGGAGTTCGACGAGGGGGTGAGGGTGACTGGATCGTCGAGGGCCGGCGATGAGGCTCCGCCCTTCGTTCGAAATTCTTTTTTTTTTTTTTTTTTTATACCTGGAAATGAAAATGATTGAAAAAGGGGGGGGCCAGGTTAAGAAGGGAAATTATATTTTTTTTTTTATTATTATTTTATTTTGCAAAAAAAAGTTAACTTTCACATACGATCTCGAAACGAGGCCCACCGCCTGTCGTCCACAGCGTTCTACCCCCATTCCGAACACAATGGGATATGTATCGCAAGCTGATTCGATAGTTACAATCAGTTTCCATTGAATTTACATTTAAATCACTTTATTGAATTTTAAACGTATATTTCAAATTACCGGGGGCACATACTAACTCTAAAAACTCCAGAAAAATATTTTCTAGCTTCGTATTGATGATACGGTCCTAACAAAACTAGTTTCGTCGAATTCTGAGACCGTTGGAAAAATGGCCATCTTCCAGTCGATTAAAATCAACTGAAACTGGTCAAACGCGTTTTCTTTTGCCACGCTCACACATTGCTTCGAAAAATTATGAAATTTGGAATCTAGCAATAATTCGACATCACGGACCCAACAAAACTGGTTTCGTCGGAATCCGAGGTCGTTTGCAAAATGTCCATTTTTAAGGGCCTGAATTCCATAGCGACTATTCAGAATTTTCAACTGGACATATCTTTTGATTCCCGCTACGAACTTTTGATTTTTCGGATTCGTTGGAAAGATATTCACTATTAGATTCCATTATTTTCGGTTTCACTAAAATCCGGATTGTTTTGCACCCGGTACATTCAATTGAAGTTTGAAATCGAATTATCGAACTACCGCGCCATTTTCAATTCCTTTTATAATTATATATAATTATTATATATTCTAACGACGACGCGTATAATATATACGTTCGAATTATATTCAAAATAAATTTCTCGTCGATATTATTTAAAATAATTCATTTTAAATAATCAAAATTCGCTATAATTGCCAAAATAAAAATTTTAAACTGGCCCAGATTTTCCGGGTTGTTACAATGGGAGAGACAACCGAGTCGGTAAAAGGTTCCATTACTTCAAGAACTCGTAGTTGACACCATTAAATGAGACGGTAGAAAATATCTTCATGGCCACCAAGGAGACTGAAGATTATCCTTTACCCAAGCAAATAAAGGTCTAAAAAGAAGAATGATGGCACTACCATAGTATAGCTAACCCTGATATTTGTTATGGCATGTCTTAGCTGGATATCTCGAATGTCCACCATTTAATGCTAACAACATTATTCACGGTAGGCTCAAAAGATGAGCAAGCATAGCTATGCAAAACAGGACACTAGGAATATGCCTATTAAGTGGTTCCAAACACTAGCTCCAACAAGTGGCAATAAAAAACCAGTAAGTAAGCTAGGGTCAGTTCCAAGAAAAATATAAACCAATAACCTCCCCAGGGGGTACTCGGTCACTCGCCAACGCCATTGATACATGGCTAGATAGCGACAATAACACCGAGTTTTAAATACTAAACACCACTCAGTTACTCGTCAACGCCATTGATACATGGAAGGATAACGACATGAACGTTGAGTCTAAAAGACCTCTTCAGAGGCATCCATTCAGATGTTGGGTCTTCCAAATCCCACTATTAATTCTGAGTCTTCCAAACCCAATTACTGATGGATTGCCAAAAAACCTCTTCGGGAGAGTCCGATCATATGCCGGATCTTCCAAATTTGGTTAGTGACGGACCCAATGGCCTTTTTTAGAGGTACCATACAAATTCTACAAGTGGTTGAGCCATTCAGTCACAATGAATAAAGGGTTTACAAATGTTACCTTCCAAACAAGGGCATTAAAAAGGAACTTATCTTCATAGAAAGTGCATAAATTTTGTGTTGCAAACATGAAGTAACAATCACAGATACGTGTTTCATAAGCATAAAATAGGGTGCAATACTGAACTTGTTAGATTATATCAACCATCTAATCATCAAGTATCGATACAGCTCCAAACCAAGATGACATATTTCAGCAAACAAGCTTCGATAGGTTTTAAGGACCAACGAATGAAACAAGTTTCCAAAAACACTGATTCATGTTTGAAATTCATCATACTTAGGCGATCGGTTTGTTATAAATATAGACAATCAATATTGAATTAACTAACCTAGAGTTAAGCAATGCTTCAATTATTATAAGACATGTTGCGATGACCCGGGTCAGAGCCCGGGGCAGCCATGCGTCATCATAGCACATTTAGCGACATACTCTGACATTCAAGGCCAAAATGCCGTCGTACAAAAATGGGATAAATACACCACAAGCGAACCGCACCACCGGCCGGCTTCAGGTGGAAAACGACCAATCAGTCAATACCACCGGTGACCGGTCGGCAATAAGCCGGTCGTTCGAGTAATCACAAACAAGGACTGCCCGGTATCAGACGCAAAGAATGCGAGCCATGACAAGTAAAGGCATATAGAAGAAAACAAACTATGGACTAAGTGACCTAGCTAATTAAGCATTAACCTTCACGATCAATGTCCCATCACCATCAAGAAGGACCAATAAATACAACCACAGCAGTCATCACAGTCACGTTACACCAACATCAGCTAACATAGTAGTTAAAGCGAGGACCGGAACTCGCTTAATACAACCGGTCTAAAGATAAAATTCATCAAGCGAAAAGTTGTCAAGCATTAGGAGGAAAGAGCTATGCATTTGGGTACTTCCTAGGCCGTCCGACCTTCTTCTTCATTGGAGAAGACCCTGATGTGGAAGCGTCAGGAACAGGCCTCTTGCTAGCTGGACCCGCCAACTCAATGTCTCCCTTTGGAAAAGCAACAACAAGAGCGTCACGATTTCTCAGAGCGTGGATCAGTTTCACCTTGTCAGCTTCTAAGACTGCAATGTGGTCGAGGCTCTCCTGATGGAGTCTTTGAAGGTCTCCGGCCAGTGAATGCCAGTCTTTAAGCTTCTTCGCGGTTTGATCTTTGAGTAGATCCATCTATTTCTCGAATTGATGCAAAGTCTCTTCCATACGTCCAAGCAATCTGGATTTGGCAACCAAGATGTCACTGGATGTAATTCGACAATCGGGGTGCGACACTTCTAAGTTGGAAGAAACCCCTTGCAAGTTCCAACCGGGAAGTCGCTTAGCAAGCTTGGCATTACAAGCCCCTAGTGCATAACGAGGCATGTTCACGATTGATTGTATCTCTGGGTAAGTAGGGCTTGCAAGTACGGGGGAATTCACTGAAGGTTGGCCAATTGTGTCTTCATCCAGATCAAAGAACCTTTTTATCCTGTATTCGTTGGAAGTTGGATCCATCCTGCACTAAAAAAGGATGTACTCAAACACTTTTCTAATCATTAAAATGAGCAAGTATGAAGAAGAAGTTGGACGCCTCCCAGGACCAACCGGTCGGTAGTGATTTTCAGAACAGACCGACCGATGCCTCCAAGAATTGCCCAGAAGCACAAAGACTACCAGCCGGTAGGAATCAGTCACACCCTAAGGGTCACAGGGTTGACCAGCATCTGGGACAAACCGACCGGCACCGTTAAATTCATGGGAGAATGGAACCAGTCGGTTGGTATTCGATATGGATCGTCCGGTTTTCCATTCCCTCAAGAGCTAAATACGGACCGACCAGTGCCCAAACCGACCAGCACTAATATAACCTTTGAGATCCGCGTCTATCGCTAAACTACTCACAACTACAATCATGGGAATTGATAAAACAGGGAATACAAGGGTTAATCCGAGTATCAGTGTGGGTCGTAGACAAGTCAAACACACACACTTTCAAAAAACAAAAATCCATTGGTATTGCAAAGGCAACAAAATTGAAGAGTTTTCCAAGTCAAGCAAATCATCAAACAACATGCGAGCATGAAAAAAAGTAGAAACAGAAATGTCATCTACGATCATGGTGTCAAAACAGCCACATCTGATCTTATTTCAGAGCATTTCAACGCTAAGACAGTCGTACTAAAGACTTATCCCCATTGAGTTGTCACTTTTATCAAATCAATTCACACCAAACCGCACAGTTCACATATAAAAACGCAAATACAAAAGCATCTTAGTTTATATCAATGGAAAATAAAGCGGAGTTAAAGGAGAACCTGGCGGCGGAGAAGTCGATTCGAAGCTCGAGAGAGGTTGAAGGATTAGCGAGAAGCCTGAGGGAGAAAGAAAGCTCCACTTTTGATTTCTCTGTTCGATCAGAATTTAGCTGCCATTAATTTTCTTTAAAAAGAAAATGTGGAACGGTGAGGAAACGATCATTAAAAGGGATATAAGTAGAGGATCATTGGGAAGCCCAGTAGTCAAGAGAGAAGGAAAGTCGCATCGGTCAAATCCCAAATTAAGTCCACGAATTCCAACAGGCATGCACCGATCGGCTAGAAAACCTACCGACACCTATCTCGCTCGTGCTTGTGTTAATAGACCAATCGGCCTATTAGGCTCCTTTGTTTTAGCTTGTTCTACCCATTCACAGGAGCAACGATCGGGATACATAAATTCATAGTAAAGGTTTTTTTGTCGAGGTCCCCAATTTTACAAGAATAAAGATTGAGGACCTCGAGGGGCAAATGTTATCCACCAAATATTAGGGAACGAACCCGATCGGTATAGTCAGAGGAATGAACCGGTCGGCCAGGAAAATATAGCGTGGCTTGATCTAAGAAGGCAACACCGATCGGTGCGATGATAGCGGTACCAGTCGGTCCGAAGCCAAACACACCTGTCAGATAGTCGGAATTTCAGAGCAGAGCAGTCCCGTACACAAAGAAAGGAAAACTCACCTACCGAGCAACCGGGATTAGCGAGTATCGACCGGTCCCTTTAGGAATGTCATGTTCGCCCAAGAAAAACAATACCGACCGGTCTAAAGATGAGCAATCGGCTGGCCATATTCTGGGATCCTTGCCAGGTCACCCATACAAAGCAGAATAGGAGTCATAACGACCGGCTTGAACCAATCCAGACCGATCGGCCATCCAGACAGCTGTCGACAGGTTGGCTCCTGAACAACTGTTGCCAGGCTGGCTGGTGGCAATTTCGTAAATAAGGACCGACCGACCGATGACACTGAAAAAGATATCACCTCATTTCTCCACACCTATAAATAGAGGTCCAAACCCACTCTAATAAATGAAGAATGCTATGATCCCGAAGGGTTGCTAAACTCCATTATATACTTCTACTTAGAGATTCCATCATCTTTAATCACCATAAAGGGAAGATCAAACTCCAAATCTATCAAAGTTCACATGGAAGTATCCATCCGATCTACCATCCGCCATGATTGAAGACCTTCACCATTCTTCCTTAATCAAATCCTAGAAGAGTATAGCAAAGAGTGTAATGAGAGGATGTGTTTGCCTTGTAACTCTATGTGCAATAATGGAATTACTATTCAAAGTGGACGTAGATCACATTTGATCAAATAACTATAAAAATATTGTGTCTCTTTACTTGCTTTACTTTGTAGATTGTATCCACATTTCATATTACCAAGCTTTTTGAGAAGTACCCCAAGTACGCTTGGTGTTTGTGCCATTTTTGATGCAAACACATAGTGATCCGGGCTTTCGACTCGTTGGCTCCTCCAAACCTCGTTCCGGGCAACGCCGTTTGGGTTGTCCTCTGGGCGGAACTTCCTTGACCTCGGTTGTCCTGATCAATCAAAGGAAACACGAGACGAAGCATGGGAGAACGAATGGCTCGGGAAGTTCCATGGTTTGCTGGAGGAAGCGGATTCTGGTTGGACAGAGCATTGGGCTTGATATCTTCTGGTTCAGTGTCCGAACCGGTTCAGCCTGATCGAGCCGGGCTGGGAGCCATCCAGAGCGCAAGCCTCTCGCACATTCTTTGGCCTTTCAAGTGGGAGACGTTGTCGTTGCTGATCCCCGCTCCTCCTGGACGATGATGAGCCTTCTTCATTCTGATCTCACAATGAAGAAGTAGCTTGCTGGTTCCTGAGCTCTTCCCATTTCTCATTATTCGATTCATACCGTGCCTCATTGTTGCATTCTCTTGCGTCTGAGTATTCAATGTTGTTGTAGTATCCCGGAGCTGGTTCAACAGCACCACAAAGTTGTCGTGAGTAGCAAACGCAGAGGAGGGAGCTTGATCGGTGGGGGAAGGAAGTGAAGGAAGATTAGCAGTTTGTTGGGCATTAGTTTGGGTCGATGTCGACCCAGGAGGGTTGAACCAGCCTATGTCGAAATGAGTACTTGAGCAACTGTCGCTACTTATGGCAAGGCATGATTGGTCTGTTGATGCTGTTTTCTGGTAATTCATGCATAATACATGAAAACAATTATCGAGGATGATGGAAAATAGGATTTTATCTTGAACTTAGTGATCCAAAAGTTGGTCAAAACCCTTTAAGCGTGGCGAATTGAGTTTTCTCAGTGAAAGCACAAGTGTTGACACCAAAAGGTGGGAAAACACCAAAAAAGAGAGAATGTAAAGAAATAAATGAAGAAATATAAACAAAAATGAGAATAAATGCAAACACATGCAAATTTATAGTGGTTCGGTGTTAATGATCTATGTTCACTTTATAATCTCTTAATTATATATTTATTTTGAGTACAAATGATGATTTAATGGCTAATCCTGATTACAATGCGGTAGCGATAATAAAATGACAAGAGAATAGCCAAAAATTCCCTTCTTTGCAGCTTTAGATTGTTATTTATAGATGCTACAGTTCACGGGTCGACCAGGACACGTGGTATCCATCCCAAGACTATAGGAATGGCTGAAGAAGCTTTCTTTTTGAGTGAAAAGGCCTAGCCCGGCTAAATATGGACATCCAAAATTTTAGGAGTGGAAGTAGCGGTTAAATCGGAGCAGGTCAAAGTAGAGTTATATTGGCATAGGAGCTGGATCGGTTTGATATAGTCGAACCGTGGATTATTCGACCAGAGATTAAGGTCGAGCCAGAGCTCCTTCACACATGTACACAGCTGGTCGGGTCGACATGCCTTCTTGTCGACCTGAATGTTGATCGTCCCCAACATCTCTTTAATCATGCTTATGGCTTTTTGGCCGATTTGACCGACGTCTTAGTTGACCTGAAGATCTTAATTCCTAAGTTAGCAGTGAGGCACTCCGACATCCAATTGCGCATGATCTTGATGAACTTGCCAAAAGGCTGGTCAACAGTAATTAAGAAATACTAAGTTGCAAGCCCGACCAGTAGAGTTGGTATTGTTGAAGTTGGTGAAAATTTTAAATGTGGCTTTTTATTTTTGCATTTTGATTTTGTATGTTCCCAGCCTTTAATTCTCTATTGCCAACTATGAAATGGGTTTAAATTTAGAGAAATTACTTACTACATGTTTCATGTATAACTCGACTTATGACTTGAATCTCGGGTGTGGATCTTTAACGCAATTTGATTTTATGACATTTTCATACTTAATTTCAATGATCCATCATGGCTTTTACACATACAAAATATATTGGAATATATATTTGTTGGTTGCATTGATATTTTAATTGACTTAATTCAGACTTGATTGATTATGCTACTGCATAAATATTTGGACTTACTCAATTTTTTTTGGTTATATCAGGAAACTCTTGACTCGTTGAAAATCTTTTCTTCCATGATTTTTGGTTTATTAGAATGTTCTTCGCCCTTAAACAAGAAACTCCTATGCCTTTTTCTACTTAACATGCATGATTTCGGTGATGAACTATCCTTGTGCATGCCTTGATCTAGATGTATTTGAGTGGAATTGAATTCAATGTTGTCGTGTGAGGATTTCTTTCTAGCATCCATTTCACTTTGATATTGAAATATCTTTTGGGCTTCCATTTCTCCTATGTTACAGTCTTATCAGAATATGTGACTTACTATAAATCAATAATTTTCTCCCCATACATGCATATTGCATCATTATTGCTGCAAACCATTTATGCACTTTCTATAGATTGTGCATATGTTACACTTAATGCATTGTGTACATGTTGTTTTATGCTTGTATAATTCCTTGACTGATCTTTTCTGAAGTTATTTATATAATTTTATTGTGGGCTTCTGCTTTTGACATGCTCGCCTATGGTGAACTGCCACCTATCTATTCAGATTGAGCTTCTTCTTGCAGCCTTGTATTATCGAGGCCTGACCATGTTGAATTGATATTTTATCTCATGCACATTCCTAAAATAGTATATGCTTTATCTTATACCTACTTGCACTCATGCCGATTATGAACCATGTAGTACACATGTGTTCTTTGGCTCGCTGCCTGCCTATGCTGCATTGCCTTCCGGTATGTTGTACCATTTTTTTAGTCCTTGTTTGATTTGAGTAATTGTATTTGTGTCGAGATGGTTTGTTTTATGGCTGTCATCATTTGAGCATACTTGTTTTGATTTGGATGTACTTGAGGTCGCTTGTATCTTTTGGATTAAAAAAGGGCAGTAGCTTCCTGCTGCTATAGGGCAGCAACTGTGCTACTGCGTATAACAATAACACACACTGCCATTTCAGGGCTAGGCCAATGGCCTGGCCACTTAGCTGGCCCTAAGTCAGGACAGGGGGAAGGGAAAAGAGAAAAAATAAAATGAAATAAGTAAGTATTTGTAGCTGTATGCTAAGGGCTGCTGTTGTCACCAGCAACAGAAAAAGTGAGAATAATAATAATAATTAAAATATATCTTTTAAAATTTAAATATAACATAAATATATGTATATATGTGCAAGTTGATGCACGCGAAGCTTGTTAAACTTGCTGTTGTACTTGTTCAATCTTGTGTTATGTTGCTAGTTTAATGTGATCCTTGATTTGTTTTGATGGTTATGCACGTACTTGATATATCTGTGGTATGCCTTTCATAAGGGTTGCCATGTTTACTGCATTGTAATCTTTGTTATTATAGCACTAGAATTTTTCAGATCATTTCTAACCCTTGTTTGTTGGCTAATTGATCCTCTTGCATTGTCAAGTTTTTGATTGTTGTGTGCATGAACTTGTATGTGCACACTATGTTGTAGTTTGATGCTTGTTGTTGTATGTGAAATATGTCGTAGCTTGTGTGTGCTTGTTGTGCATTACTTATTTGTTGCATGTTTGACTTTAGCACTTGTGTTGAGCCAATTTAACATTGCATTGAACTTGCTTGCCTTGACATGTTCACTAATGCACCGTATTGAGTCTTTCGACTTAGAACTTTTAATTGCTTGTTTTAGCTTGCCCACTAACGCACCGCTCGATCCTTTTTGCTTGACCTTGCTGCACCTAAAATGAGTTTCTTGATTTATTGGTGTAAATGTATGTGCTGGGTTGCTTATGCACATTATTGATATTTTTGTGTTTATTCCAAAACATGAAAGGAACAATACCAATAGACTAAGGCAATGTCAAGCTTTATATATATATGTGTGTGTGTGTGTGTGTGTGCGTGTGTGTGCGTGTGCGTGTGCATGTGTGTGTGTGTGTGTGTGTTGCTGTTCTAAAATAGAACATCTTCAAATATTGCAAAAAATGTTTTGAGTATTTATTTTAATCGATTAATCTGATTTCGATAATTTTACTCATTTCAGAAAGGTTAAAACATAAGCTATGACTTTTGCAAAACAATATCATTTAAAAACCAGGATTATTGAATTGCATTTGGGTTTACTTAGAAAATCTACAGTAGCATAAGTCAGAAAATGTTTCGTATTTTGAGTTGTAACACATTTGTTTTGCAATGCTAACACATAAAGAAGCAACTTTACTTCATATTTTCATTAAATTTTGTGAATTCGACCCTTAAAATGTTATTTGCATATGGTTTTAAAAAAATGTCATATTGATCATGTACATCATTGGCTTTATGAGTGCTCTATTTTAACCATATGCAATTAATGTTTCGGTTTGAGATCTAGTAGGTATATATGGATATGCTTGAATCAAGACTGTTGGGGACTGAAGATTAGGATCTTAAGGCAAACTAAACACTAGATGGGGGTGTGAATAGTGTTTTGTGGATTTTATAAATTCTTGAAATCTTTTTTTGTTGTACAGAATGTAATACAAATCACTGATATAACAATGATCACAAAATCAAACACAGATTCATATAATAATAGATAAAAAGTAGTTAAAGGAAAGAACACACCGGATTTTTATACAAGTTAGGATTTACCCTACATCTAGTCCTACACAACTCTGGGTTGATGTATATTTCTTTTCAACAATAATCTTCAATTACAGTCGTCAATTTCAAGGCCACGAGGTGCACCCCACCTATTTTTCTGAGTATTGTGAGACTCGATTGATTCCCGGGCTACAATCACACCCATTGGATTTGTATGGGAAACGACCTCACCTAGTCGATTTGAATGGACTACGACCACACTTTTTAGTATTAATTTTTGGTAGATAGACTCGATAAGATTTGATGTTGTGATCTTTGATTACAACAGCCTATAACTCTTGAGTAGCACTTGAATCTTTAAGAGAGTGTGGTAGAGAATTAAAATAGGAAATATTTGATGTGATTCTCTTCGAATTTTGGCAGTATAAGTTTAAATTGTAAGAAATTAAGAACTTCAATGGAAAAGGATTAAGAAGGAAGAAGATATTGAAAGGTTATTTTAAAAGTTGTCTCTGGAAGTCTATTTATAGTCTGCCGACAATCAAATCCTTTTAGAAAAATTTTGAAATCAAAGACACAACTTTTTAAAATTTTAATTTGAAAACAAATGATCACTATGTCGACACGGGGGGTTATCCTATGTCGACATACCTTTAACAATTTTGAATTTTTTTTTCAAGTTGAGGTATATCTTATTAAAATTAATTCTAGTGAATCTTGAGTAAAAACAAACAATTTTCTTATACATTAGAATAGAGTATTTAAAGTAAAATTTTATATTAAAAACATATAAAAATGATTAAATATATATATATATATAAGAATAAATTTAATAACTATATAAGAATGATATAAATTTATAAATATATATATATAAGAAATACTTTGAAACTTAAGATATAAATATAAGTAAATGAATTTAAATATTTAAATGATTAAATAAAACTTAGTATAAACTTAATATCAATTATATAAATAAGGAAGTATAAAATATTTGAACTAGGAGTTAAAATATATTTGAAATAAGTTAAAATAAATTTATGAATCCAAGAAATATAGATTTGAGAATAAGGAAGTAATTTTGAAATCAGTTTAAAAATAAGGAATTTAAAATAATGAGAAAGATGAAAATAAGGATTTTTGTGTTATTTCAGAGTTTTAACAAGAAATCAAGATTATATTAATTTTTATTTCTTGAACTCTTGAGCTCTTGTTACTCATGAGTCTTCTATCTTGGACTCTTGAATCTTGAAATCTTGATTCTTTGAACTTTAAAGTCTTCAATAATAAATACCTGCATATATTTCCTGTATATATGCATATATATATATATTCTAGAGAATAATGTTATTGTATATTTTATAATAATAGTAGTTAAACAAGGTTGTTGTCATCAAAACCATCATCATCTACATCTCAATTCATAACAATCTCCCTTTTATTATGATGACAACCTTGGTTTATAAAATATTCATACCTGATGTCTTGATTCTCCTATTACTTCCCCTTACTCCATTATATCCCTTTAAAACTACTAACTCCCCCTTAATATAATATCCTATATAATATCCCCTTTGTCATCAACAGAAATCTATTAATCTCTAAATATGCAATAACACTTCCCCTAAAAAAATATTATCTAATATGATTCTAATTCCTAATACCTAAAATTTGATCTAGACTAAATATTTCTAATATACATCAAGTAATTAAGGCAATATTAAGAAAATTAAAGGCTAAAATAATAATAATCCAATATACATTTTATAAAAAACATAAATTCAAACCATATAATGCAAGCAAACATCAAACAATAAAAACCAACTTCAAATCTAGTTATTACAAACCATAAATTCAAATTCAATTTTTAAATCAATCAATCCACACCAAATTCAAAATAAATTCATAAATTTCTTGGAACTTCTACCCAACCATCTCCACCGAAGATTGGATCAGCCTTTATAGCATTCCATTCTTAGTTGTCTTTGTTGAGAGTTGCTCTTGTGTTGTTATAGTCTTCATCTTTGATAAGAGAGTAGATATTGTAACGAAATGCCTCTCTTGTTTTTTTATCATCTGTATTTGACCTAATTCTAAAGGACGTTGATTACAAAGGATAACAAAAAGAATATTTTTGAATGAATTGAGTGTTTCTTCTGTTGGATCTAGATTAACCCTAGAGGGGCGTGAATATGGTTTATAGAAAATTAAGAGAGGTATTAAAAATACGTAGATCACAGATCACAGTGGAAATAGAAATGCAGAAAGTAAATGACACACAGATTTACCCAGCTTAGGCAGAAACCTGCCTACTGCTGCATTCCTAAAGGTTTCTACTAGGTAAAAGAACAGATCCCGCATACAAGACCATGTACACTCACGAACCCCTCACTCCTATTCTAATCCTACGCTCAAAACCTTAGACTGATCTAATCCTGTAGATCAGATTTCCCCTAGTTTTACAGACTCGAGTAAACGGCCAGTTAACACCCTAACTAGATTCCTAGATTTTACAGACTCCGGAAAATGTAGAATCGGTTACAACGAAATTTAAAAATAAAAGACAAAAATAAAAAAAAGAAACTCTTAAACCCTAGCTTAATTGAAAAATAAAGTCTCCCCTTTATCACTTAAACCAAGATGACCGGCCCACTTAAGAAATCGGTTCCACCCTCCTTTCTACAGTTTTTCCAAATCTCTTTTGTTCTCTGGAGAGAAAATATGGCTGCTAGCAATCGAAATTAGTGTTTCCACGAATCCTTAAATCGATCGAAATGTTGATGTTGTTCTAAAAATAAATCTTTGATGCTTGAAGGCATTGTTGATCTTCGGTTCTTCGATTGGTTTGAAGTCACTTCTGATTGAAAACAACGTATGTAATTTCAGATATGAATTTCTATGATTTCTCTTTGAATTGTTGGCTTTTTTTTGATTTTTTTTGCTCGTGATGATAGGTGTATTTATAGGATTTAAAATCCTTAAAATATCTGATTTCGAATTAATGGCATGGCCTAATTTTGTGTTTCCCCCTTTGCTGCTTTGATTTGCTTGCGTGAATGATTCTTGAACGAACTTGGACATGTTCATGGCATTGATGCGAATTTGGATGGAAAAACTAATTTTCCCTTTTTGAAAAACTATATTATTATTGCTGTAACAACCCGGAAATTCTGAGCCAAGTTAAAATTTTTATTTTGGAAATTTAATGAATTTTGATTATTTAAAATGGATTATTTTAAATAATAACGACAAGAATTTTTTTTTGAATAGAATTAGAACGTATATATTTATTTGAATCACCATTAGAATATAAATATTTTATTTTATATATAAATGGAATTGAAAATGGCGCGGTAGTTTGAAAATTCGATTTCTAATTTCAAATAAATGTATAGGATTAAAAATAAACCGGATTTTAGCGAAACCAAAAATATTTGAATCTATTTGACAATATCATTCCAACGAATCCGAAAAATTGAAATTTCATAGCGGGAATAAAAAGTTACGCCCAGTTGAAAATTCAGAATAGTCGCCATGGAAATATAACCCTTAAAAATGGAAATTTTGCAAATGACCTCTGTTTTCGATGAAAATTTTGCAAATTGCTAGATTCCAAAATTTGTAATTTTTCGAATCAATATGTGATTGTGGCAAAGGAAAACGTGTTTGACTAGTTTCAGTTGATTTTAATCGACGGGAAAATGACCATTTTTCAAACGGTCTCAGAATTTGATGAAATTAGTTTTGTTAGGACCGTATCGTTAATACGAAGCTAGAAAATATTTTTCTGGAATTTTTAGAGTCTGTATGTGGCCCTGGTAAATTGAAATGTATATTCAAATTCAATATATAATGATTTATACTTTGAATTTGATAAAAACTGATCGTAACAGCCGAGTTGGGTTACGAAACATATCCCATTGTGTTCAGAACGAGGGTAATTAGCTAGGGATGACAGTCGGTGGGTCTCGTTTCGAAGTCGAAATAAAAAGTTACTTTTTGGATATAATTAAACTTTGTAAAAACCCCTCCCTTCCATTCCATGAAGTCAACCCTTATTTCCCTCAGCCCCCCCGATCATTTCAAATCGATTAAAATTAAAAAAAATGGAAAAGAAAAGGGTGACGGAGTCCTCCATCGCGCCGTCATTGACTGCTACCCCTCCACCCTTCCGCCGCAACCCCGCTGGTAGGCCCCCAGGCTCCGACGCCCCTCCTCTACCCTGTTCCCTTCTCTTTCCTCTACTTACCGCTAATCCTAGCACCCATTTAAATCCGCCACCTCCCTGAGACCACCGCCCTCGTCTCGCTCCGCCCAATCCGCCGCCGACGAACCGCCCAGCCTCACCCTCTGGCGAACGGTCCCACCCCTCTCTCTAATCGTTGTAAGTTCTGAATTTGATTTTTTTTTATTTTATTAAATTCGATTTTTAATTCGTTCATTAAAATTAGGATTTCTATGCATGATATAAAACAAAGTTTTGATTTTAAATATAAAACCAAGCTTTGATTTTTAACATGAAGAGTTAGGATTTATATAGCATAAAGGAATGATCTTTATAGAAAGTAAAGATATGATTTTTAATCATACAAAGGTATGATTTTATCTTAGGAAAGTTTCGATTTTTTTTTAATAAAAAGGTAAGGTTTTTATTTATATGGTTATAGGATAAAGATTAGATTACTTTTAACACGATAAAAATTAGATTCGATTTCGAAAGTGATAAAGAGTAGATTATTAATTAATGAGAGTTTATATTTTTATATGCATGAAGTCAAGATTTTTATTTGAATATAAATTCGATTTTTATATATATGATGTGAAGATAAAAAATTCGATTTTTATATATATGAAGTAGCATATAAAGATTCGATTTTTAACTAAGTAAAGACTCGATTTTTAATCATATAAAGTTTCGATTTTTACGTTATAAAAATATAATCTTTATATAGGAAGTAGCATTGTTAAAAATATAATTTTTAACATATACCGCGTGAAACAGATCTAGTTGGAGACACAATGAAGATTTCCTAGATATGAAGAGTCGCGGTGAATTGGTTTAGCTAGTCGGTGAGAACTTCTCACTTTAATTCTTGTTTTCTAGTTAACATTATATACTAGGATGCAGACGGTGCTTAGCAGCACCCGACACCCGTCGTCCACAGACCATGGACGACTTGTTTGATTTTGTTGTGTGGTGAAAATTGATTGTGATGTGGAATGAATGAAAATAAATATTCATGTGTTGAAAGAAATAAAGACTCATGTGTTGAAATAAAATATTTTATAGTTAAAAATATAATTTTTAACGTTTATATGAATCAAATAAATATTCATTTACAAATTAGACAATTTGTTTATGTACACCCATTTGACTGATATCGATTGGGACGATAAATTTTACACATCGCCCAACTGCACAAATAAAAATTTGTGTTTGTTGACTGAAACCCCATACGGGTGTTGGGATGATATTTGACATACGCTAATCCCGATTGTTTAGTTGTATGTCAATCGATAGGTTGATAGACAGATGTGTAGTGCACGTTGGTTGATGGTTGATTATTTGTCATTGCTATTATATACATATGTTGTATGAAATCCATATAATTAACATTATACGGTAATTGATTGGGCATCTTTCCAATTGGGAAAACAAAGAATATTATAAAATAGAGATTCATGTGTTGAATAGAATAAATAGTCATGTGTTGGTGATACTCATGTGTTGAGAATATTCATGTGTTGAAAGAAATATAGATTCATGTGTTGAATAGAATAAATATTCATTTGTTGAATAGAATAACGAAGTTATTGAAATATATAAAGCCGTGTTGATCAGATATGCGCCATTTTGACGCGAACAATATTTATATCGATTATATTCATTATTATACAGAATATAGAAAAGAAAGTGATTTAAAAATATAATATTTTGAAAATATTATCATTTATATATTAATGATATGAAATATTCAATTTTGATTTAAAATTGAATATGAAATTGAAATCGTTTTTAAAATGAATTTTAAACGATTTATAAAATACGTTGAGAATTGAAATCGGTGAAATATATGTAATATATATATTATATATATTAAATGGGTTGAAAAGAACGCGCCGCGCAGCGGCAGTTCGTGAATTTCGACCATTGGCTTTGAATAGACGTTACGGGAGATCCGACCGTCGGATTCTCCTGAAACTGGAACCGCTGGGTTCGTATCGAAAAGAGCTTTCCAATGAATATTAGAAATTTGAAATCTAACGGTTGAATTTGGAATTATGTCCAAATCAAATTTGGAAAAGGTCGCTGTAAGTGCAGTTCGACGACCGTTATTGGAAATCGACTGTACGGGCCTTGATAAATTTTTTAAAACTATCTATAATTTGTGTAAAATCATAATTATTGATTTAGAAAGAACTGGGGTGAAAAATCCCATATTTAAAAAGGATAAAAATATATTTTTATCGAAATGAACTAGTTTTGAACTAGATTTGAAGTGGTTTTAAAATAATCAGAATTTCCAATATACGAATTGGAATGGATTTGAATCGAAATTATCTTCTGAATATTTCGATGTTGGATTCGTGATTATATAGATGTGGTTGTGGAAATTTGAAAGATATATTGATATCGTTATTTCCAATACGATATTTGTTGGTTTCAGAATTTGATATTGAATATAAGCCGATATATTTTCTATTCAGAGCCTTGTATTTAATATCAAAAGATATTTGGATTCGTCGTGAATGGTGTCTTCATTAATATCAAAAGAGATTTGGGTTCGATAGATATCAATCGCATGGCATGAATTGCCTGTGTGGCATGCCTAAGTGGCAGATGATCAAGGCTTCTGTTGAAAAGCAAATTCTTGTGGTTGATGATCAAAGCACGGCCTATGTGGCATTGCTTTTTGTATGGCATTAATTCACGAGCCTCACACCTCGGTATGAGTCAAAAACGAGATAGTGACTGCAGGGAGAGCACGACGTTTCTTTCTAGCTATGGGTGACGTCAGTGACCTACCAGCCCTGAAATTTATATACTGTTTACCTGTGTGGTTGTTAGATGCGAGGTGCCTCATATATAGGTCTGAAAGGACCGGGAAACGTGTGTTCAGGAATTGCCAATCCTCAAAAGTAAGAGAGCACCGGCCCTGAAGATCCAGGATCGCTGTGTGTGGTCCTGTGACATTTGCTAGAGTGTCTCGAACGGAGAGGAGCTTGCCCCTTGCCTCGACTCATGATGGAATCCAATTTCTAATATGTGATATTTCGGTTTTATTTGTAGAGCCTAGTATTAGCGACATAGTGGTATGGGGCACTTATGCCGTCTATGATTGAAACTTACGATTGAAATTGTTTTGACACTATACACTTATAGTAATATCAAAATAATCTGTTTTTAAACGTATCAAGCCTTCTTTGGCTATTATAAGGTAAAACCCTATCCTCCGGCTTGCGTTGCATTGTGTGATGGGACCTGGGTCTTATAATACCTTTATTTTTCTTTATTTAGCATTGTGCTGTTTGTTTTATGCACTGGTATTCTTGGGAGGAAACTTGTTCCGTGTTATACGGCGTGGTCCCTTGATTTACCTAACTTTAAAATAAAGATTAATAACTGTTTTATTTCTCACACCAGTCACATGACTGACCTGGAGTTTATTGTTTTAACCTAAACTCTGGGTGCCTCTATTTTCGACACGGGCAGCTAGTAGTTGGGTTTTGCAGATTTATATTCACAAGATCCTGGTTTACAGCTAGAATGATACTCGGAAAGCTCTGTATCCGTGTATTTCTTTCAGTTGTGTGTTGTATTATTTTTTCCGCTGTTATGTATTTAAATGTAATTTAAATCTCTGATGTTTATCAAATGTGTAATATTTATTCATAGTCTGCATATTCTTGTATTCTGATGGAATTGTTGTAATAAACAATGAAATGTTCTTCTGTTTGTGTTCTGATTCGTTTTGTTCCCATTTCAATCCGGGCTTTCCCTTACGGGGAAGTTCGAGTCGTTATAAAGTGGTATCGGAGCTTTGGTTTACAGAGCTCGAGAACAAGACACATTAGAACCGAACGAAAGAATTCATCAGAGGTTGGATTAGAAATATCTAATAAGAATAACTCGTTAGAGATGGGATCAATAGTATCCTAGAACGAGTGTGAAGAGTATATTTTTAAAAATAAAAACAAAAACAAATTTTGTTTTGAAATTTAAATCACTTTATACGTATTTGAATATTTATTTGTATTGAATTTGGACATTCCGATATATAAAGATTTTGCATATACGCGTCATGAACGTATATTCGAAGTTTTAATATGCTGGATAGATATTGATTCACATTCTAGTCGCCCGGACATGGTTCTGATGATGGCGCGCCATCACCAGTACTTATTTTCGAGTTTCGAAAGTGGGATATCTATATATTTCCATTAGACTGGTGTGAGAACCAAAACTAGATAGGATCTATTGTTGTGATTTAGCACCAAAAACATGATTTTATGTATATATAACAAATTATGAATTTGAAATGATAATCCACTAATTGATTGCTGATTGTGTTGTTTGATTATTGTTTTGATTAATTAAAATTTTGAACCATTTAGTCTAATGGAACCAAATATTGAACTGTATTGAAAATTGTTTGAAAATGCATGCATATACATGTACTTACATTGAACAGGTCATAGCAAGGAGGCTAGAGCAGAAGAATAATATTATTTTCCTGACAAGTAGGTACATGTTTATTGTATTTCCTGGGGATTTGAAGATTTTATGAGCCGATTGGCTAGCCGCTTGGCTTTTTCTTTTTCTTTTGGATTGGTGAGGGCCATGGGAGGCTATTTGAAATATCCCGAAGCTCCCGGTGCAGGGGTGGTTATGGCGAAATTTTTCGAAAATTTAGGGTGTGAACCAAATTTTTGAAAAATTTGAAAAGTTCTTAGAAATAGAAAAGTTGAAGAACTTAAGCCATAATGAAAATAATGGAAGTTGAGTTGGTTTTTTAAACAACTTTCAGCTTCGTTCCTTTTCGGGGACGAAAAGTTTTAAGTGGGGGAGATTGTAACAACCCAGAAACTCTGAGCCAATTTAAAATTTTTATTTTGGAAATTTTAATGAATTTTGATTATTTAAAACGAATCATTTTAAATAATAACGATGAGAAATTTATTTTGAATAGAATTAGAACGTATATATTTATTTGAATCGTCATTAGAATATAAATATTTTATTTTAAATATAAAAGGAATTGAAAATGGCGCGGTAGTTTGAAAATTCGATTTCTAATTTCAAATGAATGTATAGGATTCAAAATAAACCAGATTTTAGAGAAGCTAAAAATATTCGAATCTATTTGACAATATCTTTCCAACAAATCCGAAAATTTGAAATTTCATAGCGGCAATAAAAAGTTACGCCTAGTTGAAAATTCAGAATAGTCGCTACGGAAATATAGCCCTTAAAAATGGAAATTTTGCAAATGACCTCTGTTTTTGACGAAACTAGTTTTGTTGGATCCGGGATGTCAAATTATAGCTAGATACCAAAATTCGTAATTTTTCAAATCAATATGTGAGCGTGGAAAAGGAAAATGCGTTTGACCGGTTTAAGTTGATTTTAATCGACGGGAAAATGGCCATTTTTCAAACGGACTCAGAATTTGACGAAATTAGTTTTGTTAGGACCGTATCGTCAATACGAAGCTAGAAAATATTTTTCTGGAATTTTTAGAGTCTGTATGCGGCCCCGGTAAATTTAAATGTACATTCAAATTCAATATATACTGATTTATACTTTGAATACGATAAAAACTGATTGTAATAGCCGAATTGGGTTACGAAACATATCCCATTGTGTTCAGAATGGGGGTAGTTAGCTACGGACGATAGCCTGTGGGTCTCGTTTCGAAGTCGAAATAAAAAGTTACTTTTTGGATAATTAAAATTAATATAATTAAACTTTCTAAAACCCCTTCCCTTCCATTCCATGAAGTCAACCCTTATTTCCCTCAGCCCCCCGATCATTTGAAATCGATTAAAATAAAAAAGGAAAAGAAAAGGGCGACAGAGTCCTCTATCGCACCGCCATCGACCGCTACCCTTTCCCCTTCCGCCGCGACGCCGTTGGTGGGCCCCCAAGCTCCGACGCCCCTCCTCTACCCCGTTCCCTTCTCTCTCCTCTTCTTACCGTGAATCCTAGCACCCATTTAAATCCTCCACCTCCCTAAGACCGCCGCCCTTGCCTCCCTTCGCCCAATCCGCCGACGACGAACCGCCCAGCCTCACCCTCTGGCGAATGGTACCTCCCTCTCTAATCGCTGTAAGTTCTGAATTTGATTTTTTTTTAGTTTATAAAATTCGATTTTTAATTTGTTCATTAAAATTAGGATTTCTATGCATAATATAAAACAAAGTTTTGATTTTTAATATAAAACTAAGCTTTGATTTTTAACATGAGGAGTTAGGATTTTTATAACATAAAGGAATGATCTTTATAGAAAGTAAAGATATGATTTTTTATCATATAAAGGTATGATTTTATCTTAGGAAAGTTTCGATTTTTATTAATAAAAAGGTATGGTTTTTATTTATATGGTTATAGGATAAAGATTATATTTTTTTAACATGAAAAAAAATTAGATTTGATTTCGAAAGTGATAAAGAGTAGATTATTAATTAATGAGAGTTTAGATTTTTATATGCATGAAGTCAAGATTTTTATTTGAATAAAAATTCGATTTTTATATATATGAAGTGAAGATAAAAAATTCGATTTTTATATATTTATGAAGTAGCATATAAAGATTCGATTTTTAACTATGTAAAGACTCGATTTTTAATCATATAAAGTTTCGGTTTTTACGTTATAAAAATATAATCTTTATACAGGAAATAGTGTTGTTAAAAATATAATTTTTAACATATACCGCGTGAAACAGATCTCATTGGAGACACGATGAAGATTTCCTACATATGAAGAGTCGCGGTGAATTGGTTTAGCTAGTCGGTGAGAACTTCTCACTTTAATTCTTGTTTTCTAGTTAACACTATATACTAGGATGCAGACGGTGCTTAGCAGCACCCGGCACCCATCGTCCACAGACCACGGACGACTTGTTTGATTTTGTTGTGTGGTGAAAATTGATTGTGATGTGGAATGAATGAAAACAAAAATTCATGTGTTGAAAGAAATAAAGATTCATGTGTTGAAATAAAATATTTTATAGTTAAAAATATAATTTTTGACATGTATATGAATTAAATAAATATTCATTTACAAATCTGACGATTTTTTTATGTACACCCATTTGACTGATATTGATTGGGACGATAAATTTTACACATCGCCCAATTGCACAAATAAAAATCTGTGTTTGTTGATTGAAACCCCACACGGGTGTTGGGATGATATTTGACGTACACTAATCCCGATTGTTTAGTTGTATGTCAATCGATAGGTTAACAGATAGATGTGTGGTGCACTTTGGATGATGGTTGATTATTTGTCATTGCTATTATATATATGTGTTGTATGAAATCCATATAATTAACATTATATGGTAATTGATTGGGCCTCATTCCAATTGGGAAAATAAAGAATATTATAAATAAAGATTCATGTGTTGAATAGAATAAATAGTCATGTGTTGACGATACTCATGTGTTGAGAATAATCATGTGTTGAAAGAAATATAGATTCATGTGTTGAATAGAATAAATATTCATTTGTTGAATAGAATAACGAAGTTATTGAAATATATAAAGCCGTGTTGATTAGATATGCACCATTTTGATGCGAAAGATATTTATATCGATTATATTCGTTTTTAAAATGAATATAGAAAAGGAAGTGATTTCAAAATATAATATTTTGAAAATATTATCATTTATATATTAACGATATGGAATATTCAATTTTGATTTAAAATTGAATATGAAGTTGAAATCGTTTTTAAAATAAATTTTAAATGATTTATAAAATACGTTAAGAATTGAAATCGGTGAAATATATAATATATATATATATATATATTATATATATTAAATGGCTTGAAAAGAACGCGCCGCGCAGCGGCAGTTCGCGAATTTCGACCATTGGCTTTGAATAGACGTTACGGGAGATCCGACCGTCGGATTCTCCTGAAACTGGAACCGCTGGGTTCGTATCGAAAAGAGCTTTCCAATGAATATTAGAAATTTGAAATCTAACGGTTGAATTTGGAATTATGTCCAAATCAAATTTGGAAAAGGTCGCTGTAAGTGCAGTTCGACGACCGTTATTGGAAATCGACTGTACGGGCCTTGATAAATTTTTTAAAACTATCTATAATTTGTGTAAAATCATAATTAATGATTTAGAAAGAACTAGGGTGAAAAATCCCATATTTAAAAAGGATAAAAATATATTTTTATCGAAATGAACTAGTTTTGAACTAGATTTGAAGTGGTTTTAAAATAATCAGAATTTCCAATATACGAATTGGAATGGATTTGAATCGAAATTATCTTCTGAATATTTCGATGTTGGATTCGTGATTATACAGATATGGTTGTGGAAATTTGAAAGATATATTGATATCGTTATTTCCAATACGATATTTGTTGGTTTCAGAATTTGATATTGAATATAAGCCGATATATTTTCTATTCAGAGCCTTGTATTTAATATCAAAAGATATTTGGGTTCGTCGTGAATGGTGTCTTCATTAACACTATTCTTAAACCCAGGTGAGAAAAGATTAAATCTTTTTATATAGATTTAATGAAGAATACCAATTAATTAATATATTTAATTGGAATTGAATTAGAATTGATTTTTCGGTTTATCGTGAATTGTGTTTTAAAAAGACATTAGTTCTTTAACCCAGTAAAAGGTAGGATTTCATGTTTGTCTTTGTATTTTGAACTGTATGGTTGATCTCTGCTTAATATATATCTGTTTGGCAGTGGAGAATTTATTCTCTTGTTTAATGCCCTTCTCTGAGACGTACGAGCTCAGAGGTTATATATCGGCAGAAATCATTAGTACGGGGTAGATTGTCGATGCGACATGTTTGATTTTCCAAAGTTAAATAATCATTAAAATTGATTTTTGAAAAGATTAAAACCAAGTGGCATTTTAATGAATGTGTAATTAGATTGAAATGTGAATTGATAATTTAAATTATCAAATTTGGGAAGTGATCGAGAATGGAGTATCACCAGTTTTGCTCCAAAGCGATAGTTAAATCTTTAATTAGATTTGAACGTGAAATGGTAATTAATATTTACCGATAACACCGTGGTGTTAGATATGGAGTATTACAAGTTTTTCTCCATGGGATGAATAGGTTGGGATTGGGAAATAAAATAAATAATTACTTCGGTGTGGTTCGCTAATCCCGACTAGTTTGGAAAACCTTAACATGGGTTGATATGATATCCAAAGGAAGATTAAAGAATAAATTTAAAAGAATTTATCTTTGATAAAATTAATGGGAACCTTTCCCTAAGTATGTGAATATTTGAATAAAAGAATATTCTGAATTGGAATGAGGCGTATGTTGTGTTTGTGTAACACTTGTTTATTATATACGCGGGTTATTCGGAAAGGCCGGGTTTATACCCATTTTGAATAACCGATTCGACGATAAGTCGAAGATGAAGATGGTGGTTGAAGACCGGAGGTCTTCACGTCGTTTGGATGATTATTTATGATCTTGATTGGGCTGTACACCCAAGAGGAGGGAGTCAGTCGGTGATCGTCAATACGTACTTGGAGATCGATGGATATGCGAGGAATAAGGTTCCTCCGGTTTCGTTCAGACCCAGAACGAACTTGTAAATGGACTGTGTGTCTGACATTGGATTTTATTCTGTGTGATTGATTTCTATTAAATACATATCTGTTTAGCAGCGGAGAATTTATTCTCTTGCTTAATGCCCTTCTCTGAGACGTAAGAGCTTAGAGGTTATATATCGATAGATATCAATCGCATGACATGAATTGCCTGTGTGGCATGCCTAAGTGGCAGATGATCAAGGCTTCTGTTGAAAAGCAAAGTCTTGTGGTTGATGATCAAAGCACGGCCTATGTGGCATAGCTTTGTGTATGGCATTAATTCACGAGCCTCACACCTCGGTATGAGTCAAAAACGGGATAGTGACTGCAGGGAGAGCACGACGTTTCTTTCTAGCTATGGGTGATGTCAGTGACCTACCAGCCCTGACATATATATACATTTTACCTGTGTGGTTGTTGGATGCGAGGCGCCTCAGATATAGGTCTGAAAGGACCGGGAAACGTGTGTTCAGGAATTGCCAATCCTCAAAAGTAAGAGAGGACCGAACCTGAAAATCCAGGATCGCTGTGTGTGGTTCTGAGACATTTGCTAGAGTGTCTCGACTGGAGAGGAGCTTGCCCCTTGCCTCGACTCATGATGGAATCCAATTTCCAATACGTGATATTTCGATTTTATTTGTAGAGCCTAGTATTGGCGACATAGTGGTATGGGGCACTTATGCCGTCTATGATCGATACTTATGATTGAAATTGTTTTGACACTATACACTTATAGTAATATAAAAAATAATCTGTTTTGAAATGTTTCAAGCATTCTTTGGCTATTATAAGGTAAAACCCTATCCTTTGGCTTGCGCTCCATTGTGTGATGGGACCTGAGTCTTATAATAGCTTCATTTTTCTTTATTTAGCATCGCCTGTTTGTTTTATGCACTGGTATTCTTGGGAGGAAACCTGTTCCGGGTTATACGGCATGGTCCCTTGATTTACCTAACTTTAAAATAAAGATTAATAACTGTTTTAGTTCTCACACCAGTCACATGACTGACCTGGAGTTTATTGTTTTAACCTAAACTCTGGGTGCCCTATTTTCGACACGGGCAGCTAGTAGTTGGGTTTTGCAGATTTATATTCACAGGATCCTGGTTTACAACTGCAATGATACTCGGAAAGCTCTGTATCCTTGTATTTCTTTCAGTTGTGTGTTGTATTATTTTTTCCGCTGCTATGTATATAAATGTAATTTAAATCTCTGATGTTTATCAAATGTGTAATATTTATTCAGAGTCTGTATATTCTTATATTCTGATGGAATTGTTGTAATAAACAATGAAATGTTCTTCTGTTTGTGTTCTGATTCGTCTTGTTCTCATTTCAATCCGGGCTTTCCTTTACGGGGAAGTTCGGGTCATTATATTTGCCATGAATGGATTCCTACGATTTTGAAAAATACGCATGATTGATGCTTTGAAAAAAAATGATATCTATTGCATGATTTCAGGAATGCTTTATTGGATTTCTGGAAACAAAATAAATTTGTTTCAAGTTCAAATCATTCTTTTGTCTAAAACTGGAAACCTTGAGATTTCTTGCCCAATCTTCTTCTCTGGAGAAACATGTATATCTAATAAAATGATTTCAGGAAACAAATTACAAATTTGAATGATGATTTTCTTAAGAAACACATTTGCCAAATATTAATTGATACTCTTTCCTGTTTCTTCATTCAATTTATTCTGCTTTAATCATGTTACAATCACTTATGACACACTTGTTAATCTGGAAAATACATTTCCATATATTGCCATAAAATCCAAGTTATAATTCTAGAAAGATAAACATTAGTCTTTGAGCATGTGCTCTCTAGTCAGTATGATTTCTTCTTTCATCTGCACACATATATATAGTGGCTATGAAACATACTTGTTCTCTTGAGATATCTGACCTATTCTTCCTTGGATTACTTGAAACTGTGCTAGACAATAATGTTTTCTTAACTCATATTACTGTGTACACTGCTTGCATACTCATCTATGTATTCATTCACCACAAATGCTTTGCTCACCTGCTCCATTCCTTTGCATATGCTGTTCTGATCAGTTACACATGCACCATTTACACAATGCTACTGTATTGAGCAACAGTAATTACTTAGCTCGACTATTTGTTGTTTCACTGATATGATGAGCCATTTCAGTTGTATGCTTGTCACTTGAAATCTGCACTGTCTATCCAGAGCATGCTGGACTATAATAACACACTAAAAATTGTCCCTTGTCCATTTGAAAAACTGCTGCATATATTTGAACTTGCCTTGTCTTGAGTGCACATTGTAAAAATGACCAAAGCACTGCACCAATGCCACACTTAAACTGATTTGAGCTTTGTTGTTACACGCTATCTTGGATTGGGTGATCTGCCATGTTGATTTTGAGAGTAACTTGATATGCCTTGACCACTTTGAACTATGCTATGTATATGTGCAAGCAATGCGTTAGTCCACCATTATATTGAGCTGGACTAAAAAAATACATGTCCCACTTGCTTTGTGTTTCACCACCTTGTTAGTTTGCTTGTGTCAAATTGATTTGACCATGTTAGCATTCATGTATACATATGTGTATATATGCACATATGTGTGTGTCTGCATGTATGTATGTATGTGTGGCTGGCAGTTATGAATATATATCAGCAGACCACTTGTGACGACCCCAAAACCCCCGTACGATGGTGTCAAGGGTAATCTTTGGAATACAACACATAAACAGTAACAGCAGAACAGAAATAAATAAATACACCAGATAATGTACAAATAATACACTGGAGAAACATAATAATCAGAGTTACACAGTATACAGGATCATACTTAGTACAAAATACAGTTCGGCTATACATAAATGTCTACAGTAGAAAACGAAACATAATATGTACAGCAGGAGCTGAACAGCATAAAAAGGGATAAATGATAGAATCCATCTTCACCTCCAGCTATCCAGAAAGAGCCTGCTAAAACCTGAATACAAGGCTGCCCATGTAGGAAAAGGGGAACCCAAGTTTGCAAGTGAAACAAACTACGAGTTAGTCATGGAACTGGTATGAGAAATCTACTTAACATATTTTATAATATGGTCAATCACAGGACCACGTCACTTTCGCGGAACGGGTTTACTCCATTGGATTACTAATGCTTTAAAACAAGTAAACCTTTTTAAAACATCGCAGTGCTTTTTATAAAAATGAAGCCATTATAAGACTCAGTTCCCATTACACAATGCAACGCAAACCGAAGGATAGAGTTTTACCTTATAATTGCCAAAATATGCTTGATACGAATAAAACAAAAGCATTTGATATTATTACTAGTGTTTATATGTTTCAAAAACAATTTCAAATCATAAGTATCAATCATAGAAGACATTAATGCCCCATACTACTATGTCGCCATATATAGGTATACAATCAAAACCGCACGGTGTCGTATTTGGAAATTGGATTTCCGTCATGAACCAAGGCAAAAGATAGTCCTTACCGACTTAGAGATTCTCTAGCCCGAGCCTTAGGGTCAGAGCGCATCGACCCTTGGATCGTCAGGGCCGGTCCACCGATGTGGATTAAAATGCCTGAACACTGCATTTCCCCGCCCTTTGGGGCGTAAATGAGTCCTATGACTCCATCGGCTCCACATAGTCACCGATATATCTGAGGCACCTCGCAATCCAACAACCACACAGGTGAAAATAATATAAATGTCAGGGCTGGTAGGTCACTGACACCACCCTAGCTAGAAGGAAACGCATGCCCTCCCTGATGTCCTCTCCCGTTTCTGGCTCATACCGGGGTGTGAGGCTCGCGAATCAACGTTATACACAAAGCTATGCCACACAGGCCATGCTTTGATCATCAACCATAAGACTTTGCTTTTCAACAGAAGCCTTGATTATCTGCCACTTAGGCATGCCTCATAGGCAATTCACTCCATGCGACTGATTTCTGTCGATATATAACCTCTGAGCTCATACGTCTCATAGAAGGGCGTTAAGCAAGAGAATAAATTCTCCACCGCCAAACAGATATATATTAAATAAAGATCAATCAGCATAGAACAAAATCCAATGCCAGACACATAGTCCATTTACATGTTCGTTCTTGGTCTAAACGAAACCGGAGGCACCTTATACCTTGCACATCCATCGATCTCCAAGTACGTCTGGACGATCACCATTTATTATCTATATTTTGGGATGCCTCCCAATCAAGAATCAGTTATCATCCAACCGAGGTGAAGAACTCCGGTCTTCAACCACCGTCTTCCTCATCGACTTCTTATCGCCGATCAATTATTTGAAATGAGATTTAACTCGGCCTTTTCAAATAACTCACGTATATTTAGAATTTAAATTAATTCATTTCAATGGTTAAATTATTTGACATCAGTAATTCTGTTCTTAAATGTAATTTTCACGCCAAACACATTCAACCATCAAATATCCAATAAACCGGGTAAATTCGATTTATTTCCATACCATATCGTTTATAATATTTTATAATGATTTATCACTATTTTTATTCCTTTAAAAATAGCCAATTCATTCAAACGACGCTTCAGGCCATAACGCGGCCATGGCACTATTTTTCTTCAGATTTGTTTTACACATATTTGAAAATATAACTGTTGGATCTTCACAAATTTTATATCATTAGAAAAATCTTTTCAAAACGAATCCAATGGTTTCAGTTTTGGGAAAATTCGACGGTTGGATCTCCCGGTACAATCATTTGAAGTTACGATTTCAAAATACGAACTGCAGCGTCGTTATTCAATTTAATTTAATTATATATATATATATAATCGATTCTGGCGCTGTTTTTCTTCAGATTTGAATTAAACATTCCAGACAATCCAACCGTTGGATCTTTACAAAGTTGGTGTCGTTGGAAAGATATTTCCAAAGCAAACCCAACGGTTGTGGTTTCAGGAAAATCCGATGGTCGGATCTCCCGCAATAATCGTTTGAAATCACAGTTTCAAAACACGAACTGCAGCTTCATTATTCGATTTATTTTAATTATATATATATATATATAATTCATTCTTAGATGCTAAAAGCATATTCATCTCACACATTTGATAAAAATGATATTTTTATCCAACAGCTATTTATTTCAGCACGTCAATATTTTTAACGGTTCATATTTATCATAAAAATGTGATTTTTATTGTAAAACAATTTATTTCAAAACATGATTATTTTATATAGTTCATACATAAGGTAAAAATGTTATTTTTGGTGTTAAAACAAATTATTTCAAAACACGATTATTTTATATAGTTCATACATAAGGTAAAAATGTTATTTTTGGTGTTAAAACAATTTATTTAAAACACTAATATTTTATATAGCTCATATATATGGTAAAAATGTTATTTTTATCTTTCAAAGAATTTATTCAATACATGAACTTCATTCAACACATGAATTTTATTCAACACATGAATTTTATTTCAACACATGAATTTTATTTTAACACATGAATTTTATTCAACACATGAATTTTATTTCAACACATGAATATAAATCAAACACATGAATATTTCAGAAAATTTCGGCAGCATAACGGTAGGGTAGTTAAAACCTGCACCGTCCCTAGTACGACTCCTCGCTCTACCTTAAAGCCTCGCAGCTTTTGACAATGGGGATTTTCAATATCTAGTTCGTACGCAGATGAAATTTCCCATATACTAATCCTATTGGGATTTCAACCACAATCAATCATTTCAAATCAACCATTCATGATATTCACCAAATTTTCACATCAACCAATAATCCAAACAATATCACAACCAATATATATCGTCCATGGTCTGTGGACGAGGGGATTGTGTATATATATATGTGTGTATAACTATATTTCGATTTCATTTCAATATCATTTAAATTTATTTCAACGCATGTATCATTTTTACAACGCATATATAACTAATACGTCGAACATACAACTTATACAACGCTTATACATGAGGTGTACAACGTTTATATAACTCATACATCGACTATATAATTTATACATCATTGTTTCCATATCGTTTATAATTCAGAAATCTCACATTGGGTTCCACTCCTCCAAAAATTGTAGAAGGCTCAGAAAAATATCCGGTCTCTTCTAGAAGGTAGAAGACGTCCGCACGAGTCCACTGTCTCTTGTTTCACTGAATTTCGACAACATAGCAAAAATATATGATTTTTATCGTGAAATCAAAATCCGTAGCGCTTTAAAGTGCTACAATCAGTTTAAAATAATTAAACCGTTACCTCTCAAATTTTGTTCAAAACTAGGTCGCCACTTTTCTTGAAATCCGTGTAGCTAGGGGCCGATCGGCCTGCGCCACAGTGTAACGACCCAGAAAATCTGAACCAATTTAAATTTTTTAAATTGGCTAAAATAATGGATTTTAAATATTCAAAATAAATATTTTAAATAATAGCGATGAAAACTGAGTTTGAATCGACAATTGAAAAAGAATATAATTAATTCTAATTTTAAACAAGGCCTAAAATGGCGCTGCAGTTTCAAATTTTGAATTCAAACTTTGTCGGACTGTATCGGGTGCAAAACAAAACGGATTTGTGTGAAACCAAAAATATTTAAATCTATTAGTGAATACCTTTCTAACGAATCTGAAAAATCGATTTTTCATAGCGGAAAGCAAATGTTATGGCCAAATGAATTTTCAGAAAGGTCGCTATGGAATTTATATAGCCCGTGAAATTGGCCATTTTGCATACGACCTCGGAATTCGACGAAACCACTTTTGTTGGATCCGGGATGTGAAGTTATAGCTAGGTTTCAAATTTCATAATTTTTGAAGCTAGTATGTGAGCGTGGCAAAGGAAAACGTGTTTTGGTCAATTATAGTTAAATTGGATCGACCAAAAATGGGCCTTTTTGCAAACGGTCTCAGAATTCGTCGAAACTAGTTTTGTTGGGACCGTATCGTCAAAACATAGCTAGATTTATTTTTCTGGAATTTTTCGAATCAGTTTGTGGCCCTGGCAAATTGAAATGTACGTTCAAATTGAATATTGAATGTTATATATTTTAATTTGAAGGAAAACTGACTGAAACAGTCGAATGGGCCTACGAAACATATCCCATTGTGTTCGGAATGGGGGTAAAACGCTAGGGATGACAGTCGTTGGGTTTAGATTGGTGGTCGTGTCAGAAAACCCCTTTAAAACTCCCCCGACCAATCATAATTTAAAAAAACAACCTTTCTCTCTCCCCGAATGAACGGCGCTCCCCCTTCTTTCATTCTCTCCTCCGCCGCCGCCGCTACAGGCACTTCTAGCCTTCGCCGCCGCCACCACTCGAAGCGCCGCTCCCTCCTCTTCCAATCCGACCCCACCACGACCCCGACCGACGCCCTCATCGCCAGAATCGGCCCTCCAAAGTTCCGATCTTCCTGACGCGCCGACGACAGATCCAACCACCGTACCCCCTCAAACCACCATCGACCGACAGCCCTCACCTCCCTCTATGACGCTGCAGCCACCGATCATCCCAGTTCTTCCCGTATTTCGCGAATTTCTCCGACCTAGTTTTGAACAGCGTATAAAGGTGGTTCCTTTATATTGTTTAAGCACTTTAAAGTGTTCCAACCTTTGAAAAATCATATCTTTTTCGTTCGTTAACGAAATTCGATAAAACAGGAAACATCGTGACCGTGTGGACGTCTTCAACCTTCTAGAAGAGACTGCATATTTTTCTGAGCCTTCTGCTATTTTTGGTGGAGTGGAACCCAATGTGAGATTTCTAATTTATAAACGATACGGAAAACGACGATGTATAAATTATATAGTCGATGTATGAGTTATATAAGCGTTGTACACCTCTTGTATAAGCATTGTATAAGTTGTACGTTCGATGTATAAATTATATATGCGTTGTAAAAATTAAATATGTGTTGAAATAGAAGTGAATTGCTATATATATACATATACATACATATATATATATATATATACGCCCCTCATCCACAAACCATGAACGATATTTATTGGTTGTGATTGGTGTGAAAATCGATTGATTGTGATTGAAAAATACCCATTTGTGGTTGAGAAATATTTGGTTGAAACCACATAGGATTAGTTTTTGGAAATGAAATAAATATACATGCCGCCTGCGTGCGAACTAGATGCATGATACCCATTGTCAAAAACCGCGAGGTTTTAAGGTAGAGCGTGGAGCCGTACTAGGGACGGTCCCGGTTTTAACTACCCTGCCGTTATGCTGCCGAAATTTTGAATAATATTCATGTGTTTGAATCATTTTCATTTGCTGAAACTATATTTATTCGTTGAATAGAAAACCTTCATGTGTTGAATCGATATTCATTTGTTGAATAGAAATTCATGTGTTGAATGGTGTTCGTGTTTTAAATATAAAAATCACATTTTTATCTATATATATAAACTATAGAAAACCTTCATGTGTTGAATCGATATTCATTCGTTGAATAGAAATTCATGTGTTGAATGGTGTTCTTGTTTTAAATATAAAAATCACATTTTTATCTATATATATAAACTATATTTATTCGTTGAATAGAAAACCTTCATGTGTTGAATCGATATTCATTCGTTGATTAGAAATTCATGTGTTGAATGGTGTTCGTGTTTTAAATATAAAAATCACATTTTTATCTATATATAAAAACTATAGAAAACCTTCATGTGTTGAATCGATATTCATTCGTTGAATAGAAATTCATGTGTTGAATGGTGTTCGTGTTTTAAATATAAAAATCACATTTTTATCTATATATATAAACTATATTTATTCGTTGAATAGAAAACCTTCATGTGTTGAATCGATATTCATTCGTTGATTAGAAATTCATGTGTTGAATGGTGTTCGTATTTTAAATATAAAAATCATATTTTTATCTATATATATAAACTATAGAAAACCTTCATGTGTTGAATCGATATTCATTCGTTGAATAGAAATTCATGTGTTGAATGGTATTCATATTTTGAAATAAATTGTTTTATAATAAAAATCACCTTTTTATCATCTATATGAACTATGTAAAATGACCCTGTTTTAAAAGAAATTGTTTTATAATAAAAATCCAATTTTTATCACCTATATAAACTATATAAAATAATAGTGTTTTGAAATGAATTGTTTTTACAATAAAAATCACATTTTTATTAAATACATGAATTGCTAAATATAGTGAAGTGTTGGAATAGAAGACAGTTAGATAAAAATATCATTTTTATCAAATGTATGAAAAGAATATAGCTTTGAAATCGAAGACTCGATATATATATATATATATATATAGAATTAAAATATATCGAATAATGATGCTGCAGTTCGTATTTTGAAACCGTGATTTCAAACGATTATACCGGGAGAACCGACCATCGGATTTTCCTGAAATCGCAACCGTTGGGTTCGCCTTGGAAATATCTTTCCAACGGCACCAACTTTGTAAAAATCCAACGGTTGGATTGTCTGGAATGTTTAATTCAAATCTGAAGAAAAACAGCGCCAGAAGCGATTATATTTATATATATATATATATAAATATAATTATATTTAATTGAATAACGACGCTGCAGTTCGTATTTTGAAATCGAAACTTCAAACGATGATACCGAGAGATCCGACCGTCGGAATTTCCCGAAACTGGAACCGTTGGATTCTTTTTGAAAAGAACTTTCTAATGATGTAATTTTTTTGAAGATCCAATGGTTAGATTTTCAGATATGTGTAAATCAAATCTGAAGAAAAATAGAGCCACGGTCGCGCTATGGCCCGAAGCGTCGTTTTGAATATATTGGCTATTTTAAAATAAATAAAAATAGCGATAAATTGTTATAAAATATTATAAACGATATGGATGTGATTTAGAAATTAACTGAAGGTTGGCTAAGTCGAATGGTTTCCTGGGTGTTGATCTGATGTTGGTTTCGGCCTTTGGGGTTAATATTTGGGAAATCGTTCTCTTACTGATTGACGGTTAGTGACTGATGAATTGAAATGATGCGTATGTATGTTAGTGTTGCACTTGTTTATTATATATGCGAGTTGCTCAGAAAGACCGGGTTTATCCCATTCTGAATAACTGAATCGACGATAAGAAATCGAAGATGAAGACGGTGGTCGAAGACCGGAGATCTTCACCTTGTTTGGATGGTAACCGAGGTCCTGATTGGGAGGCATCCCGAAATATGGATAATGAGTGGTGATCGTCCAGACGTACGTGGTGATCGATGGGTTTGCGAGGTATTTAGTGCCTCCGGTTTCGTTCAGACCCAGAACGGACTTGTAAATGGACTGTGTGTCTGACATTGGATTTCATTCTGTGTTGATTGATCTCTGTTAAATATACATTTGTTTGGCGGTGGAGAATTTATTCTTTTACTTAACGCCCTTCTCTGAAACGCACGAGCTCAGAGGTTGTATATCGATGGACATCAGTCGCAAGGCATGAATTGCTAGTGTGGCATGCCCAAGAGGCAAATGATCAGGGCTTCTGTTGAAAAGCAAAGTCTTGTGGTGATGATCAAAGCATCGCCTGTGTGGCGTAGCTTTGTGTATAACGTGAAATCGCGAGCCTCACACCGGGTATGAACCAGAAATGGGAGGAAGGACCTCAGGGAGGACATGCGTTTCTTTCTTGTTCGAAGTGGCGTCAGTGGTTTTACACGCCCTGACGAGTTTGACTTATGTGGTTGTTGCTGTTGCGAGGCGCCTCGATTAGATCGGACGATCCGGGTCCGATGGAGTCATTCGTTGGCTCATTTACGCCCCATAGGGTGGGGAAACGTATTGTTCAGGAATTTTAATCCACATCGGTAGACCGGCCCTGACGATCCAAGGGTCACTCGAGCTCTGATCCTGAGGGGCGGGCTAGAGCGTCTCGAATTCGGTAAGGACTATCTTTTGCCTTGGTTCATGACGAAAATCCAATTTCCAAATACGTGCCTGTGCGATATTGATTGTATACCTATATATGGCGACATAGTGGTATGGGGCATTAATGCCACCTATGATTGATAGTTATGATTTGAAATTGTTTTCAAAACATATAACACTAGCAATAATATCAAATGCCTTTGTTTTATTCGTATCAAGCATATTTTGGCCGTTATAAGGTAAAAACTCTATCCTCCGGTTTGCGTTGCATTGTGTGATGGGAACTGAGTCTTATAATGGCTTCATTTTTATAAAAAGCATTGCGATGTTTAAAAGAAAGATTTGTTTTTAAAGCACTGGCAATCCAATGGAGTAAACCCGTTCCACGAAATTGGCGTGGTCCTATGATTAGCCATATTTTAAATGTGTTGAGTAGATTTCTCATACCAGTCTCATGACTGACTCGTAGTTTGTTTCACTTTCAAACACGAGTGCCCCTTTTTCTACACGGGCAGCCTTGTATTCAGGTTTAGCTGGCTTCCTCTGGATAGCTGGAGCTGAAGATGGATTCTATCATTTATCTCTTTTTATGCTGTTCAGCTCCTATTGTACATATTTTGTTTGTTTCCGCTGTAGACATATATGTATAGTTGAACTGTATTTGTACTAAGTAAGATCCTGTATACTGTGTAACTCTGATGATTACTTTTATCCAGTATATTCTATTGTTCATTATCTGGTGTATTTATTTATTTATGTTCTTTTATTATCTGTTTCTGTGTTATATTCCAAAGATTACCCTTGTCTCCGTCTGTACGGGATTTGGGGTCGTCATAACGTGGTATCAGAGCTTTGGTTAAGCTTAGTGCTGGAATATAACATATTAACGAACTCGTCAGAAATAGAACCAGTAGTGTTCTAGGATGGGTAACTCTATACAGAAAGGATCAGCAATATCCTAGTTTGAGTAAAGCAGAATGAAATTACACCTTGATAGACACATTTACATTTGAAGTATATGTTTCTATGTTTTAAAATACCCTTTCTTTGACCTGACACTTGATCTGCTGTTTGCAGATGTACTAGAAAAATGAGTGCCAGAAACAAAAGGAATACAGAACTCGATCTAGACGCTCTATTAAAGAGATATCGAAATCTGAACAGAGCATAGTTCTCGGGCAATGAATCTATAATTCAAACTCAAGCTTGGGTGAGCTCTGTCGAAAGAATTTTTGAGCGTATCTAGCTGAGAGATGACCAGAAACGGTTAGTAGCCTCTTGGAAGCTCAAAGAAGAAGCTTTAATCTGTTGGGAAACAATCATCAAAGATAATCCAGAAGGTGATATCACCTGGGACAGATTCAAAGAGATTTTCCTAGAAAGAATTACTCCTCCTGAAGCAACGGAGCGATTATGTGATGAATTTTCTTATCTGGTACAAGGTGATATGACCATCCCATAATATCATAAGAAATTCAATGAACTTGCTCACTTTGCTCCTCATCTGATTCAAGATCCAAAGAGGAAGAATCTGAGATTTATTCATGGCCTGCAAAGAAAATATCAGAACAGTGTAATGAGGAATGTGAAACTTCCTTTCTCTGAAATGATTTATATGGCTTATCAGTATGAAGATCTCCATAAGAAAGGTATGTTGCACGACGAAGAGGAAGTCTGTTCTAGTGACAAAGAAGAGTCGGAAACTGATATTCCTGAAGTTAGTACGAGGTCAGTAAGAAGCCCAGTGCCAAGAGGAAAAGGGCTGAACCTGGGAACCAACCTGTAACGACCGCCACGTGCTTGAGTTGCAATAGACAAGGTCATTTGGCGATAAGCTGCAAATCTTGGAACCAACAAAGAAAGAATAAGTTCAAACCCAAGAAGGGATTTCAGGAGAATAGAAAGTGCAGTCAATGCCATCAAGCTGGTCATCTTTCCAAGGCCTGCCCGCTATCTCGGAAATTTGAAGCAGTACATGTAAATGAAGTGGCAGAAGTGCCTGCATCTTCGTCTGCTCAGGAAAGGGCTGATGTTTTAGAAGGCACGCTTACTGTCAAAAACATTCCAGTCAAAGTACTGTTTGACACAGGCGCGTCACGAAGCTTCATTGCCAAAGATGCAGCTAAGAAACTGGATTTGAATTTGAAAAAGCTCAAGGAACCAATGACTGTCCAGAATCCGGTTAGGGGTTCCATTGATCTCAGTTGGGTTTGTGGAGTGCCGGTTTCTTTCTCTCGTTATCGGTTTCCTACCATCGCGGTCGTTATGAATTTTAAAGAGTTTGATCTTATCTTGGGGTTAGACTGGTTGACCAAATATGAAGCTGAAGTTAAATGCACCGACAGAGTCGTAAAGTCGAAGATTAAATCAGGTGATTATATAACCATTCCCTGTGAAGGTCAGAATGCTAATAGAAAAGACTTCTGGGCAGCTTTGAATGTTTCTCCAGCCCAAATAGAAAATGTCCCTGAAATCACAGAGAATATTCCCGACCTAGTGAAAGATATTCCTGTCGTCAAGAACTATGCGGATGTGTTCGAGGAAGTTGTTCGCTTACCTCCGCAGAGAGAAATAGATTTCAAAATTGCTTTAATTCCGAATGTAAGGCCAGTAGTTCACGCTATTCGAAGAATGTCCTTGAAAGAGAAAGAGGAATTAGACAATCAAACACGACAGCTAGTATGGAAGGGTCTGATCAGGCCTAGTTTCTCTGATTGGGGTGCAGCAGTGGTGTTTGTTCCAAAATCTGATGGTACTCTACGTCTATGAGTGGATTATCGTGATCTGAACAAACAGACGATAAAGAACAAATATCCATTGCCGCGGATTGATGATTTGTTGGATCGATTAAATGGCGCACAAGTATTCTCAAGGATGGACCTAGCTACAGGCTTCCATCAACTTCGAATTGCCGAAGAGTGTGTTCCAATGACAGCATTCAGAGGTCCCGACTTATTCTACGAGTGGTTAGTAATGCCGTTCGGCTTATGTAACGCTCCTGATTACTTCGTCGATCTGATGAATAGGGTGTTCAGAGGGGTTTTGAATAAATTTGTTCTGGTTTTTATTGACGATATTCTAATCTTCTCTAAGTCAAAGGCCGAACATGAAAAGCATTTGGAATAGGTTCTGGAAATTCTCAGAAAGAATGTGTTGAAAGCAAATTTTTCCAAATGTATATTCTGGCAAGATGAAGTAAAATTTCTGGGCCATGTCGTATCAAAAGAAGGAATTGCTGTGGATCTAAGTAAAATCACGGCTATTCAAAACTGGAAACAGCCTAGTACTCCTGCTGAAGTCCGCAGTTTTCTCGGATTGGCTAACTATTATCGGAAGTTCGTTAAAAACTTTTCGAAGATATCTGGTCATTTAACGAAGCTTACGAAGAAGCACTCTAAGTTCAAATGGACTCCAGAAAGTGAGGAGGCTTTCGAAGAGCTAAAGTTAAGATTAACGACAGCTCCAGTGTTGACCATCATCGATGGCAATCAAGATTTGAAAGTCTGGACTGATGCTTCTAGAGAAGGCCTTGGTGCAGTGTTAATGCAAAGGGGCCAAGTGATTGCTTATGCTAGCCGTCAACTGAAGCCGCATGAGAAAAACTATGTAACTCATGATCATGAGTTATTGGCTATAGTATTCGCCTTGAAAATCTGGAGACACTATCTTCTGGGTGAGAGATTTGAACTGTTTACAGATCACCAGTCGTTAAAGTATCTGTTTACCCAGAAAGACCTGAATCTGAGGCAGCAACGTTGGCTAGAGTTCCTTGCAGCATATGTCTTTGAGATTATATACACTCCAGGGAAAGCCAATGTCGTGGCCGATGCGCTGAGCCGAAAGAATGTAATGATCGCCAGCTTTATTATTACGACTTCCTTGATTGACAAAATATCTATTCTTCAGAAGGAGGATAACTTTATTAAGGATATGATCAAAATGATGCAGAAAGGTGAACCCTCGTGTTTTCAAATAGATAACGACGAGACCCTGAGATTGAAAGGAAGGATTTGTGTTCCCGATGTCCCAGAGTTAAAAAGGGAAGTGTTAGATGAGTGTCACAAGTCCAAGCTGAGTATCCATCCTGGTGTGGCCAAAATGTATAACAATCTCAAACGAACATTCTGGTGGAAGGCTATGAAAAAGGACGTTTCAATATACGTTAGCCGATGCCCTACTTGCCAACTAGTCAAGAGCGACCAACAGAAGCTGGATGGATTGTTACAACCGCTAGACGTTCCTGGTTGGAAGTGGGAACATATTTCAATGGACTTCATAGATGGTCTGCCCAGAACCAGAAAAGGAAATGACAGTATTTGGGTGATCGTAGATCGCTTCACGAAGACCGCCCATTTCATACCTGTCAGATCAAACAGAACTGCTCAGAGTCTGGCGCAGATATATTTCAAGGAAATAGTTAGACTACATGGAGTGCCGCTCAGTATAGTCAGTGATAGAGGCACAATATTCACTAGCAAATTCTGGGAAGCATTTCAAGTCGAGCTGGGAACGAAGTTAAACTTGAGCACCGCTTATCATCCTCAGACAGACGGTCAGACAGAGAGGGTGAATCGTATTTTAGAAGATCTATTGTGGGCTTGTGTTATAGATTTCGGTGGATCATGGGAAGACCATCTGCATTTGGCTGAATTCTCATATAACAACAGCTACCCGGCGAGTCTGACAATGTCGCCATTCGAAGCATTGTATGGTAGACCGTGTCGATCTCCTGCTTGTTTGGTCGAACCCGGTAATAGACTTGTGTTGGGGCCTGATATGATTCGAGAAGCTGCCGACAAAGTCGATTTTATTAAGAAGCGATTACTCGCCGCTCAAAGCCGACAAAAGAGCTACGCCGATAGGAGAAGAAGAGATATATCCTTTGTTGTTGGCGACTATGTATATCTGAATGTATCGCCGATGAGAGGAGTAATCCGGTTCGGTAAAACTGGAAAGTTGGCGCCCAAATTCATTGGTCCGTTTCCTATTCCGGAACGGACCGGAACTCTCGCTTATAGGGTCAAACTGCCTGATTGGTTGCCTGGAGTTCATGATGTATTTCACATATCTCAACTTCGAAAGCACATTTATGATCCAGACTTGATCGTGGAAGAAGCAGCTCAGCAGGATATTGAAATTAGTCCAGAATTAGCTGTGAGAAGAGAGCCACTAAAGATTATCGGCAAAGAAACCAAAGAGCTGAGGAACAAGAAGGTTCGCTTAGTCAAAGTGAAATGGAGTGGAGATCCGCGAGATCGTACTTGGGAAACTGAGGAGAGTATTCAGAAAGCTTATCCTAGATGCCGAGTGGATATCTCTATTTTACTCCGGTGCAAGGTACATTTACCATACTTTGCATTACTAATTAGTTCTCTATTCTGTTGTTAATTTCTTTCCATGGATATGCACTTTTAATTCTATAGTCTGAATGATTTTAAAAGAATATAGGAATTGATTGGTATGATTTTGAAAAGTTAAAAACAATTTGATTGTTGTTTGAGTTGTGTGATGGTAGATTTGATTAACTAAATTATTAAAACGATAGTTAAGTTAATTAATAAGAGGATAATGGTAGAATTTATTCGATTAAATCACACATTGAACTGATTAGAAAATAGATAGAAATATATATACTTGTGCATTATATATGTTTGAATAGGTAAATGGATTAGTTGTTGAGTAAAGATTTTATTTGCATGCCCGACAAATAGGTAAACCTTAATGAGTTGGATGCGAAATATTATTATATCAACTCCTGTGAATGCCATTGGATGCGGAGTGCTGGTTTTTCTGTGTGAAATAATAAACGTCGCCATAGGATAGTAACAATTAATTTTGAACTACATTTCATAGCATACTTCAGAAGATAGGCATACTTCATCATATACCACATAAGCATTTGGAGCTTGTGTGACGAGGTGGAAGATTTACCATACGAGCGAGAGGCTTGTATGGCGATGACTATATTTTACAGGTTGAACTGATGACTGATATGGACTATTTAAATTGTAACGATTAAATTGCCAGATTAATAAAAACCCCACACGGGTCGGGAGTTGACAATAATCACGTCTCTCTAGTTATTAGATACGGCACATGGACTATTTATTTCCCCCACACGGGACAGGGTGATGAGAATTTATTCTCTGGAGTTATTATCAATACACGCTCCCCTATAAACACCAGAATATATCACTATAAATATGTGTATGCTTATTAGGATTTATTGGGTACCTAATACGGCCCAATAAATTTCCAAACCTCTCTCCGTACAAAGGAGGTTATGGCGAAATTTTTCGAAAATTCCGGGTGTTAGCCAAATTTTTGAAGAATTTGAAAATTCTCAGAAATTGAAAAGTTGGAGAATTGAAGCCAGATCGAACGTAGAGTTGATTAATCAAACCACTTTTGACCTTGTTCCTTTTCGGGGACGAAAAGTTTTAAGTGGGGGAGATTGTAACGACCCAGAAAATCTGAACCAATTTAAATTTTTTAAATTGGCTAAAATAATGGATTTTAAATAATAGCGATGAAAACTGAGTTTGATTCGACAATTGAAAACGAATATAATTAATTCTAATTATAAACAAGGCCTGAAATGGCGCTGCAGTTTCAAAATTTGAATTCAAACTTTGTCGGACTGTACCGGGTGCAAAACAAAACGGATTTGAGTGAAACCAAAAATATTTAAATCTGTTAGTGAATACCTTTCTAACAAATCTGAAAAATCGAATTTTCATAGCGGAAAGCAAAAGTTATGGCAAAATGAATTTTCAGAAAGGTCGCTATGGAATTTATATAGCCCGTGAAATTGGCCATTTTGCATACGACCTCAGAATTCGATGAAACCACTTTTGTTGGATCCGGGATGTGAAGTTATTGCTAGGTTTCAAAATTCATAATTTTTGAAGCTAGTATGTGAGCGTGGCAAAGGAAAACGTGTTTTGGATAATTATAGTTAAATTGGATCGACCAGAAATGGGCCTTTTTTCAAACGGTCTCAAAATTCGACGAAACTAGTTTTGTTGGGACCGTATCTTCAAAACATAGCTAGATTTATTTTTCTGGAATTTTTTGAATCAGTTTGTGGCCCTGGCAAATTGAAATGTACGTTCAAATTGAATATTGAATGTTATATATTTTAATTTGAAGGAAAACTGACTGAAACAGTCGAATGGGCCTACGAAACATATCCCATTGTGTTCGGAATGGGGGTAAAACGCTAGGGACGACAGTCGTTGGGTTTAGATTGGTGGTCGTGTCAGAAAACCCCTTTAAAACTCCCCCGACCAATCATAATTTTTTTTTAAAAAAAAACCTTTCTCTCTCCCCGAACGAACGGCGCTCCCCCTTCTTTCCTTCTCTCCTCTGCCGCTGCCGCTAAGGCACTTCCAGCCTTCGCCGCCGCCACCACTCGAAGCGCCGCTCCCTCCTCTTCTAATCCGACCCCACCACGACCCCGACCGACGCCCCCATCGCCAGAATCGGCCATCCAAAGTTCCGATCTTCCTGACGTCGCCGACGACAGATCCGACCACCGTACCCCCTCAAACCACCATCGACCGACAGCCCTCACCTCCCTCTACGACGCTGCAGCCACTGATCATCCCAGTTCTTCCCGGATTTCGCGAATTTCTCCGACCTAGTTTTGAACAGCGTATAAAGGTGGTTACTTTATATTGTTTAAACACTTTAAAGTGTTCCAACCTTTGAAAAATCATATCTTTTTCGTTCGTTAACGAAATTCGACGAAACAGGAAATATCGTGGCCGTGTGGACGTCTTCTACCTTCTAGAAGAGACCGCATATTTTTCTGAGCCTTCTGCTATTTTTGATGGAGTGGAACCCAATGTGAGATTTCTAATTTATAAACGATATGGAAAACGACGATGTATAAATTATATAGTCGATGTATAAGTTATATAAGCGTTGTACATCTCTTGTATAAGCATTGTATAAGTTGTACGTTCGATGTATAAGTTATATATGCGTTGTAAAAATTAAATATGTGTTGAAATAGAAGTGAATTGCTATATATATATATACGCCCCTCGTCCACAAACCATGGACGATATTTATTGGTTGTGATTGGTGTGAAAATCGATTGATTGTGGTTGAAAAATACCCATTTGTGGTTGAGAAATATTTGGTTGAAACCACATAGGATTAGTTTGTGGAAATGAAATAAATATACATGCCGCCTGCGTGCGAACTAGATGCATGATCCCCATTGTCAAAAACCGCGAGGTTTTAAGGTAGAGCGAAGAGCCATACTAGGGACGGTCCCGGTTTTAACTACCCTGCCGTTATGCTGCCGAAATTTTGAATAATATTCATGTGTTTGAATCATTTTCATTTGCTGAAACTATATTTATTCGTTGAATAGAAAACCTTCATGTGTTGAATCGATATTCATTCGTTGAATAAAAATTCATGTGTTGAATGGTGTTCGTGTTTTAAATATAAAAATCACATTTTTATCTATATATATAAACTATTGAAAACCTTCATGTGTTGAATCGATATTCATTCGTTGAATAGAAATTCATGTGTTGAATGGTGTTCTTGTTTTAAATATAAAAATCACATTTTTATCTATATATATAAACTATATTTAATCGTTGAATAGAAAACCTTCATGTGTTGAATCGATATTCATTCGTTGATTAGAAATTCATGTGTTGAATGGTGTTCGTGTTTTAAATATAAAAATCACATTTTTATCTATATATATAAACTATAGAAAACCTTCATGTGTTGAATCAATATTCATTCGTTGAATAGAAATTCATGTGTTGAATGGTGTTCGTGTTTTATATATAAAAATCACATTTTTATCTATATATATAAACTATATTTATTCGTTGAATAGAAAACCTTCATGTGTTGAATCGATATTCATTCGTTGATTAGAAATTCATGTGTTGAATGGTGTTCGTGTTTTAAATATAAAAATCACATTTTTATCTATATATATAAACTATAGAAAACCTTCATGTGTTGAATCGATATTCATTCATTGAATAGAAATTCATGTGTTGAATGGTATTCATATTTTGAAATAAATTGTTTTATAATAAAAATCACCTTTTTATCATCTATATGAACTATGTAAAATGACCCTGTTTTAAAAGAAATTGTTTTATAATAAAAATCCTATTTTTATCACCTATATAAACTATATAAAATAATAGTGTTTTGAAATGAATTGTTTTTACAATAAAAATCACATTTTTATTAAATACATGAATTGCTAAATATAGTGAAGTGTTGAAATAGAAGACAGTTAGATAAAAATATCATTTTTATCAAATGTATGAAAAGAATATAGCTTTGAAATCGAAGAATCGATATATATATAAATAGAATTAAAATATATCGAATAACGACGCTGTAGTTCGTATTTTGAAACCGTGATTTCAAACGATTATACCGAGAGATCTGACCATCGGATTTTCCTGAAATCGCAACCGTTGGGTTCGCCTTGGAAATATCTTTCCAACGGTACCAACTTTGTAAAAATCCAACGGTTGGATTGTCTGGAACGTTTAATTCAAATCTAAAGAAAAACAGTGCCATAAACGATTATATATATATATATAATTGTATTTAATCGAATAACGACGCTGCAGTTCGTATTTTGAAATCGAAACTTCAAACGATGATACCGGGAGATCCGACCGTCGGAATTTCCCGAATCTGGAACCGTTGGATTCGTTTTGAAAAGATCTTTCTAATGATGTAAATTTTGTGAAGATCCAACGGTTAGATTTTCAGATATGTGTAAATCAAATCTGAAGAAAAACAGCGCCACGGTCGCGCTATGGCCAGAAGCGTCGTTTTGAATATATTGGCTATTTTAAAATAAATAAAAATAGCGATAAATCGTTATAAAATATTATAAACGATATGGATGTGATTTAGAAATTAACTGAAGGTTGGCTATGTCGAATGGTTTCCTGGGTGTTGATCTGATGCTGGTTTCGGCCTTCGGGGTTAATATTTGGGAAATCGTTCTCTTACTGATTGATGGTTAGTGACTGATGAATTGAAATGATGCATGTGTATGTTAGTGTTGCACTTGTTTATTATATACGCGAGTTGCTCAGAAAGACTGGGTTTATCCCATTCTGAATAACAGAATCGATGATAAGAAATCGAAGATGAAGACGGTGGTCGAAGACCGGAGATCTTCACCTCGTTTGGATGGTAACCGAGGTCCTGATTGGGAGGCATCCCGAAATATGGATAATGAGTGGTGATCGTCCAGACGTACGTGGTGATCGATGGGTTTGCGAGGTATTTAGTGCCTCCGGTTTCGTTCAGACCCAGAACGGACTTGTAAATGGACTGTGTGTCTGACATTGGATTTCATTCCGTGTTGATTGATCTCTGTTAAATATACATCTGTTTGGCGGCGGAGAATTTGTTCTTTTGCTTAACGCCCTTCCCTGAAACGCACTAGCTCAGAGGTTGTATATCGATGGACATCAGTCGCATGGCATGAATTGCTAGTGTGGCATGCCCAAGAGGCAAATGATCAGGGCTTCTGTTGAAAAGCAAAGTCTTGTGGTGATGATCAAAGCACCGCCTGTGTGGCGTAGCTTTGTGTATAACGTGAAATCGCGAGCCTCACACCGGGTATGAACCAGAAACGGGAGGAAGGACCTCAGGGAGGACATGCGTTTCTTTCTAGTTAGAAGTGGCGTCAGTGGTTTTACACGCCCTGACGAGTTTGACTTATGTGGTTGTTGCTGTTGCGAGGCGCCTCGGTTAGATCGAACGATCCGGGTCCGATGGAGTCATTCGTTGGCTCATTTACGCCCCATAGGGAGGGGAAACGCATTGTTTAGGAATTTTAATCCACATCGGTGGATTGGCCCTGACGATCCAAGGGTCACTCGAGCTCTGATCCTGAGGGGCGGGCTAGAGCATCTCGAATTCGGTAAGGACTATCTTTTGCCTTGGTTCAGGACGAAAATCCAATTTCCAAATACATGCCTGTGCGATATTAATTGTATACCCATGTATGGCGACATAGAGGTATGGGGCATTAATGCCGCCTATGATTGATAGTTATGATTTGAAATTGTTTTCAAAACATATAACACTAGCAATAATATCAAATGCCTTTGTTTTATTCGTATCAAGCATATTTTGGCCGTTATAAGGTAAAAACTCTATCCTCCGGTTTGCGTTGCATTGTGTGATGGGAACTGAGTCTTATAATGGCTTCATCTTTATAAAAGCATTGCGATGTTTAAAAGAAAGATTTGTTTTTAAAGCACTGGCAATCCAATGGAGTAAACCCGTTCCACGAAAGTGGCGTGGTCCTGTGATTAGCCATATTTTAAATGTGTTGAGTAGATTTCTCATACCAGTCCCATGACTGACTCGTAGTTTGTTTCACTTTCAAACTCGGGTGCCCCTTTTTCTACAAGGGCAGCCTTGTATTCAGGTTTAGCTGGCTTCCTCTGGATAGCTGGAGCTGAAGATGGATTTTATCATTTATCTCTTTTTATGCTGTTCAGCTCCTATTGTACATATTTTGTTTGTTTCCGCAGTAGACATATATGTATAGTTGAACTGTATTTGTACTAAGTAAGATCCTGTATACTGTGTAACTCTAATGATTACTTTTATCCAGTATATTCTATTGTTCATTATCTGGTGTATTTATTTATTTCTGTTATGCTATTATCTGTTTCTGTGTTATATTCCAAAGATTACCCTTGTCTCCGTCTGTACGGGATGTGGGGTCGTCATACACAACGTAGAGCTAGGAGAGAGCTTCCCGACGTTGGTGGTTGCGCTAGTTCGGTGGTCCCAGGCGTCCTCGGCGGCGCTCGAAGTTCCCCGACTTTGGGTACTCGAATCTCTCTCTACACTTGATGATAGTAGATGATGCTTAGATGGATTTAATGAGGAGATTCTAATCTTCAAAATGATTTAAGAATTTCGCGATTTCATTGAGTGGGTGAGGAGAAATCGAAGAGAGAAGGTGTGGAGGCTATTTCGTTGTCGATTGGAGCTTTATCGGGGGGAGAGAACGAATGGGATTGGCCAATAATTTTTTTTATTTACATATTTTTAAAATCCCAAAAATACCCCTCTTCACATACTAACTCCAATCCAAACCCAACGACTATCGCCCCTAGCTAAATACCCCCATTCCGAACACAATGGAATATGCTTCACAGGCCCATTCGACTATTACAGTCAGTTATTCTTCAAATTAAAATATAAAACATTCAATATTCGATTTGAACGTACATTTCAATTTTCCGGGGCCACATACTGATCCCAAAAATTCCAGAAAATTAAATCTAGCTATGTTTTGACGATACGGTCCCATCGAATTCTGAGACCGTTTGAAAAATGGCCAATTTCTGGTCGATCCAATTGAACTGAAATCAACCAAACACATTTTCCTTCACCACGGTCGGTCTCATATTAACTTCAAAAATTATGGAATTTGAAACCTAGCAATAATTTGACATCCCGGATCTAACAAAAGTGGTTTCGTCGAAAACAGAGATCGTTTGCAAAATGTCTATTTTCAAGGGCTATGTATTCTCTATAGCGACCTTTCTGAAAAGTCATTTGGCCATAACTTTTGATTCCCGCTACGAAACTTCAATTTTTCTGATTCGTTAAAAAGATATTCATAAACAGATTTAAATATTTTTTGTTTCACTAAAATTCGTTTTATATTGCACCCGGTACAGTCAGTCAAAGTTTGAATCCCAAATTTGAAACTGCCGTGCCATTTCAGGCCTTGTTTATAATTAAAAATAATTATATTTATTTTCAAACATCGATTCAAACATACTTTTCGTCGTTATTATTTAAAATAATTTATTTTAAATATTTAAAATCCACTAAAATAGCCAAATTAAAAATTTTAAATTGGCTCAGATTTTCCGGGTTGTTACACCACTGCACTGTGTTGAGGCTATTCACAATCAGCTAGTTATGACGCTGGTTCTGATCAGTAGATCAGTGTGGTGTGTTGAGGCTGATCGGTGGATACAAACGAATAGAAAAACAAATCAGATCAAGTCATGAAAAATGATGAAAAACACACCAGAAATCTGAGGCAAATAATTTTTTTAAAAAATAAAATTTATATTCGCGTGTATTCAGTTTTATTTCTGCTGCAATGTACTCTTTGTGTGTGTGTGTTTCATGTGATAGGTAAGCAGGTGATGACTGGACTGATTGAAAGATGATGTGAAGACAGAAGATAGAAGACAGAAGATAGTGAAATGAATATATGTGTATCTGTTCATGAGTTTGTATAAAAATATATGAAATTATATATGACTGTATATGGAACTGTATATGTATGAAATTGAAATGTGAGATGTACAAGTAGTGGAGTTACAGGAGTTGAACTATTTGAATGTATGAAATAAAATATTTATATTTAAAAAAAACTGTTGAATATTTGAATTCGTGTGTAGTCGTATTCTATTTAAATCTAAATATTATATTCATGTCTGTGATGTAGATATGAAACAGTATAGTAATAAACACATTTATAATAAAATATATTTGGTTTTTATCATCAAACAAAAATCATATAATTGTGTATACAACTGCGTTATATACAACAATCTCCCCCTTTTGATGATGACAAACAAATATTAAGATTTTGATTACAATAAATGTGTTTTCCAGTGAAGAACAGAACCCCCCCTATTTGAATGCTACCCCTACAACAGATACTCCCCCTATAACTGTGCATGAGTGAAAAGAATGTGAAAATGATCTGGAATTTTCAAAATTAAAATATTTCTAAAATATTCACTCATAAATCAAAATCTCAACCCATTCTCTCTCTTTTGCTATCATCAAAAGGATACAGAAATTAAAATATAGATGAAAAATCACTAAAAAAACATAATTTCAGCTTAAGAGGAAGAACGGTTATCATAAATCTCAATCAGTCAAACAAAAATCATAATATTCTAAGAATGAGTACCATATTTCACATTGTAGAGAATGACGGATTTACGATGAAATTTATAAAAATGGGGAGATTTAAAAATATGGTTTTCAATTAAAGGAATTTTATAAAATTAAGCACAAAAATAGTGATGGATTTGGACTATAATTAATAATTCAATTTAAGTGACAAAATCGAATAATCTCAAATGCTAATAGCAATCAATCAACAAAACATAATACATCATAAGATTTCAACACATTTCACAAGTTAGAATATGGATTGATAGTCTGGTTGTTATAAATACCAAGGAGTATTTCAGATTAATTTCTATTTATAGCACATTATTTCCTTTTTCATTTTATTTTATTTAAGAGCACACGGACCATGCATAACCAGAGCTAGGATTTTTAAATGAGGTCAGTCACTGCTTAAATTATAAGTTGTCTCTTAACCAACATGACCAGAGCTTGGATTTTCAAATGAGGTTAGAGACATATTTGTATATTAATTATATATTTATCGTTTTTAGCTTCAAAAGAAAAACTCCTCGGTATGTAAAACCAATATGAATGATAGAAATGTGGTAGGTATAGAAATGAATTGTGAAATAAATTTCTAAATTAATTATATTATGAAATATGCTCGACCGTACCGGGATCATTGAAAATTTTCAATTGTCACTAATTCTGAAAAATAGCATAGTCCCATTTCTATCACAAATATTTCCACAGTTTATTCAAAAAGATTTTAAAATATATTAACTCTCCACATTTATATAAAATTAACATGGATAGCAGAATGATGACAGATAAAGGAGATGGTCATGAAATAATTGCTAATTCAAAGATATCATAATAAATGTTCAACCATCATGAAAAATCTAAATAAAATCTCCACTTATTGTGAAATATATTGCAGTCACAATTCATCACAATTTCAAAATCTGTTAATAATTTTGATGACTTATAAGTATAGTTCAATTTGGATATAGATTTCAATTTCTGAATGAATAATCAATAAATAACTTTAAAATTGAAAATCAATTACAAGAGGGATATGAAAAACTATACAAGACATAATATATTAAAAATATATACAGTAAAAACAAATTCAGCACTTCTAAACTGATACCACTTTATGTCTCTATTCATGAGGATTTTAAAAATGACACTGGAAACAAACAAGGATAATTCAGGCAACATAATTTTAACACAAAGACTAACCAGACAAGACAAACAGATTAGATATATTTATCAGAGCAGCAGACAGATCAAAACAAGCAGTTATCTGAGAACAGTATCAGAGCAGCACAAAAAAGATTAGTTTCAAATCAAAATTTGTCAGGGTGACGGTCACATAAGATGATTCATGATCCAAGATTAAAAATACCGTTTATTTTAAATCATTTGATGGAATATGAAAATATCAGGATTCAATGAATCAATCCGACCAAATTATAAATTTCAAATTCAAGATATTTGTGTGATTCAATAAATCGATAATTTCAAATGATTTTAAACGAACATATATTCAAATCAAATAATCGTGTAATAAAAGTGAATTTTAAGACCATATTTTCAGAGAAATTTTCACAAGCATTTCTAATAAGTACAGGAGTAATTTCAGATCATTTACATCAAGATTGAGAGATATTCATGATCTATAAAAAGTTAAAAATAATTTATTTGCAATCACTTGAATCAATGTCAAGTTTTGAGAAATAATGAATCAGTCACACAAGGTTGATAATTTCAAATTTAAGAGGTGTGTGAGATTCAAAATATCAAGAATTTCAGTTATTTCAAACAAACAAATTTCAACATAGTGATCACGAATAAGAATGAAATTCACAATGTATCACTGTGATTCAAGACAGAACTTAATATCCAAGCCAATCTGAAAATCTATGAAATTATCACAACTGATAAATATTGGTGTGCTGTAATGAGTATATTATTTCAAGCTTTTCTAAAATGAATTAGTGAAAAACTCAAAATAGCAAAAGTGTGTGAAATTCCGTTAAACTTTCAGATCTTCAAAAATGTAGAATTCAAATCAACAGTGTTCAAGATATGACAAGAACACATCAACACTGATATGAATTCATAAAACAGAAAATAAACCTCAAAATAATTGCAGATATTTACAAATTTAAACTCAAGATTTGGAAATGATTAAAACAATAGAGTTTTATTCAAATTGAAGCAAATTTCCAGAAAAATATGAATTCTGCAATTTGAAGTTAATGAAGCCCAAAAAGAACAAAAAACATATGGTAGCGACAAAACAAAAACAAAAGAAAAGAAGAAGAGGTAGAAGGAGAAATAAACAGAAAAAATATTTACAAAGATGAGTCTAAAGATCATACCTAAATTCAGTGTAAGCAAATGGATCCCTAACTCAATAAATCTCAGCTAAAGGAACTGTGAATGATACATAAGTGTAGACAGCTTTGCTTCACATTTCTTTTTGCATAATAGTTCCTCGGCCTCTTCTAGTACATAACAATTTAGGGGATTGAGTGGTCTAACAAAAGTAGTAAAACAACTCATAGTTTTGTTCACGACTTTAGGTACCCAGAGTTGTTTGTACAAACAACCATTAGAATTAACTTTGTACCCTTAGGAACCCAAATCTGTTTGAATTTAACGAGGCCCATTTTATTCCCCTTTGGGATCCATGATTGTTTAAATGGTTTGTTATAAACCAAATTATCATCTCGGTTGTGACTTAAATTTTCAGAATTTAAATTTCTAGGATGATCCTTTTTAGAACAATTTGAGGGATTTTTGAAAACACAAGAATTTAGATTTTCAAAAACATTTGCCCAAAACCTAGACCATTCTTATTTCCAAGAGAAAAGTGGTTTTTTAGAAGCATATTCAAAGATTTTTCTCCGGATGAAAAACGTTTCAAACTCATCTCAAGATCATTTATTTTAGATTTGAAATAATCATTCTCGTTTAGAAGCTTCTCAGTTTTGGCATTAGACTCAGAAACCTCAATATCAATTTTTTTTTGTTTTTCAATCTCACAAATCTCAACTTTTTTTCAAGTTCATTTAGAATTGCTTCTCTTTTTAGTAAATTCTCTTGTTCAAAAATTTTATGTTTGGAATTAAACTTATCCAACTCTTCTTGTAAAGCATCGTTCTTACAAATTAGCTCATCCTCGTTTTGTTTTAAAACCAAAATTTCTTTTTCAAGCTTTTGAAAGTCTTCATTTAGATGGGATAAATCAATTTTTAAACCTTTACAATTTTTACAATCAGAGTTTTTAGGTTTTAATTCCAACATATTATTTTTGCATCGCAACTCAGAATTTTCAGATTTTAGAAGTTTATTTTTCCTTTGGAGACGATCAATAGTACTTGTTAAATCATTACAACGAGAAATTAATTCTTCATATGAAAGATCTCCATGGTCCAAATCATCATCAATAGCTCCAGTTAAGTACTCGTCTGAATCTGAGTTGGCAATTGAAGGTTTTGAGCTGTTGTTGTCATTTCCATGCAGCGTGTTGATAGTATTCCAGATATCCTGCGCAGTTAAACAATGAGAGATAAATTTTAATTGCTCATTGCCAAGATAGGAATAAATAACATGCATAGCATAAGCATTGAAAACCTTATTCCTCTTACCTAACATGTCTCCCAATTTTTCAATAATATTCCAATATTCTAAATTAACAGATTTTAAATTGGATTCCATTTCTGATTTCCAAATTAAAAAATCTGTACCATTAAAAATAACTGGAATACAACTGGGTTGTCTCTCAGAAGGCTAGGATGACCCATTACTCTAGAGTTAATGAAATTACCTACTTTGATACCACTTGTTGGATCTAGATTAACCCTAGAGGGGGGTGAATAAGGTTTATTGAAAATTAAGCAAGATATTAAAAATACGCAGATCATAGATCACACCAAAAATAGAAATGCAGAATGTAAATGACACACAGAATTACCCAGCTTCGGCAGAACCCTGCCTACTACTGCATTCATAAGGTTTCTACTAGGTAAAAAACAAATCCCACATACAAGACCATGTACACTCGCAAACCCCTCGCTCCTATTTTAACCTATGCTTAAAACTCTAGACTGGTCTAATCCTCTAGATCATATTTCCCCTAGCTTTACAGACTCTAGTAAACTGCCAGTTAACACCCTAACTAGATTCCTAGATTTTACAGACTCCAGAAACTGTAGAATCGGTTACAAAGAAATTTAAAAGTACAAGACAAAAATAAAAACAAAAGAAACTCTTAAACCCTAGCTTAATTAAAAAATAAAGTCTTCCCTTTATCACTTAAACTAAGATGACCGGCCCACTTAAGAAATCGGTTCCACCCTCCTTTCTATAGTTTGTCCAAATCTCTTTTGTTCTCTGGAGAGAAAATATAGCAGCTGGCAATCAAAACCAGGGTTTCCACGAATCCCCAAATCGATTGAAACGTTGATGTTATTCTGAAAATAAATCTCTGATGCTTGAAGGAATTGTTGCTCGTCGGTTCTTCGATTGATTTGAAGTCGCCTCTGATCGAAAACAATGTGAGTAATTTCAGACATGAATTTCTATGTTTTCTCTTTGAAATGTTGGCTTTGTTTTAGATTTTTTTCCGCCTGTGATGATAGGTGTATTTATAGGATTTAAAATCCTTAAATTCTCCGATTTCGAATTAGTGGCTTGGCCTGATTTTGTGTTGCCCCTTTGCTGCTTTGATTTACTTGCATGACTGATTCTTGAATGAACTTGGACAGGTTCATGGCATTGATGCGAATCTGGGTGAAAAACTAATTTGCCCCTTTTTGAATAACTGTATTATTGTTGCCATGAATGGATTCCTTCGATTATGAAAAACACGCAAGATTGATGCTTCAAAAAAAATTATATCTGTTGCATGATTCCAAGAATGCTTTATTGGATTTCTGGAAACAAAATAAATTTGTTTCATGTTCAAATCATTATTTTGTTTAAAACTGGAAACCTTGAGATTTCTTGCCAAATCTTCTTCTCTGGAGAAACATGTATATCTAAAAAAAATAATTTCAGGAAACAAATTAAAGATTTGAATGCTGGTTTTCTTAGGAAACACATTTTCCAAATATTAATTGATACTCTTGCCCATTTCTTCATTCATTTCATTCTGCTTTGATCACGCTGCAATCACCCATGACACACTTGTAAATCTGCAAAATAAATTTCCATATATTGCCATGAAATCCAAGTTATAATTCTGGAAAGATAAACATTAGTCTTTGAGCATGTGCTCTCTAGTCAGTATGATTTCTTCTTTCATCTGCACACACATATATAGTGGCTATGAAACATACTTATTCTCTTGAGATATCTGACCTGTTCTTCCTTGGATTACTTGAAACTATGCTGGACAATGAATGTTTGTTTAACTCATATTACTGTGTATGCTGCTTGCATACTCATCTGTGTATTCATTCACCACAAATGCTTTGCTCACCTGCTTCATTCCTTTGCATATACTGTTCTGATTAGTTACACATGCAACATTTACACAATGCTACTGTATTGAGCAGCAGTAATTACTTAGCTCGACCATTTGCTGTTTCACTGATATGATGAGCCATTTCAATTGTGTGCTTGTCACTTAAAATCTGCACTGTCTTTCCAGAGCATGCTGGAATATAATGAAACACTAAAATTGCCCCTTGTCTATTTGAAAGCTGCTGCATATATTTGAACATGCCTTGTCTTGTGTGCACACTGCAAAATTGACCAGAGCACTGTGCCATTGCCACACTTAAACTGATTTGAGCTTTGTTGTTCCATGATGTCTTGGATTGGGTGATCTGCCATGTTGATTTTGAGACTGACTTGATATGCCTCGACCACTTTGAACTATGCTATGTATATGTGCAAATAATGCTGTTAGTCCACCATTAATTTGAGCTGGACTAAAAAAAATACATGCTATTGCTTTGTGTTTCACCACCTTGTTAGTTTGCTTGTGTCAAATTGACTCGACCATGTTAGCATTCATGTATACATATGTGTATATATGCACGTATGTGAATCTATACATGTATGTATATATGTGTGGCTGACAGTTATGAATATATATCAGTAGACCACTGCACTGTGTTGAGGCTGTTCAGAATTAGCTAGTTATGACGCTGGTTCTGATCAGCAGACCAGTCTGGTGTGTTGAGGCTGATCAGTGGATACAAACAAATAGAAAAACAAATCAGATCAAGTTATGAAAAATGATGAGAAACACACAAGAAATCTGAGGAAAATAATTTTTTTAAATAAAATAAAATTTATATTCGCGTGTATTCAATTTCATTTCTACTGTAGTGTACTTTGTGTGTGTGTTTCATGTTACAAGTAAGTAGGTGATGACTGGACTGACTGAAAGATGCTGTGAAGGCAGAAGATAGAAGACAAAAGATAGTGAAATGAATATACGTGTATTTGTTCATGAGTTTGTATAATAATATATGAAATTGTATATGACTGTATATGGAACTGTATATGTATGAAATGAAATTGAAATGTGAGATGTACAAGTAGTGGAGTTACAAGAGTTGAACTGTTTGAATGAATGAAATAAAATATTTATATTAAAACAAAATATTGTAGAATATTTGAATTCGTGTGTAGTCGTATTCTATTTAAATTTGAATATTATATTCCTGTCTGTGATGTAGATATGAAACAGTATAGTAACAAACACATTTATAATAAAATATATTTGTTAAAATCAAACAAAAATCATAAAATTGTGTATACAACTGCGTTATATACAACATCTTCAAGATTTTGGCTCAAGTTCTGAATTGGAGAAGCCATGGATTTGATAAAATAAGAATCTAATGGAAGAGCATAAAGGAGGAATAGATAAATGAGTTTTTCTAGAATAAAAAGGTATTTATAGGTTCTGGAATTCGTTTCAAATGAATAGACATAAGTTAGTTAAGATAAATTTTAAATTCAAACCAATTTGAAATTTTTGACAATTGCACATCGACATAGTAGGTTAGGTATATCGAAATGCCTTTTGGATTTGGGTTTTTGAAGATTTTTGTGATTTGTGATATATTTTAGTTTATATATACTTGTTTTTATTACATTGTTGTTTATTCCAGAGATGTTTACAAAGACATAAACAGAAATATTAAAGCTTCATTAATAATACGATAAGGATACATGGATTGGTACATAATTCGAAATGGAAATACGAAAAATAGAAACTAACACAAGTTAATAAAGCTAAAATTTGGCAGAGGAGGACAACCAAGTTTTCTACTAACTTTTCCAAAGAACTTGGTCATTTTATTGGACATCTTTTACATGTTTTTCTTCAAAGATTTCTTTAAAGCTTTTGATTGTCTACTAAAATCTTTTGGTTGTTGAGGCAGATTTTGTTGGAAGGATTTGTGACACTTGCGGGATATTCAATACTTTCCAAGGAGGTGTTATCATCATCATCTTCTTCTTCTTCAATTTCCATTTCATCTCCTTCTTCTTCTTGATTCATTCATTCTTTCTTTTCCAAAAGTGTTTGATATGGTTGAAACACTAGTGGGATCTTCATTAAAGATATGTTTCCCGAATTGAAAACTTCTCTAGAAGCAAATTCTTCGTCTTTGAAATGCACTTCAAAAATTTTGAAAATACATGTGAGATAAATTCCATGGTATAACGTATTTTTTCTTGTTGAAAATCTCGAACGTGTAATAATTTCTTTATAAATCTATGTTGATTGAACATTTACAAATTTTGGATATATGATAATATATATATATATATGTGGATTGAACATCTACAAAATCTTGTTGGATTTAGATTAGTGCAGCTCACCGTAGGGTAAGGCTGCTAAAGGGGTGCTGCAATACAGAAATGCCCTGAAACGCTGCTACATACATACATACATACATATATACATGCATACATACACACACACATTCACTCACACACACACACACACACACACACACATATATATATATATATATATATATAACCACATAAACAATAATATACTACATTTTTTCCTCTTTTGAAAACAGGTTTAATTTTATTAGGGAATATAGCCCAAAAAGATTGGAACGATCACCACATTACTACAAAACACTCTCAATTAAGACAACCACTATGTTATAACCACACTTCCAAAAAATAATGAGCACTGTTATTGACACTCCAAAAATTGTTAAGGAGGGACATGTTCGAAAACGAAATTCAATATACACCCACCGTTTTTTTCTTTTTTTTTTCCATTTTCGGCGGTCTTAGGTCAAATTTAAGGATGAAACTCAACTGCACCCCCGCCGAATTTCGTGAATAAATAAGTTAAAGACTTGTCGAATTTTAACCGTGTCCCCTTAATTATTTATTTGAAGTGTCAGCAAAAAATCTTAAAATTAATTAGGTTCTACTAGGGCTGTCAATGGATACTTTGGGATAAAGATAGTGCTATATCCTTATCTGTATCCAAACTTATTTTTAGGTATCAGATATCCGTATTCACGGATACGGATGGATATCGGATAATCATCTTATTCGCCAACGATCGATAAATCAAGAAATATAAATTAAATTTTTTAATTTAACATAAATGTTTTTCAATTACATTGATTATAAAAGTGTTAAAAATGAGCATATATAATGAAATTAAATAGATTTGAGTAGCTAATATGCATTTGTGCATATAATGTAAACCTTTGACTTAGTAAAGCAGCAAATAAATCTCATTTATTGTACTAAAATACATATAATATTGAGCATAATTTTAAAAAATCGAATGGATAATTTTCGGATGTGGATATCCATGTATCCGCATCCGCATCTGTTTTTCGGATATCATATATTTATCCACTTTTCGGATACGGATGCAAACGGATTTCGAATTTATTGTACTAAAATACAATGTCACCGATGGACACGGTACGCTGGTATCATCTGCTTTACGTTCTAGATTGGTTGTGAGAATCCCCAAATTTATTCCTTAAATTTACTTGCATGTCATCAATAATCAAGTTGCTAATTTTACTCTCTCTTCACCTACATATTTGAAACACTCGACGATTCCTTTCCTTCCAAATCATAGTTTTCAAAGCGATGTTGTGTGTCCTGAATTTCATGTCTTTCCGCTTCCAGATGTTGATGAGGTAACGTACAATTTGCTAGTTATATATTATAGTTTGTTGATTGGATACTGAAAGTGCGAAAGCATTTTACCGTGATTTTTTTCGAAAATTCATGGTCAAAAAATAAGTGATTGTGTGTTTTAACATGATTACCAGATAAACCGCAAGCATTATGTGTAATTATTACCCATTTAGTGGGTTGATCTTTTGTTGGGTGCCTTCTTAGTTCCTAGAATCGCTTTGTATGCGGTAAAATACATTGTCCTAGATCATTTTATGCCAATCACCTTTTACTTTTGTGTGTTGGTAAATTTTCTAACACCATTACTTAAAAATACCATAAATTTTTACACTACACCCTTCATAGTACTAGATCTTTTTAAGGGGCTACCAAATAAAACATTTCCATTATTTTTTCATCGGTCAACACCGTTTTTCATGGCAATCAACTACCAAACAACTGTAGTTTGGTGCTTAATGACTTGAAAAATGGTGTTGATCGGCAAGATTTCATTGTGCAAAACGATTTTGCATGGTTCTTGACTGTCATGTGAAATGTGCATGATATTAGGGAGTACATAAAATTTATTATGTTTATTAGCTTTACTTGTGGTATTTGCAAAAGGAAACCTATGTAACTTTAGCAACAGACTAACTTTTTCCCCTTTTATATTCTCATATGCTATTTTGATAGAAAACTCATTTGAATGTTTCCACACCCATACGTTGTTTTATCCTCCAGTGCAAATTCTATATGATTATGTTGATTAGCATTACATGGAATTGAGTCAATCCTCAACCTCCATTTATGTACAATTTATTAACCATACAATTTGGATATCCACAAGGAGAAAAAGTATCCCAACCCGTTGAATTATTAATACGTAAACCAAATTTTAAAATAAATTCGTACTATTAACTATTAGTTAAAAGAGGATATTTTCATCATTAAATCTATTAATTGAATATTTAAAATAAATCATTCATCATTCAAAACGCTAAATTTTTTGTGTTACTACACCACCTCTCTATTGCCTTTTGTTTAAGTTTAATAGTTTCCACTTGTAAGGCATATTTTCATTTTCCCAGTACTTCGTAATACATTTTCTATGTAAGATCATTAACCTTGGAGTCTACCTTGAGGAACAACTCCTCATTATGCTTCTCTGGATCTTCAATACTTCCATTGTCTCTTGGCCTATTTTTATTTCATTCGTTATGTTTGGTTTTATGTTTTTTTACATCGAGAATTGCACCACGATGTACACAAAACTCTATTGGAATAACCCTAAATCTAAGAAATGTATATTATTGTGATAACCCTTAGTTAGCTGCAAATAATTAGAATATCTGAATGACTTTCCTTTCCCACCTCCATCATGCTTTCTCAAACAAACATGCAGGAACATTGATCATTTGTCGAAGGAGGAAGCATGTTCACTTTAACATCAGCAAATTTATTGATACATTCAGTGCTGTGGAGTATGCGCCTTATGTGAATGTGGTTTATACCAACCATGATCTTATTCACCCAATTAAAGCTAACGCCTTTATAGGATCGTAATTTACCTCGTTGTAAATCAATTTGTACATATTAAAGTTTAATGCCAAATTTTTAAGGCCACCGTAGAATTTTAGTTTTATGCTCATAACTTAACCCCTATAAGTCAACATGCCCATATTAAAGTCTGACGCCTTTATAGGCTCGTAATTTACCTCGTTGTAAATCAGTATATACTAGGGCTGTCAAAGGGTTGGATTGGGTCGGGTCAAGTCATGTTCGGGTTGTGTCAGCTCAACCCGTTTATTAAACGGGTTGGTTTCGGGTTGACAAATTTATAATCGTGCGGGTTTTGGGTCTGATTTGTGTAACCCGTTAAGAAAAATATTTGTATAAAAAGATGAAAATATGAAAGAAGGGTGTCATCATCATTCACTTGTTGCAAGCTAATATGAGAATAAAAAGTTGTTAATGTGGGAATAAACATAAAAACGTGAAGGAGTGAATAAGTGAAGAGGTAGAACCACATAAATTAGAATGTCTGAATGACCAACGGCTTGGTAAATGGTAAATTAGGGTAAAGCGACAAATGGGTAGTGGACTGGGCTAGGCCTATGTTTTGTAGATTGTAGGATAAAAATATGATTTATATTAAACGGGTTGTGACATGTCAGAAATGGGTTCACGGGTCGGGTCGGGTCAACCCGTTTATTAAACGGCTCAGAGCGGGTTGACCCGAAATTGACTCGTTTATAAATGGGTCGGGTCGGGTTGGGTTTTTTTCGTATGGGTTACGAGTCGTGTTAGAATTTTACGGCCCTAATATGTACATATTAAAGTATAATGCCTAATTTTTAAGGCCGTCGTAGAATTTTAGTTTTATGCTCATAACTTAACCCCTATAAGTCAACATGCCCATATTAAAGCCTGACACCTTTATAGGCTCGTAATTTACCTCGTTGTAAATCAATATAAAGTCTAATGCCTAATTTTTAAGGCCACTATAGAATTTTAGTTTTATGCTTATAACTTAACCCCAATAAGTCAACATGTCCATATTAAAGCCTAACGCCTTTTTACGCTCGTAATTTACCTCCTTGTAAATCTATATGTTCATATTAAAGCCTAACTGTTCTTTTTAACCATTTCCTATCAAATTCATATTTGCAAATAAATTATGTTTGTTTATTTTGATTTCCCAATTATCATATTTATACAAGTATAAGTTACAGTTCATTTTTCTATCCCAATCCTAGTCATAGTCTTTATTACAAATTTTAATCAAGTCTGCATATTATCAGTCCAATGTTCCCTTTTTATTACAGTTTTACAACGTATGTCCAATCAGCCCCAATTTTATTCAATTATCCCAATTAAATCAAATTTCACAAATATACCAATAATAAAGGATAACAATCAGTCGCATGTAATTAGGCATATCTACTGATGCCAAAGTCAATTGTATAAATATATACCTTTTAGGCACAATTAGGAATAACCACAAATAAAATGTAAAAATCCGATGAAGAATAAGGGAAAGAAGACTGATAATAATTTACAGTAATATGAATAATAATTAAACAGAGACTGTAATAAAAGACCAAAACTACATTAATTACCTATAGAAAGAAATTACAGAAAATAGGAATAAACAAAAAATGTAAATAACTATAAGCAAAAGAACTGCAAATAAATCTACAACTACAACTATTATTATTCCTATTTATCCCAAAACTAAATCAAAAATATTAAAAATCATCTCAAAGCTTTCCCAAATGTGGATCCGGCAGAACCTCCCCTAAAAGCAAATAAAATGGAAAATATATTAATTTTTATCTCAACCCCTAAAATTTAGATTAAGGTGGCCTATCTTCAAAAAGAATACTAGCCTTAAAATTTAGAATTAGGGTATCTTGTCCCAAGAAAAAAACCAGTTGAGGTGGGAAGAGATATGTTGTGAGGAAAAGGGAGGGGATTGGGGGTTCTTAGGTGGAGTAAAAGACTTTCAGCCATTAGATTTAGGTTTTAAGTTGAACTGCTATGTCCTTGGGTTGATCCAGATTAACACATCAACCAATTGAAATAAGCCACATCAGCACAAAACACACAAATTAAATCTTCATCATTCGCCGCATTTCGTGCGGAGCACGAAAACATGCTGAGCATGGCTGGGTTGACCTACCAACCATGTGGGTTGACACATGGGTCGACCTGGGTGAAATCTAGGTCGACCCATGCCATTATGTATTTTTTTCTGATTTTAATTTTAAGTTTCAAATAGCTATATCTCCTTCGTTTTAAGTCCATTTCTCACAAACCAAAGATGCATCTGAGCCATAAAATCATAATGGACTCAATGGCAAAATACCTATTGTCAAATTCCAACTATTTTTCGAATTATTCTTTAATTAATTAGTTTGTTAATTAATAACTCTTTGTTACAATTTGGTTTGTTACATGAATACTAAATCATCAAAGTACCGGCGAATCAAAACAAACGCCTTCTTATCCATCTTCTTCCACTTTCCCTCATCTACTTCAGAGGACGTCTTCCTGTATCCATCAATCGGATCATGAAGATCATTAAGGTATAACACATCCTCTGTCTTAGGTTTCCAAATCACCCAATTTATTCAATCAAAAATTGCTATCTTCGTAAATGACATCATATCCGACACAAAAAAAAATGATTTTTTCAGTCCAAAATCACTCTAAGCTTTGTGATGATCTATCTCCAATACAAATTGTTATGCACTGATACCACCTTATGTAGAAGTGGTTTATACCCACCAGTATATTATTCACCAAATTACAAAGAAAAACTTTGATAGAAAACAACACAGTATGAAATTACGTGTAAACACAAAATATCCCACCAAACCACCCTCTTTGTTGATTCACAAAAAAAAATTTGTTTACACCTATGGAATAAACCCAAAATAAACAAATTACAACTGAATCAATAACCTTACTTAGAAAGGGAAATGATATCTAGATGACTAAAATATTATTGGAGAAGGAGAGCAATGAAGAATGACGACAAACCCTTGAATCAATTAATTTCGGCCATAATCCCATGCAATGATTCACTCCTATAAACTTCTTACATAGAAAAATAGAAGGCCTTGGCAAATATCAAATTTCCCCCTCAACAATATATTTTGGAAATACTCATTCAAAACAGAAATACATAGCTCAGACATATGACCGGATGGTCAGATGTCTGACCAAACACTTCAGAAACCATCCCCCTTCAAGTCAAATGTATGATCTGGGACTTTAGACGTCTGGCCGAGTACTCTGTCACCAAATTTCCATCAAGTTAAACAATTGTAACTGGACATCAGACATCTAAGCTGATACTTTGATCGATTTCTACCCATAATAACTAATGCTCTTTCTCTTCTGTCACAATGCTACTTCAACACATTGTTGTCTTCAACATATGTGATTTTATATCATAAATCACAAATTCAGAAATGTCTAATTTGTAAAGTATTTTTCTACATTCACTGCTTCTCCATGTAAAATTATAGGTCGCAATGGACAGGCTGGACCATTCTAGCAGCAATGCCGTAATAAGTAAATTTAGATAATTGTGAAACACTCAGTGTATGTCCACAGTTTTTCTCATAAACTGTTAAAACTAAATTAAAAGTACCTATTACTATTTATGTTTCATTAATATTTTTAGCTAGTTGCTTAATTTTTCTCCGTAGTTTATTTCTTTGGCATAGCCAAATTACAAACATAGGTAACGGTAATGCTCATTCTTATACCCTCAGTATTTTGTGCATGCACAGTGATTTGTAGCACATCTATTAGACACCCCACCTCCGCTAAGGTCACTCACAAAGGGAATGCCTTAACTTCGGTGGAGCATTTTAGGTAAAAGATGTAGATAAATTACAAGTCAAACAAATAAAGCAACAGAAAATAAAGTCATTTTATAAAAAAATGTGGTTCAATCAAACTTTTACAACAATTTTCTCAATCATACTTAAAAGTAATACATAGAACTTCTGTCTTGATTCAAAAACTTCCGAGTATAAAAGAAGCATAAAAATAACAATGACATTCCCCCAATAAGCATGAACCAGTCATAGCAGTGGAAGAGAGAGTCCAAAGCAATACATCGACTATCTTCGAGCTTGGAAAGAAAACTGAGCTAAGTGGTAACATTTCCTCCCTGTGAACCTGGGGGGAAACGGAAGAAAAGAGGCGAAACAAACTAGGTCAGACATAAGTCTGGTTAGTCCAGTGACTTTCGGCATGTAAATAGGCAAAAGCATCATGACATGAATAAACTGAATATATGACAATACTATGAGAACAAAGATAACAAGATAACATACGATTAGCATAGATATAATAAGGCAAGATAGACTGAATGCACTTCTACTCTTTCTCTGCTTCGCTACTACCCTGTTATTCTGATTTCTATATCTCTGCACCACCTAACTAGTGTCCTAACTAGTAATATGTATAAAATGATCATATGATAATGTGATCCCAATCCCCGCAATTATGGTAGCCTTCAAGTGTACATCTAGTATGAGGATCTTACCTCAATCAGTCTAATTGCCATGAAGATGTTAGATGTACCCTTACTAACCTATCGATCGGCTCCCTACTTATATTAATGTTCCATGAGTCTGGGTCAATCGGCCCTCTCTTGCATGTAGATACCCTGTGCTGGTCCCACCATAAGGTGTATCAATCCTTATGATAGCAACCCGACACGATTCAAGATGCACAGTGTATAATTAATGGTACCCAGTGCATGCTTTTTCCCACTCCGGAGTACGTGCACGCCCGTAATCCGTCGGAACCTACACTGACGTACCCCCTGCCGCTATTTTGACCACTTATAATCAGCCCAGTAATCGTGCCCCATCCTGCCTAGTTCAGGGTACCGTGATACATCTATGTGGGTTACTACTGAAATGCATCCCCGTTACTAGGGTTTCCTACTGGTTAAGTTTGTGGGCCTATATATACAAATATTACCCACCTACAAGAGATGTACTTAACCCTCCCACTAATTCAAACATGTTTATTTAACGGTTAAGTTTGTGGGCCTATATATACTAATATTACCCACCAACCCGATATGTAATTAACCCTCCCATTTATTCAAACATGTTTATTTAATGGTTAAGTGTTGTCCATTCATGTTAACTTAACCCACCCACTCATCATGTCATGTTGGTTAAGTGTTTCTTATTAACCCTTCTCACTCGTCATGTTGGATTGGTTAAGTGTTTCTTATTAACTTAACCCCGTTCATTCATCATGTTATATTGGTTAAGTATTTCCCATTAAATTAACCCCATTCGTTCATCAAGTCACATTGGTTAAGTGTTTCTTATTAACTTAACCTCACGTGTTCATCATGCTGTATTGGTTAAGTGTCATCAATCAATTCAAGCTAACTTAACCCACCCACTTGTCGTGTTACATTGGTTAAGTGTTTCCTTCTTGTGTTAACTTAACCCTTCCACGCATCCTGTTATATTGGTTTAGTGTTGCTCTCTTGTTTAATTTAACCCTACCCATTCATCATGTCATATTGGTTAAGTGTTTTAAATTTACTTAACCCTACTCATTCATCATGTCATATTGGTTAAGTGTTTTAAATTTACTTAACCCTACTCATTCATCACGTCATATTGGTTAAGTATTTTAAATTTACTTAGCCCCAGCTTCTTGTCTAATTAAAATGTTATAACGGTTAAGTATTCTTAATTTTTACTTAACCTTACCATTCTTAGCATGTATGTTTATTGGCATTAATTAATTTATTAATGCCCCAACCTCTCACATTAGAACTGTTGTTTGCGGTTGCTGGATGTGCCAGGCGGTTCCGAGCAGACTTCTACCACAAACTCATTCTAACCTTGGGTTTTAGGCTAAATGCGCTAACCTCTCACATTAGATCTGTGTTGTTGCGGTTACTGGATGTGCCGGCCGGTTCCAGACAGTTTTACACCGCAACTCAATCTAACCTCGAGTTAAGCATGTTTATCTTTTGGCATATTTACCATACATGTCCAAGTCTAGATTTTATATGCTAATCATCCCAAATTCACAAAACTAGTCATGTTCCAATTCTCAAGTTATACCCCAACAAAGCTGATTGCAAGTTATGCCCCACAAATTCAAATTCGAGTTATTACTCAAAATTGGTTACACCCAATTTTCCCAAGTTTGCAATAATAGTCATGCCCCCGAAAATCACAATATAGCACATATCCTAAGGTTTAGTCATATTGCATCATACAAAATATTCTCCAAAAACCCCCAATCATGATTCACAATATAAACTATGCCAAATTATAGCTTTTAATTACATTGCATGCCACTTACCTAAAATCCCAATTTAGGCGTGTTCACATTTAACAGTTATCCCTATCTTACTATAGGTTTTCATGCCTAAGCCATATATCACTATACACAATAATCTCCTTCTTCCAAGCCATAAACTATCATATATAATATGCCCCAAATTTTTGGTCTTAAACCACAACATGTACTATGCCTTACATGTTTACAGTTCAATTTACGCCCCAAACCCCAAGTCATATGTCCGATATACTTTATGCCTCAAATCTCAAGTCATATGTTCGATACACTTTATGTTTTGAATACAACATGTGTTATGTCCTCAAATCCGTTACAAATCATTCATGCCCAATTATTCATAATTTAATACTTTTCCCTATTTTAGCATTGGCCATGTCATTATGTAACGTACGTTCATCTCTTATCAGATTTGGCTCAGGCTCGCAGTAGCCTAGCTATAAAAACAAAAAGCGGAGAAGGAAAGAAGAGACAAATGATGGACATAATAATATCAAATGAGGTAGATCCAATGGATATAGAAAGACAGATAGAAATAGGAATAATCTCAGATTCAGATTTATTACAATGTCATAATCGCAATTAAATTTTTTATTTCTGAAAGTAACATGAACTTACAAATTATGGAACGGTCTTGAATTCTGGGATCTGATTTTTGAATTTGATTAGCTCTTCCTTTGATGTAGACTTTGATTGTTAACTTGAAAATCTAATTTGATTGAGTAAGGTGGAGGCTAGGTCACTTCTGGTTTTAGCGGCATATAAACGCCTATGAATTCTTATGGAGAAAACAATAGGTTTAGGGGTCTTTTTATAGGTGGATAAGGAGATTTAGAGCCTTTAGATCAGTCTAGAAGTCATCGGAATCGTCCATAGCAGAATACCACGTCACACAGTGAACTAAAGAGCGACACGTGGCGAAACACGTTATTGGCTAGATCTGGGCCAAAAGGGGTCGAATCCCCTATAGGGGGGTCTACACCTATGTCGACAACCTATAGGGGGGTCGACGCCTATGTCGACTCCCCTTGGGGGGTCGACACCTATGTCGACTCACGCTTGGCGGGGTCGACACCCTGAGCGGGAATTTTCCCGCTCAGCCTATTCTGCTTGAATTTCGAATTTTGAACTTGGTTTGAGATGTTTAATTATTATTTATATTTTCTGTTTAAACATGAAATCTTCTAAACTCCATAATTTCTTTGTACCGAGTCCGATTCATGCAAACTCGGACTCTATCTCAAGCAGAATTCCGAGACGAACGCAATGGCGTAACCTGTTTCCCTTAATTACCACTTTGAAAATTAAGTATTCTTACTTTAATATTCATAGGAAATACGGGGTGTTACATTCTCCCCTCCTTTAAAGGATTTCGTCCCCGAAATCTCCAAGTCAAGGAGAATGTATCCTAACATCCAACATCCATATACTCAACCATCCAATCACATGTGTCTATTGTCCTTAAAAAGATTTCTAATGCTTTTCATGAACATATGCATAGTGTGTGTATATATCCTTATCTAATGCAAAATCAGGTGGTCTACTAATTCAGTTGACCTCCTTAAATGCGAATTATGTCAGTGCCATGAGTCCATCATGTATGCAATTATTCCTAATCATACTTTATAACTTCTACATGAGTGCTCAATCATTCATACAAATGCAACATCCATATGATAACACATCAAGTTTTCAATCCATATATGTAAAAATTCACTCATCCATATGCAATATGGAAGTGACGGAGCCGATCTAGTGCCTAATCTGTGTATATGCTTCCACGAGAAACCACTAGCAAACACTTGCAACCACTTGCAACCGTCAATCATAACATGTTTCAAACACATGTTTACATCCATTGGCTTCTACCTAAGGATCGAGGATAGAACTGAGAGGATATACTTAAAGGATAAAGACTAGCATGCAAATAAATTTTACAGAAAAAGAGAGATCAAGGATATACCCTCAAAAAGGGTATGATGTGCATATCTAGTCTTCAGTCTTCTAAGTCGCATCTTCTTGAGCCTTATTCCATATTGCTCTGACTGTCTTAACTTCACGATTGCGTAGCTTCTTAACTTCTGTTTCCAGAATATGCATTGGAACTCATTTCACTGCCACCTCTCGTTCCACCTTTTCTTCTTATAGTATACTTGGCACTACAACCTCTGCCGTGTCATGCTAACATTTCCAGAACTATCTCTTGAAAATAAATAAATGCTAACCGTGTTACCAAGTGTATATACTAAGATGATCAGATTCTTCGTCGTCAATCTAGTAAGTGGGGTCGATACCTTCATAAAGTCCTTAATTAACTTCCTATATTAGCCTGCTAGTCCAAGAAAGATTCTTACTTCTGTTGCATTTCTTGGGACCTTTCAGTCTTGCACTGCAACTACTTTTGTGGGATCTACTGCTATCCCTTCGTTGGGCGCCACATGTCCTAGAAACCTTACTTCTTCTCTCCAAAAATGACATTTTTGGAGAACTTTGCCTTAAGTTGATGCGCTTGGAGGGTATCCGAGACTTCCCTTAGATGAAAAGCATGTTCTTCTTCATTCCAAAATATCATTTATGCACAAGTGAAGTGAACCATCCGCCTTTGTAACGAAAACGACCGGAGCACCCCATTCAGAAATACTTCGCCTTATGAACCCTTTTTCAAGTAACTCTTTTACTTGTTTACTGAGCCCTTCCTTTCCCTTGGATTCATGTATCGTACAAGTAATGCAATTGGCTTTGCATTGTCAACTAGGCATATGCGGAAGTCTATCTCGTGTTTTAGGGGACAAACCCCTAACCTAATTAAAAACATCTGCGTACTCATGGACTACTCCAACGGATCGCAAATCGTCGATAGATGCATTAAGTGATTCTAGGTAGCTAAGATAAATTTATCCCTTAGGATCGCACGAAATCTCGAGGGTATTCCCGAGGCAAGTCGAAAGTCTAACTACCCTCCTTTCACAATTACTAGCTAACCAATCCATGCCTAGAATCAACCCATAGCCCATAAAACCCAAAAACATAAGCATTACACTTAAACTCAATACTTAATATAGCTATTCTCAAATCCTTACAAATCAAAGATAAATGAGCCGAACCACCAATTGGATTTGAGACAATAATGAGATCTTCTACTATACAAGTACTAAGGTGCAGAGACTCAACTATGGAAGAAGATATAAACAAATGTGAAGCACTAAAATTAAAAAGAGTACTAACAAGATGATCAAAAAGAAAAACTAAACTTTACTATCTCTCTCTCAGGTACGCTGGCGGTGACAGCATGCACTTGCATTCCTGAAAATCATGTCCTTTGTCCTTGTCCTTGTCCTCCAGGAAATCCTTGATAAGATGCCCTGCCTCACCATGTTGAAAATAACCGCTTGTCTTTTTCATCCTACAATTAAATGACCCGCTATACCATAGAAAAGACACTTCCTCTTGTTGCGGGATCTATTATTTCTTCCGCCCTTCTTATATTCCAATCCCTTGTTTGTGATTCTTCCCCATTGGCCTCTTTTTCTTTACCTCCTTGGTGAACCATGTTGACAAGTCTCTCGAAGGTTGCCTCCATCGCACGGAAAATCCTACAAAGCTTGAAAGAGAATTAGCCATAGGTGAAACTACTGCGACTATGGATGGAAGTTGGGCACTCCTTTGCCCTTTGACAGGTGTCGTAGTCTCATCAAGCCTATGGAACCATGCCGCGATGAGGTTACCTCCCAGAAAGCAAGGAGCCCCAGAGACTCAGGAAAGAAGCAAACAAGGATTCAAACAGAAGATCAAAAGATAGTGCATATCGATTTGGGGAATATGCCTTTAAAACAAAACTTTTCTTTAGAAAATGCTTCTTTTGAAACCGTTTTGAAAATAATTTTTCTAATCTTTTATCTGATCTGGTAACCTTCAGCTCTGATACCAAATGGGACACCCCACCTCCGTCAAGGTCACTCACAAAGAGAATGCCTTAACTTCGGTGGAGCATTTTAGGTAAAAGATGCAGGTAAATTACAAGACAAACAAATAAAGTAGTGGAAAATAAAGTCATTTTATAAAAAATGTGGTTCAGTCAAACTTTTACAACAATTTTCTCAATCATACTTAAAAGTAATACATAGAACTTCTGTCTTGATTCAAAAACTTCCGAGTATAAAAGAGGCATAAAAATAACAATGACATTCCCCGATAAGCGTGAACCAGCCATAGTAGTGGAAGAGAGAGTCCAAAGCAATACATCGACTATCTTCGAACTTGGAAAGAAAACTGAGCTAAGCGGTAACATTTCCTCCCTATGAACCTTGGGGGGGGGACGGAAGAAAAGAGGCGAAACAAACTAGGTTAGACATAAGTCTGGTAAGTCCAGTGACTTTCATCATGTAAATAGGCAAAAGCATCATGACATGAATAAACTGAATATAAGACAATACTCGAGAACAAAGATAACAAGATAACATATGATTAGCATAGATATGATAAAGCAAGATAGACTGAATGCACTTCTACTCTTTCTCTGCTTCGCTACTACCCTGTTATTCTGATTTCAATATCTCTACACCACCTAACTAGTAATCTGTATAAAATGATCATATGATAATGTGATCCCAATCCCCGTAATTATTATAGCCTTCAGGGGTATATCTAGTATGAGGATCTTACCTCAATCAGCCTAATTGCCATGAAAATGTTAGATGTACCCTTACTACCCTATCGATCGGCTCGCTACTTGTATTAATGTTCCATGAGTCTGTGTCAATCGTCCCTCTCTTGCGTGTAAATACCCTATGCTGGTCCCACCATAAGGTATATAAATCCTTATGATAGCAACCCGACACGATTCAAGATGCACAGCGTATAACTACTGGTACTCAGTGCCTGCTTTTTCCCACTCCAGAGTACATGCACGCCCGTAATCCGTCGGAACCTACACTGACGTACCCCTTGCCGCTATTTTGACCGCTTATAATCATCCCAGTAATCGTGCCCCACCCTTCCTAGTTCAAGGTACCGTGATACATCTATGTGGGTTACTACTGAAATGGGTCCCCGTTACTAGGGTTTCCTACTGGTTAAGTTTGTGGGGCTATATATGCATATATTACCCACCTACACGAGATGTACTTAACCCTCCCACTGATTCGAACATGTTTATTTAACGGTTAAGTTTGCGGGCCTATATATACTAATATTACCCACCAATCTGATATGTACTTAACCCTCCCATTGATTCAAACATGCTTATTTAATGGTTAAGTGTTGTCCATTCATGTTAACTTAACCCACCCACTCATCATGTCATGTTGGTTAAGTGTTTCTTATTAACCCTTCTCACTCGTCATGTTGGATTGGTTAAGTGTTTCTTATTAACTTAACCCCGTTCATTCATCATGTTATATCAGTTAAGTATTTCTCATTAACTTAACCCCATTCGTTCATCAAGTCACATTGGTTAAGTGTTTCTTATTAACTTAACCCTACGCGTTCATCATGTTGTATTGGTTAAGTGTCATCAATCAATTCAAGTTAACTTAACCAACCCATTTGTCGTGTTACATTGGTTAAGTGTTGCCTTCTTGTGTTAACTTAACCCTTCCACGCATCATGTTATATTGGTTAAGTGTTGCTCTCTTGTTTAACTTAACCCTACCCATTCATCATGTCATATTGGTTAAGTGTTTTAAATTTACTTAACCCTACTCATTCATCACGTCATATTGGTTAAGTGTTTTAAATTTACTTAACCCTACTCATTCATCATGTCATATTGGTTAAGTGTTTTAAATTTATTTAACCCTACTCATTCATTATGTCATATTGGTTAAGTGTTTTAAATTTACTTTACCCCACCTTCTTGTCTAATTAACATTTTATAACGGTTAAGTATTCTTAATTTTTACTTAACCTTACCATTCTTAGCATGTCTGTTTATTGGCATTAATTAATTTATTAATGCCCCAACCTCTCACATTAGAACTGTTGTTTGCGGTTGTTGGATGTGCCGGGCGGTTCCGGGCAGACTTCTACCGCAAACTCATTCTAACCTCGGGTTTTGGGCTAAATGCGCTAAGCTCTCACATTAGATCTATGTTGTTGTGGTTACTGGATGTGCCGGACGGTTCCGGGCAGTTTAACACCGCAACTCAATCTAACCTCGGGTTAGGCATGTTTATCTTTAAGCATATTTACCATACATGTCCAAGTCTAGATTTTATACACTAATCATCCCAAATTCAAAAAACTAGTCATGTTCCAATTCTCAAGTTATACCCCAACAAAGCTGATTGCAACTTATGCACCACAAATTCAAATTCAAGTTATTACTCAAAATAGGTTACACCCAATTTTCCAAGTTTGCAATGATAGTCATGCCCCCAAAAATCACAATATAGCACATACCCTAAGATTTAGTCATATCGCACCGTACAAAATATTCTCCAAAAACCCCCCAATCATGAGTCACAGAATAAACTATGCCAAATTATAGCCTTTAATTACAGTGCATGCCACTTACCTAAAATCCCAATTTAGGCGTGTTCACGTTTAACTGTTATCCCTATCTTACTATAGGTTTTCATGCCTAAGCCATATATCACTATACACAATAATCTCCTTCTTCCAAGACATAAACTATCATATATAATATGCCCTAAAGTTTTGGTCTTAAACCACAACATGTACTATGCCTTACATGTTTACAGTTCAATTTACGCCCCAAACCCCAAGTCATATGTCCAATATACTTTATGCCTCAAATCTCAAGTCATATGTTCGATACACTTTATGTTTTGAATACGACATGTGTTATGTCCTCAAATCCATAACAAATCAGTTATGCCCAATTATACATAATGTAACAACCCGTATTTTTATAACATGTTAAAACAATAAATCAAGGCAGAATTAATATTTAAAATAAGAATCAAGGGAAATGGGTTACGCCATTGCGTTCGTCTCGGAATTCTGCTTGAAATATAGTCCGAGATTGCGTAAAACGGATACCGTACGAAGAAGATATGGACGAACGAAGTTAGGCAAAAAAACCAGAAACCAACCAGAATGCACTGGCGCACTTGGGAAGTGCGCCCATGCAATTTTGCATTGGCGCACTTGGCAGGTGCGCCCAGGCCAAGTAGCAAGCCTGCACAGCTTTCTAGTTTGACCCTGGCTGCTCTGGTCGGGTTCTGGTCGAATTTCTGAGCTCTGCTGTGTCACTAGGGCTAACTTGTCACTTTCTGATTGGCTTCTCTTGAGATGCATGGCCTTGATTAACTCTAGCTTCATCGACGGCTCTAATTAGTTTGAAACCCTATATAAACAGCCTCCTAGACTCATTCTCTTTACACCATTCTTCTCTAACCTTATGCTGCTCAAACACTTGATGATCATGGCTTCTTCTTCTTCCTCGAAAATAAATTAAATTAAAATAAATCATGAAGATTATTTCTTGAAGACTACGGGTAGGAATTTCTTATTGGGGATTTTCTTCTATAATCAAAGCAAGATTCAGCGATTCAACAATTCAACGACTTGACTTCTACATCTAAATTTCTTAGACCACGATCTGTAAGTTCCAGTTACTTTTAGATAAAAACTATAAATCTAATATGGGCATGTTAAATTGGAATTGATTTATGTATGATTCATATTTATTCTTGTTTTCTTCTTAGATCTTGACTATTGGGAATATGGCCTACGACGTTGAAACTATTGTTAATGGCATAAGACTATGACTACGCCTATGACTGTGAACATAAGACTATGACTATGCCTATGACTGTGAACATAAGACTATGACTATGAACATAAGATCATGACTATGCCTATGACTGTGAACATAAGCCTATGCCTATGCCTATGACTATGACGGTGAACATAAGACTATGCCTATGACTATGACGGTGAACATAAGACTATGCCTATGACTATGAATATAAGAATATTGCCTATAACTATGACAAGGACAATTGTGGCTAATCACCTATGAGGTTATTGCCTAGGATTATGACTATGAAATTGGATCTAAGCTTGATTTTCTATTCAGACTTAATTTCTTTATTTGTCTTGATTTTGGGGATTTTTCTATTTAAGTTAGATCTATCCATGTTCTTGAATCTATATTATTATTCAAACCTTTTCATGTTCATAATGTAATGCCTGCGATGTTTTAATCAATTTATTCAGTTAGGTCATGCCTTGGAAATAAATTGATAATAGAGCAATGTTTATTATGTTGATCTATGCATGTGGTTCTATTCTATCATCATGTTGAATCGGGAATTAATGAATAAGTCCATTCATATGTATATGAACTTGGAGTATAACCCGTGATGACAAGTTGTGTAGTTTATCATGTTATGCAAGTTTTAGGTTGTAAAATCATATCACATATGTGACCAAATGTAAGATCTACTTGTTTATGTGTATATGTTAACCTATGTCATATTTCAAGTTCACACTTATTCATATGTTCGTGATTGATTTGCAAGTTCACATATATGTAAGTTGATTTAGTCTATTCACATATATATATATATGTTGATTTAGTCTACGTTGCAAGTTCACACCAATGATATTCATGTTGATTATTTTGCAAGTACACACCTATGATGTTCATATTGACTATGCCAAAAAGATGCCAAGTTTACCCCTATGTCGTGTTTATGTTAATGAATCTCTTTACGCCAATTTTGCGTACGTTAAATTAGGCTAAGTTTTAGCCTAATATTATATGCCAAAATTCATGCGAATGAAAAATTAGGCTAAGATTGTTAGCCTAATATTTAGACGGGGTTACGTTGGAAAAAATTGGAAATTATAGGAGACTTGGCATGAAACTTGCCTTGAAAACTTGACACGAGCTCGACAGGAAAACTTGAACATGGACATGACACTAGAATGAACTTGAAAATGGCCAACTCGAGGTTGGGTTGAGTTTGCAGTGTAAATCTGCCCGGAACCGCCCGGCAAATCCAGTGACTACAAACAATAGGATCCAATGTGAGTAGTTGGTCATATCGCGCTTGAAACCCGAGGTTAGACTGAGTTGTGGTGTAAATATGCCCGGAACCGCCCGGCATATCCAGTGACCACAACAACAGGTCTAATGTGAGAGGTTGGGGTGCATGAATGAATTAATGCCACATGATAGGGTTAAGTCATGAACATGAAAGACAACACTTAACCAACTTGAGACATGATTGGTAGGGTTGGGTCATGAACTTGAACGACAACACCTAACCAACTTGACACGTGAATTGTAGGGCCGTATGACACAGACACGCGACGAGCTAGAACTTGTAGGGAGCCGATCGACTAGTGGATCATTTCGTTGGACCTAGAAGTGGGTCATTTCATGATATTGGGCCAAGGGATTATTTCACGATTTATATAAGACATGGGTTTGGGATTCTAGTACAATTGATGCAGCTAACCTTGAATATGTGATGCTATACTTGATTTATTATGTTATCTTAGTCTATCTTGCCATCTTGACAGCATCCTTTTGTTTACTTTTAGTTTATACATGTCATGTTACCTTTATCTGTTTTTATGTTGAAAGTCACTTGGACTTACCAGTCTTTATGACTGACTCGTTTTCTTTTGCCTCTTTTTCTTCCGTTCCACCCCAAGGTTCTCAGGGAGGAAACTCTAGCACTTAGCTTGGATTTCGCTTGCTTTTGATTCAGCTCATGTACGGTTTGATCTTGGGCAATGCTATGGCTGCATTTCTGCTACCTTTGGGGAATTAAGCTCCTTTTGTTGCTTCAAGTTTATACTTCTTTATTTATGCAAGACAGAATTTATTGTAATGGAAAATAATGAACTTGGCTATTTGATGTAAAAGGTTTTGACTCTTTTTGAAAGTAATGAAATTTATCTTTTGATTCTTCCGCTGTTTTATCTATGTTCTGTCTTGTAATATTTCTGTGTTTGTTTACCTCGATAACGCTCTTCCAAAACTAGTGCATTCCCTTTGTGAGTGACCCTAGTGGAGGTGGGGAGTTACATTTGGTATCAGAGCAGAAGGTTACCAGACTGGGAAAAAGTTTTTTTTAAAACCTTCTAAAATTATTTTCAAAACCGTTTATAAAGAAGCATTTTTCAAGAAAATGTCTAGTTTTATTTAAAGGCTATTCCCCAAAAGCCATTAGCATTATCCTTTGTTTCCTTGTTTGAATCTCTTTTCCTTTCTTTTCTCCATCTGTAGTCGCAGTAGTTTTTACTTGCGGCTAATCTTCTTTCTAGCTTCATAGAGGGTTTTTTGTATGATGGAGATAGTTTCTGTGAGGCTTGTTAAGATGTTACATAGGAAAGGTATGAGTGATAAGTTAAGGCGGACGAGTCTCAGAACGAGAAGAAAGACTTCCAAAAGGGAGGCGAGAATAACGACAACAATAATAACAAGTCATGTGATAAGAGGAAGTGGAACTTCTGTGGCATAGTTGGGCATGTTATCAAGGATTGTAAAAGAAGGGAAAAGAAGATGGGTGCTTGCTTTCAGTGTGGTGAAACTAGACATATCAGCAAGAACTGCCCTAAGAAGCAAGGGCAAGCCCCGTAGGCAGGACCCTCTAGGGGTACATCTTTAACTTCTTCTCCTTGATGCTTTGTTTTATCTTGTTTATCTTCTCAATCCTATCTTCAGAACCTTAGGTAGAACCCTTTTGGATGTAAACATGTGATTGAAACATGTTATGGTTGATGTTTGCAAATGGTTGCAAGTGGTTGCTCGTGGTTGCATAACACACATTAGGCACTAGATCGGCTCATACACATTTTCATATTGCATATGCATGAGTGTTTATACTTGTTTATGGATGAAATTGAATGTGTTATCATGTGGATATTGCATATGGATGGATGTTTGTGCACACATATAGTGTTTATGTGACTAGGACTATTTGCATACATGTTGGATTCATGACACTAAACATATTTTGCATTAAGAAGATCAGTCAGACCTGATGATTTGCATTAGATAAGGAACATATACACACATTTTCTGCATATGTTCATATAGCATTAGAAATCGTTTAAGGACAATGGTTGCTTGTGGATGATGTTTTGAGTAGATGGTTGATTGGATGAGAGGATGCATTCTTCCTAACTTGAAGACTTCGGGGACGAAATCCTTTAAGGAGGGGAGAATCTAACAACCCGTATTTTTATAACATGTTAAAACCATAAATCAAGGCAGAATTAATTTTGAAAATAAGAATCAAGGGAAGAAGGTTACGCCATTGCGTTTGTCTCGAAATTCTGCTTGAAATAGAGTCCGAGTTTGCATAAAACGGATACCGTACGAAGAAGATATGGACGAACGAAGTTAGGCAGAAAAACCAGAAACCGACCAGAATGCACTGGCGCACATGGGAAGTGCGTCAGAACAAAATTGCACTGGCGCACTTGGGAAGTGCGCCCATGCAATTTTGCATTGGCTCACTTGGCAGGTGCGCCCAGGCTGAGCAGCAAGCCTGCACAGCTTTTTGGTTTGACCCTGGCTGGTCTAGTCGGGTTCTGGTCGAATTTCTGAGCTCTGCTGTGTCACTAGGGCTAACTTGTCACTTTTTGATTGGCTTCTCTTGAGATGGATGGCCTTGATTAACTCTAGCTTCATCGACGGCTCTAATTAATTTGAAACCCTATATAAACAGCCTCCTAGCCTCATTCTCTTTACACCATTCTTCTCTAACCTTATGCTGCTCAAACTCTTGATGATCATGGCTTCTTCTTCTTCCTCTAAATTAAATTAAATTAAATTAAATCGTGAAGATTATTTCCTGAAGACTACGGCTAGGAATTTCTTATTGGGGATTTGCTTCTACAATCAAAGCAAGATTCAGCGATTCAACAATTCAACGACTAATTTCTAGACTTGACTTCTGCATCTAAATTTCTTAGACCACGATCTGTAAGTTCTAGTTACTTTTATATAAAAACTATAAATCTAATATGGGCATGTTAAATTGGAATTGATTTATGTATGATTCATATTTATTCTTGTTTTCTTCCTGGATCTTGGCTATTGGGAATATTGCCTACGACGTTGAAACTATTGTTAATGGCATAAGACTATGACTACGCCTATGACTGTGAACATAAGACTATGACTATGCCTATGACTGTGAACATAAGACTATGACTACGCCTATGACTGTGAACATAAGATCATGACTATGCCTATGACTGTGAACATAAGACTATGCCTATGCCTATGCCTATGCCTATGACTATGACGGTGAACATAAGACTATGCCTTTGACTGTGAATATAAGACTATTGCCTATAACTATGACAAGGACAATTGTGGCTAGTCACATATGAGGTTATTGCCTAGGATTATGACTATGAAATTGGATCTAAGCTTGATTTTCTATTCAGACCTATTTTCTTTATGTCTTGATTTTGTGGATTTTTCTATTTAAGTTAGATCTATCCGTGTTCATGAATCTAGATTATTATTCAAACCTTTTCATGTTCATAATGTCATGCCTGCGATATTTTAATCAATTTATTCAGTTAGGTAATGCCTTGGAAACAAATTGATAATAGAGCAATGTTTATTATGTTGATCTATGCATGTGGTTCTATTCTATCATCATGTTGAATTAGGAATTAATGAATAAGTCCATTCATATGTAAATGAACTTGGAGTATAACTCGTGATGACAAGTTGTGTAGTTTATCATGTTATGCAAGTTTTAGGTTGTAAAATCATATCACATATGTGACCAAATGTTAGATCTACATGTTTATGTGTATATGTTAACCTATGTCATATTTCAAGTTCACACTTATTCTTATGTTTGTGATTAGTTGCAAGTTCACATATATGTAAGTTGATTTAGTCTATTCACATATATGTATGTTGATTTAGTCTATGTTGCAAGTTCACACCAATGATATTCATGTTAATTATTTTGCAAGTACACACCTATGATGTTCATATTGACTATGCCAAAAAGAAGCCAAGTTTACCCCTGTGTCGTGTTTATGTTAATGAATCTCTTTACGCCAATTTTGCGTACGTTAAATTAGGCTAAGTTTCAGCCTAATATTATATGCCAAAAATCATGCGAATGAAAAATTAGGCTAAGATTATTAGCCTAATATTTAGACGGGGTAACGTTGGGAAAAAATGGAAATTATAGGAGACTTGGCATAAAACTTGCCTTGAAAATTTGACACGAGCTCGACAAGGAAACTTGAACATGGACATGACACTAGAATGAACTTGAAAATAGCCAACTCGAGGTTGGGTTAAGTTTGCAGTGTAAATCTGCCCGGAACCGCCCGGCAAATCCAGTGACTGCAAACAATAGGATCCAATGTGAGTAGTTGGTCATATCGTACTTGAAACCTGAGGTTAGACTGAGTTGTGGTGTAAATCTGCCCGGAACCGCCCGGCATATCCAGTGACCACAACAACAGGTCTAATGTGAGAGGTTGGGGTGCATTAATGAATTAATGCCACATGATAGGGTTAAGTCATGAACATGAAAGACAACACTTAACCAACTTGAGACATGATTGGTAGGGTTAGGTCATGAACTTGAATGACAACACCTAACCAACTTGACACGTGAATTGGAGGGCTAAGTCATGAACTTAAATGACAACACTTAGCCAATTTGACATGCTACACTGATAAGGGTTAAGTCTCGAACTTAAATGACAACACTTAACCTACTGGACGGAAACCCTAGTTACGCGGTCCATTTCAGCAGTAACCCACTAGATGTACCATGGTACCCTGGAACTAGGCAGGGTGGGGCACGATTACTGGGCTAATTGTAAGCGACCAGAACGACGGCTGTGTTGGTGCGCCGGTGTAGGTTCAGGCAGGCTATGGTCATGCACGTGGTCCGGAGTTGAAAAGGCAGGCATTGGGCATCAATAGGTTTATCTGTGCATTCTTGATTCGTGTCAGTGGTTGGTACCATAGGGCTTGATACACTCTATGGTGGACCTAGCGCAGGTGACTACATTCCTGATAGGGCCATATGACACAGACACACGACGAGCTAGAACTTGTAGGGAGCCGATCGACTTCGTTTCGTTGGACCTAGAAATGGGACATTTCATGATATTGGGCCAAGGGATTATTTCATGATTTATATACGACATGGGTTTGGGATTCTAGTACAGTTGATGCAGCGAATCTTGAATATGTGATGCTATACTTGATTTATCATGTTATCTTAGTCTATCTTGTCCATCTTGACAGAACCCTTATGTTTACTTTCAGTTTATACATGTCATGTTACCTTTATCTGTATTTGTGCTGAAACTCACTTGGACTTACCAGTCTTTATGACTGACCCGTTTTCTTTCGTCTCTTTTTCTTCTGTCCCCCCCCCAGTTTCTCAGGGAGGAAACTCAAGCACTTACCTTGGATTTCGTTTGCTTTTGATTCAGCTCATATACGGTTTGATCTTGGGCTATGCTATGGCTGCATTTCTGCTACCTTTGGGGAATTAAGCTCCTTTTGTTGTTTCAAGTTTATGCTTCTTTATTTATGCAAGTCAGAATTTATTGTAATGCAAAATAATGACCTTGGCTATTTGATGTAAAAGGTTTTGACTCTTTTTGAAAGTAATGAAATTTATCTTTTGATTCTTCTGTTGTTTTATCTATGTTCTGTCTTGTAATATTTCTGTGTTTGTTTACCTCGATAACGCTCCTCCAAAACTAGTGCATTCCCTTTGTGAGTGACCCTAGTGGAGGTGGGGTGTTACACATAATTTAATACTTTTCCCAATTTTAGCGCTGGCCATGTCCAAATCATATTATGTCCAATTTTTATCCCGACTTACATTCATCTCTTATCGGATTTGGCTCGGGCTTGCAGTAGCCTGACTATAAAAAAAAAAGCGAAGAAGGAAAGAAGAGACAAAGGATGGGCATAATAATATCAAATGAGATAGATCCAATGGATATAGAAAGATAGATAGAAATAGGCATAATCTCAGATTCAGATTTATTACAATGTCATAATCACAATTAAATTTTTTTTTATGAAAGTAACATGAACTTAAAAATTACAGAACGGTCTTGAATTCTGGGATCTGATTTTTGAATTTGATTAGTTATTCCTTTGATGTACACTTTGATTGTTAACTTGAAAAATCTAATTTGATTGATTAGGGTGGAGGCTAGGTCACTTCAGGTTTTAGCAGCATATAAACGCCTATGAATTCGTGTGGAGAAAACAATAGGTTTAGGGATCTTTTTATAGGTGTATAGGGAGATTTAGAGCCTTCAGATCAGTCTAGAAGTCATCAGAATCGTCCAGAGCAGAATACCACATCACACAGCGAATCAGAGAGTGACACATGGCTAAACACGTCATTGGCCAGATCTGGGCCAAAAGGGGTCGACTCCCCTATAGGGGCGTCGACACCTATGTCGACACCCTTATAGGGGGATTCAACACCTATGTCGACTCTCCCTGGGGAGGGGTCGACACCCTGAGTGGGAATTTTCCCGCTCAGCCTATTCTGCTTGAATTTCGAATTTTGAACTTGGTTTGAGATGTTTAATTAATATTTATATTTTCTGTTTAAACATGAAATCTTCTGAACTCCATAACTTCTTCATACGGAGTCCGATTCACGCGAACTCGGACTCTTTCTCAAGTAGAATTCCGAGATGAATGCAATGGCGTAACCCATTTCCCTTAATTCTCACTTTTAAAATTAAGTATTCTTTAATTCGTTACTTTAATATTCACAGGAAATACGGGGTGTTACAATCTATGTCACAGAGTAGCATAATCCAAACTATTTTGTTCTGAAATAATAAAATACCGCTCTTCTTACTTAAATCATTATTATGTAAGTGTGTGTATATATGTACATACATGTATACGTATTGAAATAGGATGGTTGGAAAAGTAGTTTATATCGGTGCAAATATCAATATAATCGTTTGATGCATAAGTATTTTCCTTTGACATCATTATTGACAAATGACCAACATGTATACATTCATTGACCGTAAGTCACAACGATCAACTATAAACATGTTGACATATGACCATTTGGTTATGTTATTCTTCATATTTGTCATGTTTGTGCTGCAAATGAACATATTAAAAATATTAAAACATAAGATTAAATTTAAATTGAATCAATAAATTAGATTTAATTCAAATAGATAGTAAAATATTATTATTAAGGGATGACAAATAAATATTTTAATAATACCATACGCCATAGAGAAAAGCAACGGGATTCAACTGGGATGCCACAGCCGATCCACATTTAAGCCAGCCTAGCAAGGAAGATCAAACCTCATCGATTATATTGATTTAAGGGGATAACCTCATCAAGCCATAAAGGTAACACAGCTAGGTAGTATTTTAAACAATATTAAATGAATTACAAATAACTTCTTCTTAAAAAATATCAAATATAATGTAATATTTTGAAAAAGTGGTTTCAACATGCTAGAAAACAACATTAAAAAGGGAATAACCATGAAAATGTCAATTTAACGCTTTGGCCTATTTCCATAAAGTGTGAATATATATAATTGTATTTATTTCCATTTTCAGCAGTTCAAATTGAAGTCCTAAAGGGTATCAATCTAGAAACATTTACAATTTATTAGCTAAGCTAATGGTTCAAGATATATGGGAGAATTAATTATTTATTCCTGTCCGTAACAAAAATATTTCATTAGAAGAACATCCGTATAACTCTATTTTTCCAAAGCATAGTTTTCATAAATGTACCTTGGATGGTTCAACTGGTCGAACCATGGTTTTTTTTCTTTTTAAAATATACGTATTTAACTACAAGCTATATGCAAAAACATTGAAATAAAAATGCTAAGCATGTGAGCTGTTGATGGTCTTAAAGTTCTATAATCAAATATGTGTTTTGTTGTAGTGCACAAGTACATCAATACAAATACATTATGTATATGTTCACTACTAGGTTGCAATGGCTACAAAAAAGTGACTGATACTAGCCGTCATCAGCAGCCACTTACCTGAATATACCTGCGAACTAGCACAGAAAATTTCATTCTCCACCAAAACTCCTTGAACTCTCTTGCGAAAAAGAGAAAAAACGCTGCCTACCATCTCTTGCCTTCGTTGGTCGCCTCCTTCTTCCTCTTGTCGTTGCCCGTCTCAGCCAGCCCTCTTCTCGCTGCAGCTCCCTGCCCTCCTCCTCCCTCTCCAATTAAATACTAATTAGGTATAATCTTCATAAACCTTATTTTCTAAATTATTTGATGTTTATATGTGAAGGTATGTTGACTAGATGTTATTACATGATAATTGTATATTGTACTTGAATTGGTAATAGAATTGAAACCCTAAGATGTGAATTTAGTTGATTATCGATGAATATTTTATATTAGCTGATGTTTGCGTGCATGTATATGTTAATGAATCATTATTATATAAAGGTAATTTTTATTTTCATCCACACATAGTTAATCCACCACTTAACTTTAATAAGTTAGTCCACAACTATTTTGTAAGTTAATCCACAAGTGGATTAACTTAAAGATTTCATATTAATCCACAAAACTTCAAAACTGTGAACTTGCGATGGATATAATATTTGAAGATGCTCAATAATTAGTCTTGCAACCATATTCGTAAGCCACAGTACGTACTTGCTATTGCACCAACAGTCAGTTAATCAACTTGAAAAAGATGCATTCATACTTGGAAGCATCCCAAATATCTCTTATGTTTCAACTAAAACGAGCACTTAATTTTGTGTTGAAAGAAGGGAAATGGTACAAACAAAAAAAATGGGTTTCATAGGAGGTCACATAGAAGAAGAGAAAAAAATTCAAAGGAAGATTGTTCCCAAAAGTGCTACTTCCATCATTGAAACCCAAGTCTGGCAGGGATGATTTGGTCGAGATTATGAAATAAAATGAAGGGTGGACAAATGAAACATTGAGCAATCATGGTACAATAATACTAAGGGGATTTGATGTTGGATGATTTTTCAAGAGTGATTCAGGCGTTTGGTCGGGATGAATTCTTCCATGAAAGCCCTGCAGACAAGACCAAGCTAGCCAATTGAGTTTGTATTAAATGTTATGTTTTATTCAATTTGTGTAAAGTTTTAAATTTAAAGAAAAAACTCATCTTCGACTAGATGTTACGAGAGAGACTTTTATAATGTATTTCAACGTGGGTTGTTGCTGACAAAGTAAATGAAATTAAAGCTAAATAGATGGATTAATAGTTCTTCTTTAATCAAAATAGGTTGCAGAGATAATGACATGCAGAACGAGACAAAGAAGAAAGAAAGAACTATATGAAAAAAGAAAAAAGAAAGAAAGATATTTACGTTTTAAGTGGATAAACTGATTAAATTTTAAATGTTAATAAAATTCAAAGATTTTAATTTATAGTGTGGATTAACTGATTAAAAACATGTATGAGAATAAAATTTACCTTATATAAATGATAATTGTTGATTAGCATTGAGTTTGGAATATATTTAATTAAACCTTAATTTTGGAATTTAGGTGATTATCGATTAGAAATCGATTAATATACGTTGTAAATTAGTTGATGTTAATTTTGGAAAAGTTAACCATTATATAACTTGTAAAATTAACAATAAAAGCGAATTTTCTAAGAATGAACAATTTTAAAATTAAAGATAAGAGAAAATATTTTTTTGAAATGATTATAACAATTAAGAAAATATTGTACTGAAATTGATTTCGAAAAAGCTAAGAAATAAAAATAATAACAGTAATATTGTAATAACAAATGATTTGCAAAAAAGTATTTTCAGATTTTTGTGCTGGCCAAATGATTTACAAAATGAACAATGATTATCATAGCAACAAACTATTTGCAAAAAAAAAAATCAAAAAAGGTTAAGAAATAGATATTAGTTTAGGAAAAAGGTGGTGTGTAGAAGAGAAGTGGATTACTGTTGAGATATGATAGCGTGGTGTGTAAAATCTTTAGTCCCAAAAGGTTTTAATATTTTTTTTATTTTAGAATAAAAAAATGTACTTGTTGGATGCAACTAATGCATAGAGGAGAAGTGTAATGAAGCGCTGTCGAAATTTAATAGAAGTGTGGTGTATGAAGCCCTTAGTCGTAAAAAGATTTGCATTAACATATGTATGCATTATCGAAATCACTAATACATATTTTTGAATTATGAAAAATATTCGATTATTATGTCGACTATGATAGGATGTATGAAGTTAAAAATGAAATGAAAGGTTCAAATGAAAGCACATTTCTACAATGGTGTAAATGAATTTATTAGGTTCGCACTGTCTAATAATCAAAATTATGAGGAACTTTATTTTCCATGTAGCAAGTGGAAACTTATAAGGTTTTGAAAACCAGATACTGTTAAAGTGCATTTGTATAAATATGGTTTTGTGCCAAATTATTATTTACGAGATCGTCAAGGAGACTTGTTACACCTACAACAAATCCTCTAGTGTCAGAGGTCGAATTATCAACAACAAATCTAATAGAAATTTGGTGTAAGATACAGCATGGTCAATGTACCTTACCAGTCAAGTTGATAATGATGACTTCAGTATTAAAAAAGAATTGAATTCAATAGCTAAAAAAATTTAAAATTTATTAGTTTCAGCTAGGTGGCCGTTAGTAGAAGTGGAACTAAGTTATCGATAACCACTGAATATATTACTATGAAATCAAAATTCAATCTTACAGAAGCTGAATTTATGGTGGTTGTACAAGCTGCAAAAAGACATATACCATCTGATAATCTAATGTGTGATAGTCATTACAAAGTGAAAACACTAAAGTCAGCTTTTAGTCTGCCGTACTAGAAAATAGATACTTGTATAAAAGGTTGCATGTTGTATTTGAAAGATGATATTAATATTAGGAACTGCAAAATATGTGGTGAGGGATACAAAGCTAGAAAAAAAGAAAGGAAATGAAGTTCCATACAAGAGAATGCATTATTTACCCATCATCCCCTGACTATAAATGTTATATGCATCCTCGGTTACTACATGTCATATGCGTCATATGCGATGGCACAGTGTGAGAACACCAGAATATCGAACTTTGACACATCCATCAAAGGGAAAGCATGAAAACATTTTGATAGGACATATCCTAGATTTGTTTTAGAGACCTGTAACATCAAATTTGATTTATGTATGAATGGGCTTTCACCATTCTCTTAATTTGGTAGTAAATATCCGTCTTGACCTGTTATCATTACTCCTTATAATTTAGTTCCGTGAATATATATGAAAACTCCATATATGTTTCTCACTATCGTTATTCTTGGCTCTGATGATCTAGCACAAGACATTTATGTTATCTACAACTATTAATTGAAGAGTTGAAAACAGTATGGGTTGAATGAGCCAAAACATATGACATTTCGGAAAAAAATTGTATTTCATATGTTTACTTTTTTTGTGGATCATTAGCGATTTTCCTTCTTATGGGATGCTTCACGTTGGAGTACACGCGATTGTTTAGCTTGTCCATATTACATGGAAGAAATATGAGCAATTTCCTTATGGTATAAGAGGAAGATTTCTTGATTTGATTGTTAATGTTGTTTTCTACATCTCAATCATACTTTCAAAAGAAAAAAACTTCAAAGCTAATAAAGAAGAGAATATGCAAGCACCAAAGATTTGGTCTAGTGATGAAATATATGAAACGTAAAGGAGTATCCCAAGTTATATGAAACTGGAGTATAGACTGAAATTCACCGTAAATCTGACATTCATAATTGTTGCAAACAAAGTATATTCTGTGTGCAACCTTATTGGAAAGATCTTCTACTTTGGCATAATATCGACGTGATGCACAATGAAGAAAAAAACGTGTTTGATAATGTGTTTAATACAATACTGAATGTTAAGGAAAAAAATAAAGTATGATTTGAATTTAAGGCATGACAGATAACACTTTTGTAAACGTCCCAAACTTTATATGAATCCCAATGACAAAAAAAGCCCAAAGCATGTTATGAATTAGACAACAAGCAAGTAAAACTCACAATAAAGTTGGTTATATGGAATAAAATGTCCTGATGGAATTTCTTCAAATCTCTCTTAGATGTTTTGACATTAAAAACAATAAATTGAGTAGGATGAAAAGTCATGATTGTAATATCATGATGGAATGTTTATTACTAGTGGTGTTCAAAGAACTATTTCTTGTAAAATTGTGTAGTGTTATAACAGAGTTAAGTTTATTTTATAAACACCTTTGTTCGACAATGTTAAAAATTGATCGTCTATGTAAACTTGAAGTAGAAATTTCAATATTACTTTGTAAACCAGAGAAAGTATTTCCTTTAGGTTTCTTTAATACAATGGAGCATTTACCTGTTCATCTTCCATCCGAAACAATTCTTTAAGGTCCGTGCAATACGGATGAATGTATCCTTTTGAGATGTAAAATATTAGTAAAATTTATGTAAGTTTACAGAATTAAATAAGTACATATAAAATAAGTTAATTTTGCAATTGGTATTTGAATCATCTGAGGAAAAATGTATGAAAAAAGCACGAGTTGAAGGTTTTATTTGCAAATTTTATCTTGAAGAAGAAGCTTCGTTCTTTTTTGCATTACTTCAGTGAGCATGAGAACTTATCATTTCTAATGGTCCTCATAATGATGAATCCATGGAATAAAATTTTTGTCCGACAATGTTATTCTCAATTATGTTGAAGTTGCACCATTTGTTAGGTATTAAAAATTGCGTATTTAACTCAATTATTTCTACATCAGGTATTAGGTAATAATAAAATTATGTTTATTTGCAGCATTTACGAATCATAGAATCCATCTGGCGATCTCAGTAATGATTTTGCTAAATTATTTTTGGAATATGTTTACAATTTAATAAGCTGCATCGATGACGAAGGTTTGCAACATCTTGCGCTGAAACCAAAAAAATGTCAAGACTTATCGAATATTCATTTTTAATGGATTTAAATTCAACACTAAAGACCAAGGTACCAAAAGGTTAACATATAAAAATGGTGTATTTTTCAAGGGTAGTGACGATCTAGAAGAGCATATAAAAGACATTCACAGTGTCTTAACATAGATTTTAAAGTTGACATATTATATATAACTTGCTGAAAAAGTTGTTTTATTCAAGTGTAACTGGTTCAACAATGTTCCTAGTATTGGAATAAATGTGCATAAATATTATAAGGTTATATAAATAAAAGCACACATCAATATGATCCTTTCATATTAGCCAAGCAAGCAATACAAGTTTATTTCACTTTATATCCATCCGTAAAAAGAGACAAAGCAGTTTGGCATGTTGTAATTAAAACAAAAGAAAAATTTACGTTTGAAGGAATTACTATTTAAAAAAATGTAGCCTGTCAAACAGATAGAGAAAAACAATGAAAAAATAATAACTAATAATATTGATTTAGATTCGTTGGATGATGAATCAAACATTTTAATACAAGCATATGAGGGTACAGAAGAAAAATATATAGAAAATGAGACTGAGACAGAATCCGAAAGCAATGAAGACTAATAATATATGTATCATTTGTTGTATGCATATATTCTGAATTTTGTCTATGTTGTGAGCTATGTTGTACAATGATATATTTTCTAATGACGAACTGATATGATGTACTAGGTTTATGAATTGATGTTGTGAACCTATATGACGTATGTTTCGAGTTTATAGATTGAAATACTATATGTTATTAGTTTTACTCATAATGGATATGTTAAATGATATGTGTTATGGTTATGTGAAACGATATGTTATGTCTCCTAGGTGACGACCCACCCACACTTCTTCTGTAGGTGCCAATGGCACACCACCAGATTTATGTCCGTTCGCAGAGCTAGTACCCAAGAGTGCAGGGTAAGTATTTAATTTATTAAATATTCATTATTTAAATTTTATTAAATAATTTCGTAGTATTTTCTACAGAGGTTTTGAGATTCAGCCTGTAGATTATATTTTACCAGTTTCTAGATCGGCCTATATCAGCAAGCTAATTAGTTGTTGGCTCCATTGGAATGACAATCCTACTCAGATCAGGAATGCCATGCCCACCAAGGTTCTAATAAGTATAAGCTTATTTTCTGTTTCAAATTTTACATACAATATGTAATACAAATTATTTTTTAATATGCATGTAGTTGTTTTGGTTCAGCCCAAAGATATGGATTTCTTTCTAAACCACTAAAGTAAGAAAATGAGAATGAACTACAAAGACACCATACACAAAGCAAAAAGGGTAAAAAGAAGCCTATATGGATGGCCGAGGAGGTTTGGTGAGGTTTTAATCGATTATGGGATAGTCCTGCAAAGAGAGTAGGTTATTTAAACTCATTTTTAATTTTTGTATTGTTTCACGCTTCGTATATCAATTAAATTCACAAAAGGTTTCAGAGCAAAACCGGGAAATAAGGAACAAAGATCCTACTTTGCACCAAGTGGCTCTAAATCCTTCTCGTAGCATCGGTGGGAATTGTTACGTATGATAAGCTACACTTATAAGTAGTTGTAACATTGTTTAATCATATTGGTAACCTTGTTCGTTTGTACCATTCCAAATGTCGACTCTACAACGAGAGCCTATACTTGCCGAGGTGTTTATCCAGACTCACGCGGTCAAGCAGACCAATGGGATGGTGACACCTCCTATACCTGGATGGAGGCTAAGCCCGAGCATGTAACGGTAAGCATTTGTAATATTATCTATTTCACATTGTTCAATTGAAATTGAATATTTAATGCGTGAATTAGTTCTGTATCGCAGGAGGGATACCAGGCAAAGATCGCTCGAGTGACGCAGTCCTCAGATCATGAACTAACCCTAGAGAATCGCATCTAGAACACCATCATTGACCCGCCTAACTGAAAAAAGAGGTTTGATTTCGAAAACATAGAGTTAAAGTGTTTTATTAACTAAGTTATAAATAATATTTAATCCTAAGTTCTACAAATGCAAAATCTTGAATTTCCTAGTAGTGCAAAATCCATAATTGTTGTACATAGTTTGCGCATCCAGATATTTTTACCAAGAAATCTTGTTTTACTTCAAACCTAAAACATTAATCAGCATATATTTTTACCAAGAAATATGTATTAACAATCTAAGAACTTGCACATTTTTAATACTTAGTGGCATTTATAAATGTTACCTTTATTGTGAAGACAAAAGAAATGATGTTGCAATAATTAGTTATACATATTATAATCACCAGAGTTACACAGCCAAAAGAACTTACATATTTAATACTGCTTTTTGCAAGTATAATATCATAAATATAAAATAAAAACGGTGATACGTTTATATTGTTTGAGAACATTATATAGAATTTGATGATACAAAGAATAATATAAATTAAAACATAATATAATAAATTACAGGTAGCGAGGACCCAAACTACTTACAGGAGATCCCAGTAGGAGGAGGAGATCGTCATGTACCGTCAACAAGTGGCAAAGCTGTAGGGCTGGAGGAAGAGTGGACTGGCTACTATGCTCAATGAATGGATCACAACACATTTTTTAGAGCTTGAAAGGATGCGTGGAGCTAAGGAGATGATGAGAAGAAGGATGATGATGAAGAAGAATATGTACTCGTGTGTTTTGATTATTTTATCTTTTGTAAATATAAACATATGCATTTGGAATATTGACATATCAATGGTTATTTTGATACATACGAGTTTTTATGTATATGTCAGTTTGTTATGAAATGTGTGATATTGGTAACTACGGTTTGTACGTTAGTTTGTGGTATATGAGTTGGTTTGTGGTATATATTGGTCCGTGTTATGAATTTAAGCATATATATGATATGTTTGGTTATTGGATATGAAAATGTATTGTAGAATTGATCATATATGAGTTATGTAATGAATGGGTATGAACTTGTGTGGCTGGAAGGAAGATTTATGGCTGGAAGGAAGAGTAGTGGCTAGAAAGCAGCAAAATCGTTTTAGTTTAGCAATGGCTCGTGACACCATTCTAGTCATGTAAAGCCACAGATATTGACGGTTGGCTACACAGCCTGATGTTCAGGCCTGTTATGGGGTATATTTCCAGGCTTGATATGGTTGGCGATGACTTATTACGATTTATTATTGCAGACTTGATACGGCTTGTGACACATGTTTGATAGACATAAGTTGCTACGTGTCACAACTAGTCATCGTCAACCGTAGCGAGTTTGATTATGAAGCCAACGCTAGATGTGTCGTTATTTGGTTAGCATTAGGTTAGATACAGACAACTTTTAGCTGCGATCGGCGACGGCTAGCAACGGTCGCATATAATCAAAAGTTGTAGCTAACTGAAGTCTTTCTTGTAGTGAAGATAACAACGCAGAATGGTAGAATTAGGACTGTAATGTTCGTGGCCGAAATGCGTCCGTCCAAGTCCATCTGATTTTCATTTAGAACACGAATTAGGACAACAAAATTTGTACAAGAAAAAAATCATGTTCGGTCCGTGTTCATTTGAAATCGTCCGAATTCCTTGTAATTCAGCATATAGCTAGAAGAAAATCTAATACAAAATATAAAATTTGATATAAATAGCCATGTCCGACCGAGTTCGTTGTGTCCGTGTTCGAAAAACATATGTCTACGTCAGATCGATTTCATTTGGAACACGAGTTAGACCAAAAAAAATTATACGAGAAATTTTTTTGTTCGATTTGTGCCTGGTCTGATATTATTTAGGACAGAAATTGAACATACCTCCTTCCGGTCCGACCGATTTACACCTGTAGGTTGAATTTTGATGAGGACAAACTTAGCAAATTTGTATAATGATTTTGGGGAACTTAGGGACAATGAAGATTGAAGTGGTTGATTGTATGATTACATTTCTAGACGATGGTAATTTGACAATGTAGATTTATTTATTTGTTCATTAAAGCAATACAAATGATGACATGAAAAATAACTGTATTGTGAGAAAACACTGCTATTGGTTTATCCGTCTATAATTAATAGTTCAACTGCTAGTTTGATGATTCGATCTGGATTTATGCACAACTGAAGTCTAATTGAATTTCAAACTGTAGTATTTCTTGATTTAAGGTTATTCAAGGTGGGACCATGATTGAGTATGACCATGAAAACACTGATTCGAATCCCTTTCTCTCTTCAATAGTTCTTTTAATATTCATATTAGAAAGACAAAGTTCAAATTTGATAACGTAAGTCTATGTTCATAAAGTTGAAAAAAACTAAATCTTTCTATAGCTACAAGCTATGACATCCATGTCCATGGAAATATTAAATTAAAACTAAAAAGAAAAGATATAATCCAGACAAAAAAGAAGAAGAAGTAGAAAAGGTCAAAATTTACATCTACATGTTTTATTAAAATAACAAACTACCTGAAAAGTGGAGAGCTATATAATACAAATCTTCACAACAGTTTTACTAATGATATGCAAGCAATATATACTCATAACAGTATTTTGGTTCATGTAGAAGGAATCTTCCTAGACTCGGCACTATTAATTCCTCTTGGATTCACTCTTGTAATTATAGCTGAAAAAGAAGGGATAACATCCAACTTTCTGCCTGCTTATTTTCATCAACGTAAACCTTAGTGTTTCAATTGCATCACAAATGTTTAAAACATCAAACCAGTTCCACATTTAAATAACATAACATCACAGAACGTTTTCAAATATAATTTTTAAACCTGCCACAGTATATCAGTACTCCTCCCTTCTAACTTCTATCAGAACTGGATTTCGAACTTTGAAATAAACTAAAACTACTACTTGATTTTGTACTTGAGCCCGAACTCAAACGTGCACTAGAATTAGAACGTCGACCAACACGGTAGAGTGAGTTGTTGCTTAATCCTTCATTTCTGTCCATTGTATCTGTACAAACTAGAAAAAACACATTTGTTACTTTCCTGCTCTTGGAGCTCAGGTTTCTCATCAAATGTTTGTGAAAGCTCATAGATTTTCTCTTCTGTAGCATCTCTTCATCATCATCTGCATCTTCTCCTTTTATCCTTATTATAGTTTGTAATTCTACTAAGTCTCTAAGTGAAAGCTCATATGCGTTCTCTGGTGAATATTTTGCTAACTCCACCATTGCTTTCTTGTAGTTGAAAAAATCTTTGTAGTTGCATTCATTCTGTTCGTCAAATGAAAGCCTGCAACTTGAATTTGAGTCCTGTTTTGGTGGAGAGATTCTTCTGAAGCTAAAGTGATCATGCATCGGGTCTTGATTGAAAGAAGATATGATTCGGAGTTTCAGGATTGTTGTTTGATTCTGAAATGAAAGAATTATAAAGATAACAAAGTGAATAGATAGGTAATTTACCAGCGGTCATAAACTTGATACTTGTTTTGATATAATTGGATTTTTGGATGTTGTAATTGTTAAATTTTGGTGATACAAAATCACAATAAATGGAAACAAATATTCTAAATGGAAAGCAAATATTCTAATATATGTATGCATTAATTGCATTTGCATGTGATGACCAAGAAATTAATGCAGAAATTAATTACTTTCTTCCATCTTTGCCGAGGAAAGAAATTGATTGATTATTTTCTATGTTTAGACCACTTATTTCCTCTGCAATTTGACTCCATTTTTTATTACCATATCTTGGTAATTTGATTGATGACTCACATAGGTTTTTTACTAGCAATATATTGAGGGGTAGACTACATCGTATACCCATCCTGACATGGAGCCATCGATCACCAAATGGAATTTCTCTTCTTGTTAAGCCTAATTTGAGGTTTCGATTATGTAAAATCTTATCTTATAATCTCTTGTATCTCTCTCTTATATGGAATAAAATCTCTCTCCTTTTTGGACTGGACGTACACTATCTTATGGATGATAGTGGAACCAGTATAAATACTGTGTCTTTATTTTCTTCTTTATAGTTATTTTCATTTCTTTTTTTGGAATAATAGAATAATTGATGTTAGATTTATTGATGGTCAATTGGTAAATCTAGATACTGTTTATTGTGCTTCCGCATATATGCAACTTTCGCATAACAGATTGGTATTGGAGCAAGGCGGTTTGTTTAGATTGCACATCAATGGCTTCAAGAAAAAGCGGCATATCTTATGATAATTATGCTATTACTATTTTGGGGAAATAAAGAAGACTTTGTTGGAGGAGATTATGTTGAGAGAGAAGAGCGTTCCAATCTTGGAATTTTGACGTGATAAGAAGTTTATTGTTTTGAAGGGATCATTGGATTTGGGAATTTTTAATCATTTTTCAGATAGATCTTTATGATATTACAAACCTTTTTTTGAATAGTTGATTTCTACACTGTGCATTTCATGAGGAAGACGCATCTTTTGCAGGCGGTGGGTATCTTTACGGTATTACAAATATTTTTTGGACCGTTAATTTTTATAGGGTGCATTTCACGAGGAAGTTGCATCTTTTGCAGGCGGTGGGTAACTTTATGGTATTACAAACTTTTTTTGACCGTTGCTTTTTGCATGGTGCATTTCATGAGGAAGATGCATCTTTTGCAGGTGGTGGGTGAAGTTTGTGATGGTTTTGATTAAGTGGCAGGAGAACTATTTTTTGTATGTACAGAGATTCAGATTTTGGCTCTATATTTGAATTGATGATTGAGAGAATTATATTTTGGCCTTGGTGGTGTACAGATTATTTTGGAATATGCCTTCTTTTTTATTTTGGATATTTGCAACATTTTGTTGGCGGGCGGGGACATAGTCTGAGCTCGTTAATAAGGTGTGATGGGGGGTAGCTTTGCTAGAACCCATATGGTAAATATTCATTTTTGGTTTTCATCTCACTGTGAGATTTTGGATTAAGGTGGAGTTCTTTTTTGGAAGAGTTTTATATGGTGAAGAGAATTTGATTCAAGGTGGGGTGTTGGAGAAATGTGATTTTGCATCAAGGTGGAGTGTTAAATTTTGGTGATACAAAATCACAAAAGGTGGAAACAAATATGCAGAATGGAAAGCAAATATTTTAATATGGGTATGCATTGATTGCATTTGCATGTGATGACCAAGAAATTAATGCAGAAATTATTTTCTTCCATCTTTGTTAAGGAAATAAATGATTGATTACTTTCTATGTTTGTACCACTTATTTCCTCTACAATTTGCCTCCATTGTTTATTACCATATCTTGGTAATTTGATTGATGACTCACATAGTTTTTTTTACTGGCTATATATTGAGGGGTAGACTACATCGTATACCCATCCTGGCATGGAGCCAACGATCACCAAATGGAGTTTCTCTTCTTGTTAAGCCAAATATGAGGTTTTGATTATGTAAACTCTTATCTTGTAATCTCTTTTATCTCTCTCTTATATGGAATAAAATCTCTCTCCTTTTTGGACTGGACGTACACTATCTTATGGATGATAGTGAAACCAGTATAAATACCGTGTCTTTATTTTCTTCTTTATAGTTATTTTCATTTTTTTAGTAATAGAATAATTGATGTTAGATTAATTGATGGTCAATTAGCAAATCTAGATATTGTTTACTGCGCTTCAGCATATGTGCAACTCTTGCACAACAGATTGGTATCGGAGCAAGGCAATTTGTTTAGATTGCACATCAATGGCTTCAAGAAAAAGCGACATTTCTTATGATAATTATGCCATTACTATTTTGGGGAAATAATGAAGACTTTGGTGGAGGAGATTATGTTGAGAGAGAAGAGCGTTCCAATCTTGGAATTTTGACATGATAAGAAGATTATTGTGTTGAAGGGATCGTTGGATTTGAGAACTTTTGATCATGTTTCAGATAGATCTTTATGATATTACAAACCTTTTTTGGACCATTGATATTTACACGGTGTATTTCATGAGGAAGATATATCTTTTACAGGCGGTCAGTATCTTTATGGTATTACAATTTTCTTTTTGGACCGTTAATTTTTGCGCGTTGTATTTCGTGAGGAAGATGAATCTTTTGCAGGCCGTGGGTATCTTTATTGTATTACAACCTTTTTTTTAGACCGTTGCTTTTTCCGCAGTACATTTCATGAGGAAGATGCATCTTTTGTAGGTGGTGGGTGAAGTTTGTGATGGTTCTGATTAAGTGGCAGGAGAAAGATTTTTTGTATGTATAGAGATTTGGATTTTGGCTATGTATTTGAATTGATGATTGAGAGAATTATTTTTTGGCCTTGGTGGTGTTGAGATTACTTTGGAATCTGCCTTCTTTTTTATTTTTGATAGCAACATTTTGTTTGTGGGTGGGGACATAGTCTGAGCTCGTTAATAAGGTGGGATGGGGGTAGCTTTGCTGGAACCCATTTGGTAAATATTCATTTTTGGTTTTTATCTCACTATGAGATTTTGGATTAAGGTGGAGTTCTTTTTTAGAAAAGTTTTATGTGGTGAAGAGAGTTTGATTCGAGATGGGGTGTTGGAGATATGTGATTTTGCATCAAGGTGGAGTGTTAAATTTTGGTGATACAAAATCACAATAGGTGGAAACAAATATGAAAAATGGAAAGCAAATATTTTAATATGGGTATGCATCAATTGTATTTGCTTATGATGACCAAGAAATTAATGTAGAAATTATTTTCTTCCATCTTTGTTAAGGAAATAAATTGATTGATTACTTGCTATTTTTGCACCACTTGTTTCCTCTGCAATTTGCTTCCATTGTTTATTACCATATCTTGGTAATTTAATTGATGACACACATAGATTTTTTACTGGCTATATATTGAGGGGTAGACTACATCGTATACTCATCCGGACATGGAGCCAACGATCCCCAAATGGAGTGCCTCTTCTTGTTAAGCCTAATTTGAGGTTTTGATTATGTAAACTCTTATCTTGTAATCTCTTGTATCCATCTCTTATATGGAATAAAATCTCTCTCCTTTTTGGACTGGACGTACACTATCTTCTGGATGATAGTGGAACCAGTATAAACACCGTGTCTTTATTTTATTCTTTATAGTTATTTTCAAAAAAAATTGGATTAATAGAATAATTGATGTTAGATTCATTGATGTTCAATTGGCAAATCTAGAGATTGTTTATTGTGCTTCCACTTATGTGCAACTTTCACACAACAGTAATATGCAATGAAATGCTTCATTTACTTTGTCATTATGTTCATATTGGCTCCTTTTCTTCTCTCATTGTTTGTCCGATTTTATATTTTGATTTGCCCTTTTGGTCATAGCTTGTCATATGGGTTTAGCTTTATCTGGGTTATTTTATTTGCAGCATTTTTGCCAATTGTTAATGTTTTTTAGACCAAAAAGATTTACTATCAGGAAGGAAAATATGTGTTAATACTGCTAACCTAACCTAAATTTCAGTTATTCCAAGCGTAAGTAAGTAAATTACAGAAAAGGAATCTTATACATAAAACGAAGTATTATCGTAATGCTTGTACTAACATGAGGTAAAATGTATTGATAGAGAAAGTGAAGCACAACAATACATTTCATCCTGCCAAACAGTGTAGCATAGCGGTAAGGTGTATACCTACCGAGTAAGAGGTTGAGAGTTCAAGACTCCCCCTAGACCTATATGATAATGTATTAACCAATTTTTTAAAAAAGTTATCCCTGTAAATTTTTATATGAATGTTCGTTGTCCGTTCGTGTCCCTGACCGAAATATGTCTGTCCGAGTTCATTTGAAGTTCACTTAGGACACGTGTTAGGATAACAAAATTTATACGATAAAAAATCATGCTCGGTCCATGTTTGTTTGAATACGTCTGAATACCACGTTATTCAGTATATATTTGGGAGAAAATATGATAAAAAAATTTAATATTTAATATAAGTAACCATGTCCGACTCGGTCCGTTTGTGTCTGTGTCCGATCGATTTAATTTAGAACACGGGCTGGGACAGACAAATTTGTATGAGAAATTTTTTTGTCCAGTCCAGGTCCTATCAGATTTTATTTAGAAAAGAAACTGAACACACCTTTGTTCGGTCCGATCCGACCGGTTTACACCCCTAACTTCAACATTAGAATTCTAATAGTAAGTTTCAAATTTAGATTTCAGTTCCATTTTGCTGATTGATAATTTTAGTAGTTTCCGTAATTTTAAAAATTCTTTTAAAATTCCGTTTCGGGTTTGTTTTCTTTTTTAATCTTTTATGCATATTGGTAACTCAATCAACACTATTTTCTTTTCTATGTGGGGTGATAATAACCAATAGAATTGTAACTAGATTTAACCTGCTAAATTTACATTTTAACATGCCCAATCAAAAAAAAGTGACATACTCTTAACATTTTTATCTCTGGCATTCTTCCACTACAAAGGATCCCGCCCAGCCCAATAATCCGCATGTACAATAGCCACCAGCAGTGGCATAAGACATTTGTTCACCAAACTCATTTTACGTAGTAAGCCTAAACATTATTGTTAAGCCCAAAACTCGTTCCGACCTCAAATGAAACCATTCTAGATCGATTTCTTCCTCGTTAGGTTAGGTTTTCCTTTTTCAAACTTAAATCTTCGCCCATCGTGCTCGATTTCTCTCGTTTCATGGTTGATTGCTCTTGCTTTAAAAGCAAAACACTAAAGTTTAGTTAATTAATTTGGATTATTTGATACTTACTTTTTTTTTCTTCTTTGATGCTTTTGTTTTCTCTGGAATGTAGTTATATAAAGTACGAATAAGAGTTTTTTCTATGTGATTTCCCCTTTTTACAGTAACATCTGCTACAAATGGAATTATAACAAAATTCTGATTTGATCACCAATGAAAGCGGATTGAAATGCCTGGGATTTTGGGGTGTCGGCCAGAATTTAAAACCCATTATTTGATCCAAAAATGGTTCAAATATCCAAGAATTATGAATTAGAGAATAAAAGTGATGAAAACGCAAATGAAAATGATAAAGAATCACACATGAAGATTATAGTAGTTCGGCTATGGATTATTTACGTCCACTTTACAACTTCTCTTAGATTAATACAAGGAATTAAGATAACAGAGTTTTGAGATGATGAAATCTCAAGTACAGAGCTTTTACAGTAAGTATAATATGTAAGAGAAGTTAAAAGATCCTTTTTTTCATGCTCTAGGAGCCAATTTATAAACATAGTTCGAATCCGGTTTGGTATAGAACGTTTGTGGGAAAGTCATAGTCATTGAAGTGGTAGAAATCATGGTAGAGAGAATTAGGAAAAATGGCCACATAGACCATGCCGAATCGAGGAAGGCTCTCTCAAAATCTATCTACACAGCCCACTTGTGGAGTCCGAACCGAAGGGTTGAGGTTGGTAGTCTCTGCGTGGTTGGTTGAGGGTTGTCGGACCGAGGAGAGGCTGAACCGGGGGAGTTTCCTCCTCATGACTTGCTGAGGAAGGCCAAACCGGGAGAATGCTCCTCATGCACACTTTAGAGGGCTGAACTGAACAGGGGCCAAACCGTGGTTTGGCTTCAACAATGACTACATCCTAAATGATCCGTCCCAAGGAGATTTATCGTAGGACGACCTAGGTGAAAAGGTTAGTCAACATTCTGCCCTCAAAATTATGTCATGTTATTAACGAGATGTGTCATGAATGAGTCGAACAATCGCGTCGTTTCAGAAATGGACACGATACTTGGGCTTTTGGTATAAACAGCTGAGTGTATTTCTGATTAAATTTGAAGGTTTCCATCGAACCAAGTCCTTTGATTGAAGATTCTAGAAGCCACAAGTAATTATTCAAACCTAATCGAGTGAAAAAGTTGAATATTCATGTCATCTAGTCATGTAATATTGAGTCATTAGCTCATGCGCATGATTGTGCACATGTTGCAGGTCATTTTTTTATGCAAGTTGAGCGCATCGTTGAGTCAAGTTAGTAATCGCATAAGAGTAAACATACAAGCTCATGAACTAAGTCAGGAGAGTGTCAAACTTTTCCTCTTTTCTTTTCTTCTCCCTTCTCTTCTTTTTTTCAATCGGTTCATATGCCGAACCAGTATCACTTCATCTCAGTTTGGCATGGCCAAACCGAATGAGGATTATCCTCAATTCTGCATGGCCGATCTCGAATTTTAGGCAGTGAAATAAAGGGAAAACGAAGGGTCTCTTCTATCTCCTTATAAGGTCGTGGACCACTCCTTCCCTTCCTTTTTCAAGTTACTTTGCCGAAATGGAAGAAATAAATTACCCTCTCCGAAATCTTCATTTCTTGAAATTTCTCACCCTACTAGTAGCTTGCTTAGATCTCGTTTAGGTCACCGCTACCCTTCACCAGCCACGATTTCTTCGATTTAGGTAGGTTTCACTTGAGACATCAATTCCTCTACCGTGTTTGTTCATGACCATGCCATGGTAGCACAGTCATTGTAGGTGCGATTCTAAGCGATGTGGTTGAGGAGATGGGCTGAATTATGGTAGTGATGTGAGGTAACAATGGCGGTGGTGATGGTGCGTGTCCTGGAGTCTAGGCTCTAACATGGATTTGGGTAGAGGTGATGAGGTCGAAGGGAGAGGATGTGTGGGATAAGACAAGTCAACAGTTAGGTTCGGTCCAGTAGAGTTGCATTAGATAAGTGGAGCTGTGAAGAAGATAAAGTAGGAGTTAGGGTAGCCTTGGGAAGATTAAAAAACAATAAGTGCTCAGTTCGACCTTTTGGGTTCGACATGATAGGAATGATGAAATGGGTCTGGCCAAGGCGGCACATAGCCAAACCTTGGGATTGCAAGCATGCACTGGACTTGGTGAATTGCAGAGGCGATGATGGCATGATTTCATGCATGAACGGAGGACTTAAGCTTAACTTTTTTGAATGCATACGCTTTTGGACAGTTAGGATTAGTGCATAAGGACTACAACTGCTCAACTGGGCATGCATCTTCATCCACTAAAGTCAGGTCTATAATTGCTCGGGTCAACACTTGGTTAGACGGTCAAAAACAAGGGTCGACCAAGTCAGCATATACAACATATCTCAAACAATCTTGTATTTCTTAATATACACATCTTCACATCACACTGCATACACCACACTATAGTTCAACATGGGGGTACTTGTTAATTACTCTAATCGGTAACATTTCTTGGGTAGTATAGCCAATATGAGTCGTTGGTATTATACAAGATCTTTCTAGAAGGGATCTAAAAACACAGGTTATAGAGATTTGGGAAAGGAGTCTAGTTATTCTACCGAATCTAAAAGAAAATATTCTTGGTATCAAATTCATGTTCGCAGTGAGTCTTCAACAGCTTCGCAATCATCAAGCCAAGTAGGAGCAGATAGGGTAGGAGGAGCCCTTCCGCCCTCGGATACACTTCTGAAGGTCGTCTTTATTGAGAATCCCTTTAATTCTTGGTCGTCAACAATACATGAAGCCAATTTGAAAAGTCTATGCATTATGCATACAATCATGTTAGAGTATGTGTGGCCCTGCAAACAGCTTGTGATCCTCCAAAGAGGTACATGGCCTGCTCCCGTCATATTTGCTCGCTTGATTGTGTCCCTCCGTTTAGCCCATTTGTACGCACGATCCTTTCCCATATGGGTCGGGAACCAATGCAGTTGCATCCAACAACATCTGCGTGTTAGGGATTGAGATGTTGATGGTGGTAGTTTTGATGACAACAACCTTTTTTAAACTTTGTTTCAATTATTATTATTATAAAATATATATTGATATAGTTATCTGGAATATATATATATAAGAAGTCTATGCAAGTATTAATTATTGAAGACTATCTGTACAGTTTAGAGAATCAAGATTTCAAAGTAGAAGATTCAAGATTCAAGACTCGTGAGTACCAAGGATTCAAGAATTCAACAGTTCAAGAAATATAAAGTAATTATGTTTAAATATTTTGATAAAACTCTGGTTAGTAAATTCTGATTTTAAACTTCTTTCACCATTTTAAATAATTTCAAATGATTTCAAAATTACTTCATTGTTTTTAAATCTATTTTCAAAGTGATTACAAAATTACTCCCTTATTCTAAATTTACATCTTTTTATTTTAACTCCTAAAATTTATTCTAACTTCTATTTTTAAATTTTATATTTCATGTATTTTAACTCCTAATTCAAATATTTATTACTTATAGATTTAATATTTACTTATGTTTTCAATTATCTTAGTTATATTTATAAGTTCAAAAACTTCTCTTATATTTACAGTTTTAAATATATATATACATACATACTTTTATATCATTTAATATATAAATTTTAATTATTTTTGATCTATCTTAATATATGTTTTTAAATATATTTTCTACTTGGAATACACTATATTAATATAAAGGAATATGGTTGATTTTAACTTAGGAATCACCATAATTTATTTAAACATTGTTTACTTCGATTTAAAATTTTATCTTTGAATTTATAATCGGGTATGTCAATATACATGTTTTGGTATGTCGACATATTACTTGTTAACTAGTTTTGTAAATTTTGAAAAGTTGTTCCTTTGTATTCAAATCTTTTATAAAAAGTTGTATGTGACACCCTACGTCCGTTAATGTCACTCTTTGACAGAATGCATTAAGTTTCGTGAAGCGTTATAGGTAAACAAAAACAGAATCTCACAAGACAGATATATAGAATAACAGCGGAAATCTAAAACATTATTTTCCAACAGAAAACATTGTGGTCCAAAATCCAGTTACAACATCAGACTGAAATACTGAAAATCAATTACATAAAATAAAAGCATCTTCCTTGTACTAAAACCATCAGAGTAAAGAAATATAAAATCATAGTCCCCAAAAACAGCCATAACAGAGTAGATAAGTAGTCAAAGTGGTACACCTAAGCAGCTCCAAGCAGAAACAGAAGAGAGAGGTTCCTAATCAAGCCTGAGCGTTCCCACCTGGAGGGGGGAGAGAGAGAAAAGGAAACAAAACGGGTCAGACATAAAGTATGGCAAGTCCAGTGACTTTTAGCATATAAATAAGTAAAAGCATCATGATAAGTATATAAACTGGATGAGAGATAGCAATATCATATAATGGGTATAACAAATTGAACAGGACAAGCAGGATGAACTGAACAGATTACGCTTCTCAAATACTTTTGTTTGCACCAATACTAGTATAACATATATGATCCCAACTAAAACATAATGGTAGACTTAGGTGTACGTCTAGTAACGGGTTTTACCCCAAATAGTAATAACAGGTACCCGAACAGAAACAACGGGTGTTACCCCAACCAGAACAACAGGCACCTAAACAGGAAGGACTAAACGTACCTTAATTACTACCCCAGTCGATCGGCTCCTTATCCCTTAAACACCCTATGTCGGCCCCACAGTAGATGTATCACTTCCTAAAGTGACAACCCCCAAAAGGACACAGACCTATTTTCTAGTGTTTAAGCGGCTTATTTTCCCAATCAAGCTGGACCCATGCACGCACATGACTTTGTTGGAATGCGCAATCAGAACACCTCCACCCAAATGAACCACTTATAATCAGCTCAGTAACCGTGACCTAACCCCTACCTAATGCGGGGTCCCCCTATGATACCAGAACGGGTTACTGACTAATATGGTTCCCACACCACATATGACACAAGCCACCCTCCAGGCTCGTATCCCCACTACTAGGATTTTTGGCAGGTTATACCTAATAGTTTAACAAGTCTGCATAACCCCAACATATAAAAAAGGTTAAGTTTATCAGGTTCGTATAACCCTCCATAGAATTAATATATTTACTTAACCGTCACAAATTCAAATAGGTTTACTGTAACCCCTGCACAATTTAATAGGTTCATATAACCCCCACAGATTTAAACAGGTTAAGTATTACAGTTTCATTACATCTTCCACTTATTCTATTAATTAATCCTACAGATTTACATGCCCCAACCCTCAAGTCATAATTCACATTTATAAGATATGACCTAAATTTTAGTCATAAATCGCAGTATAGGTTATTCCCCAAATCCCAGTCATGATTCACAATACAAGATATGCCCCTATTTATCTTTCCGAACCATTCAAAATTTTGTTCGTTCGCATATTTCAGCAATAGGCCTAGGCTCGAAGGTAGCATAGGCTATTAAAATAAAAAGGGAAAGAGGGAGAGAAGAGAATAGAAATTGGAAAAATAACAGAATAGGCATATGATAACAGAAATAGGCATATCATAAATAGGCATATAAGAACTGAACAGTAGATCAGGTGTACATGTAATGGAAGATCTGTTTAGGTATGAATTAGATTCTCAACAGGCATATGTTTAGATCTAGATTTATAAATATGTCAGGACTACTTGTTAAATGTTTATATCTAAAAGTAACATGAACTCACAGAGATTGAATTTAAAGAACAGAGAATAACAAGCGGATGTTGCAGAAGAATTTCTTGTATGCGAATAGGTTGTTATTGAAGAAAAATATGCTAACTCAATACAAGTAGGGGTAGAATCTCATTGTCTCCATTGTTTTTGATGTGTAAAAACAATAGAAATGAGGTCCTATATATAGCCTACCACCAACGAATCTCATTCAAAAACAAGTCCAGGTTCAGAAAAGAACCTAGATGGATATGGGGTGGGTCGACCCCGGGTTCGACCCTAGGGTCGACACCCCCATGCGTGGGTCAACCCATGGGTCGACCCTCTTGGGGCATGGGTCGACACCCAACGGGTCACCATCCTGCGTTTATTTCCTGCTTGATTTTTGAACTATTATGAATTTTTGGACTTGATTTGTTTATATGTATTTATCTTATATGTATCCAAACATCTAAGCTTAATAACTGTAACGACCTGCATTTTACGTATCGGAAGATCGTAAAATATTTTATTTTATTCTCCAAGGGTTGGATCATTCTCATATTTTAATATGTTTTTTATGGGGATGTGAGGCATGTCCATAATTTTTACCAATTTTGTTTGTGACCATTTTTCCCATACCAGCCTTGTACATGGCATAACTTTTGACTCAGATCAAATCAGGTGGCGAGACCTATGCCATTGGAAAGGAAATGGTGTTTGCCTTTCCGTAGATTTGTTACATTAAAGATTTGGCTCAGCGGTTTAGGTGGAATCGTTGTTTTAAGGTTTTATAGTTGGCTATCCAGGTTTGGTAAGTCATAATGGGATGATTTGGGAGGCCCATTAGTAGGCTGGTGGAAGCTATAAATAGGAGGCGAGGGGTATAGAGAATAGTTTACTTTCTCCATTCTCTCCTTTGGTGGCCTATGTTCCTCCTTCCTCTAACACCTTTCCACCATTAAAAATCAAAATCTAAGGAAGGAAATCGAACCATAAAAGGCTAGATCTACATTGTTTGAAGGGAGAGTTCATCGGATCAAGGAGTTTGGTTCGAATTGCGTGCTGTCTGGAATCTTAATTCATTGATTTTAGCTTGTTTTGGAAAACCGGTGAATGTTTTGCATCTCTAACATGGATTCAATGAAGTATATGAATGTTTGATCATGTTTTTCACCAAATTCAAGCATTTTCCCATAGGTCTATACCTTGGTAAGTCCACTTTCATATGAATCACCCTAGGATCTAAGTTAGCATGTTTAAACCGGTAATTCTTATGCCATATTATATGTATATGCAAGTTAGATCTGCAAATTAGATCATATATTCATTTACTGGAGTTCCTTTTCACACACTCCGCTATTTTGAGAGTCCTCTAATGGGGAAGGGTTTCCGCCGCCTCCATCTTCCCTCTTTCTGAACTTCCGTACGTCTTCTCGTTTCTAACCCTCCCTTTCAATGAATCGTCCTCCATTCTCTTATCACCTCATCTGTGTTTTCTCTTTTGTTTTGTCTGTTTTGGAATTCAATTTTACTCTTACTTTCGTTCTGTTCACTTTTCTTTTCACCAATTTTGTTACCGCTTTTCCTCAACCCAGATTGGCCTTTTTGTTCAGATATGTTTTTCTTGGCTGTTTATTTTCAATTGCAGATGCTCTTGAGCCCCTCTTAGCTAGGGTTTGCTAGTTCAGCAAAGTTGTTGGTTGGATTTGCAACTTCTTCACAAATCTAGGTTTTCTTTTGCGTTCGGGATCTCCAAGTTGATGTTTTGCTTTGTTTGTGGACTAGTGCTTTGTCAATCTGCAGGTTCTCTTTCTTCACAACCGCTCGTTCTATCTTTCTGCGTTTTATTGGGCCCAAGCCGATTATCTTTATCCTAGTCTTGCTTCAGATTTCTTTGCCATTCTCTGTCTTTTCCATGGAGTGCAGTATCGTTTTCATACATGATCTGTACTGTGTCGCGTCACTTTTTGTCTGGTAAGTTGTCTTCTCCATTGTAGTGTGTTCATCACTATTCGGTGGACTATTACTTGTCTCGGCTTCACCATACTATGGGTTGATTGTGCTGGCATTTTTTGGCATGGAGGTTTACTTTGTTACTCTATGATGTTGGCTTGTTCTTAACATATTGTGTTCTGTCGCGAGACTGTGGTGGTACTTGTTGTCGATGCTCCTTGGGTCATCATATTCGAAGATTGGATTCTTCTTTAGCTTTGGTTGTTTGGGAGCCTGCCCTTGCTTGTTCTGCAGTGCTATGCTACTTGTTGCTGGTTATTGGTTTTGTTGATTCCTTTGTTCTTGGTGGGATCTGTTTTCAATGTCTATTTGTTTGGTTGTACTCAAGATTGGTGAAAGGAAGGATGCTTCGTTTTGTCTGTTTTGTTATGTCTGTTGCTTTCCTTTTTGGTTTATGTTGACTGTGTTGTGTGGAGCTTTTGGCTTCTCTTTTGATGTTGAATGGAAAACTTTTTTGTTAAAAAAACGATCATATATTCATTTATCATTATTTTGGTGAAATTGTGTAATTGTGGTGATAATTGTTGTTTTCATGTTGCTAGTGACTTCATATCATGTTTGTGGTCATGTTTGATGAGTTGGACGTGTTAATTTCATCGGAATTGTCGTTTGGTGAAGTTTCGATCGAATTCGAGGTGAACGGGGTCTGTGCACATTTTGGGTCGAGCGTACAGGCCATGGGTCGAGCGTAGTACAAGATGTAGTACAAGGAAATACAATGTAGCACAAGAGGAAGGGTCAGTCGATCGAGCAGGCCAGGGTTGGTCCGGCAAATATTGGTTGGTCGAGTTCATGCCTTGGGGAACACGACAAGGGGGTCGGTCTTGCACTCAAGAGGGGGTCAGTCAGGCAAATATAAGTCTGGCCAATATAGGTCTGGCAAATATAGGTCAGTCGAGCACAAGGTAGTCGGTCGAGCAGGCTTGGGGTCGAGCAAGCCAGGGCGATCGAGCAGGCCAGAGGGTCGATTAAGGTGGTCGGTCGGGCAAATATAGGCCAAGAAATTTTTGACCGGGAACTTATGGATCTGATGATGATGTATGTTTTGGTTCAGTGATGTTGTGACTTCGAAGTAAACTCAAGCAGGAATATTCGAAGTGTTGAATGTGTTCGTTGATCGGTGTAGAAAAACGAATGATTTGATAACTCAAAGGTGTTCTGAGTGGGGTAATAATCATTGGATAGTCGCCGTTGATGACGACTAGAGATACTGAAGGCCGAGGAATTGTCATTGTTGTAGGTTCTAGCGGGCCCAAAGCTGGGGTATAATAGGGGCACGTAAAAATTGGATGTAGGTCTAGTACCCTGGGTATCGTTGAAAGGCCTAGGTACGTATCGTTGAAAGGCGTATGGGTTTTTTGCTAGAACCGGGGTTACCATTAGCCCTTGATGGATAGCAGTGTGATATGGTTAGTCATAAGATTAACTGTGGTTTCGAAGCAGGATTGGCAATGATAGACAGAGTCTGTCTTGTACGATTGTTTGTTTTGCTTGTACCGTCTCACGTAGATTGTCCTACATCGGAGGAGATGTTTCTTGGGTGCCTTCCTGATATTGGTTTAGGCCTTTGGGGCTTGTTCTTGAGGGATGTTGAATTCGATTAAGATGTTTTACGTGAGATATATAATCTAGATAATACGAGTGCTAGTGGTGTTTGTTCTGGTTTCCATGAATGAATGGTTGCTTGGATTACCTTGGTCATATGTTTGAGTTGTTTGTTGTAAAGGGTATCAATGTCCGATGTGGGGAACGCGGGTTTCGAGTTCTTCTCTGGTGATGTGGGTAGATTAGTTCGTTTATTTACCCATTCTCATATATGTTATTGTTGAAGTTTGTTAGCTGCTTTATCGCCCACTAATACTGTTTTCTAACTCAAGGTTTTATGTTTTCCTCTTATTACCTTGGGATGTTCATCCAACTTTGGATGGGCAGACTAGGTAGCAGGTAACACGTGATAGTTTAGTAAAGACGATGTAGCAGTTCGGAGGCGAGCAGGAGGCTGGCGTACTATCTCTCTTACTATATAGTATTTGGATTTCCGCTATTTGTTATTCTACTCTGAGTGCTGTAGTAAGGCAAATTTGTACAGATGTTTGTTGCAGTCCTCGCATATGGATATACTTTCTAGTTGTTTTAGAAAGCTTGAAATTTCTGTTAAAATATGCTTTACTAATATTACTTGTTGTATATGTTCTATTATATTTTATCCTTGCGTTGTGATATTTACGACAGGTTCCGCTTGTGTTTAACTACTTTGATGATCGTCCATAACTGCCTAGCACACCTTTCAGTGCACTTTTCCACTTGTTTGAAGCAGGGATTATGGGCAGTCGTCACATTTGGTATTAGAGCTCTGGTTATCGATTTTAGCTAAAATTCTAAGACGTAATTACGTAAGAGAGACGTATTTGTAGATTTCAATTGGATGTATATTATATAGTAGTGTATAGTATAATAGGGTCCGGATTTCATTCCTATTGTTATCTCATCTGTGGACTAATCATTCTATTTTTAGTTTTAGAATGAGCCGTCAAACTTTAGGAAACACTACTAAGGAGGAGCCTGCGACTGGATGGGCAAGCGATGGCAACCCGTCGGAAGCTTTCACTATTATGCCAGAATGTCTAGTTATGTTTGGGGCCATGATGTCAACTGTCCTACTAAGAATGCCCATTCCAGAAGCGGCAATAAGACGTGGTGTTCCTGTACATGAACCTAGGAGTGATTCCGCTTAGAGACAGAGGGATTATCCTCCAACAGATGAAGAAGATGAGTTCCGAAGAGGTATATCTTTAGAGCAACTTCGACATCAGGCCAAGGAGCGAGAAGAAAGGGTCAATGCTACTTGGGACGAGGCTTTTAGAGGCAGGCATGACCCTCAAGAGGAAACTTTTACTGGGCCCAGTAGAACAAGGAAGCTGAATAAGAAAAAGAAGAAACCCAAGAAGAATGACATTTGCTTCAACCTTCAGTTAGAGGGCCATTATGCCAAGGATTGTAAGAAGATAAGAGCCGAAAGGAATTTCTTTAAATGCGTCAGGCTTGGGCATAAGATGAAAGACTGTTCAGATTTTTCTGAAGGATAAGCAACCAGAGGAAGCATGTGTTCTGGAAGCTATTCCGATTTCCTATTGCCTTCCCGATGAGAATTAGAAGAAGCTATTGTTGGTTTGGATATGCTTTCTACCAATGGAGTTGTTGAGTTCTGTTTGTTAATGGAGCATTGCTTTCTTTTACCAGTAATAAGATTGTATGCCGGATAAGTTTGGAACTTGAAGTTGTAAGGGACCTTTGGTTGTAACTAATCTAGTATGGGCACATCTGCTCTTTGCATACTTTGTGGATCCAATATTGTTGATCATGGATGCTTAATTATGAATGGTTGCTTAGACGTAACTTTCGCTGGGTTTTGATCATCTTAGGCATAGATTGGCTCAAGGGGTATGCGATAAAAGTGGATTGCGAAAAGATGTAGGGGACAGTCGGGAATGTGAAAGGGCGAATGGTTGTGACTTGATGAAGGTTGAAGATGGTGTCTTCGCCAATTATTTACATTTGCTCACGATTCCACGAGAATACTTGTCATCGGTGCTAATCGTAAGTGAGTTCAAAGATGTATTTGTAGAAGTCAAAGGTTTGCCACTGCATCGTGAGATTAAGCTCAGAATCAATTTGGTCGAGCGTGCTAGACCTATCATTATGCCTCTTAGGAGGATAGTGCCTAAGGAACAATGAGAGACAGAGGTGCAAGATCGCTACCTTTTAGGAAAAGGATTCATTCGGAGAAGTGTATCCGAATGGGGTTCACCAGTCGTGTTCCAACAAAGGCGGGCGGCTCGTTGGGATTGTGTGTGGACTATCGTGAATTGAATAAGGTGACCAAGAAGAACAAGCATCTGCTACTGAGGATAGATAACTTGTTTGATCAACTTCACAAGACAAGTGTTTTCTCAAGATGAACTTGGCAACGGTATTTCACTAGTTGAATGTGGCAAAGAATAAGGCTGTGACCTACGCAAGTTGATAGCCAAAGCCGCTTGAAAGGAATTATCCAACTCATAATTTGGAGTTGGCAGCGATTGTGTTTCCTATGAATATGCGGAGACATTGCCTGTTGGGAGTTCGATTTGAGTTGCTTATAGATTATAAGTCGTTGAAGTATCTTTTCTCCCAAAAGGATTTGGATCTTTCTTCAGTAATAGTGGTTAAAGTTTTTGGCATCATATGATTTTGTTATACTCCGGCAAGGGTAACGCGGTTGCAGATGCGTTGAGTCGAAGACATGCAAGTTTGGGAGCGATGTTTTCAGAATGGAAAAGCCTCGAGTATTTGGAAAGATTTGATTTTAGGCCAAGGTGTGAATTGGAACCTGAAATGTTGGCAGTTTATTGATAAGACCTACTCTTATTGAAAGGATTGGCAAGAGACAAAAGCAAGAGGCAAAGCTTGTCGAGTTTATCCAGAAACTGGAACCAGAGGATAAAGAGTTTGAGGTCGATCGAGAAGGTTGGCTTCGAAAGCAAGGACGATTGGTTCTTCCTAATATCGACGGATTGAGAGATGAAGTTCTGAGAGAATGTCATCACTCGAAGTTGACAATTCATCCTAGTGGTAATATCAGGACATGATGCGAGTCTACTACCTGGAGGGGATGAAGCGAGATATTGGAAAGTTAATTTCCAAGTGCATCAACTGTTAGTTGTTGAAACCTGAACTGAAGAAGCTAAGTGGATTGCTTCAGCCATCGGAAGTTCCTACGTGGAAGTAGGAGCAGATATCGATGGATTTTATCGATGTACTACCTAGAACCAGGGAAGGAAACAAAGGGATTTAGGTCATCGTGGATCACTTGACCAAAAGTGCAAGGTTCATTCCTGTCAAATTGAATAGGTCAGCAGCAAAGTTGGCCAAAGTTTATGTGAAATGGATAGTTCGATTCCATGGTATCCCAAAGAGCATAGTAAGTGATCGAGATCCATTGTTCACGAGATCCATTGTTCACGAGTGGATTTTGGAAAAGTTTGCAAGAGACTTTGGGAACCGAGTTGTATTTGAGTACGGCTTATCATCTCCAAACTGATGATCAAGCCAAGAAAGTTAACTAAGTTTTATAAGATCTCCTAAGGGCTTGTGTGTTAAACTTCAGAGGATCATGGGAAGACCATCTATACCTGGATGAGTTTGCTTATAATAATAGTTACCAGTCGAGCATTGGGAGGACATCATACGAGGCGTCGTATGGTAGACCATGTAATTCTCCAACATGTTGGTTAGAGCTGGGGATAAATTGATACTTGGGCCAGACGATAAGAGAGACATCAAATTGTATCAAGAACGTTTGGAAACGAATGAAGGCGGCCCAAGATTGTCAGAAGAATTATGTTGATAAGCGTCGAAAGGATGTGGAATTCGACATTGGCAATATGGTTTTCGTGAAGATCCCTCCATTAAAGCATGTGGTTAGGTTCGGAAGTAAAGGAAAGTTAGCTCCTAGGTTTGTTGGAAAATTTCCATAGTCAGGCGAATTGGAAAGCTCATGTATAGATTAGAGTTACTCTAGCAGATGTCATGTGTGAAAAAAGCTTTTTGTGAATCGTTTCTACGAAACATGCGCATGATCCGGATGTGGTAGTATCAACGGAACAATACGAAAACCTAGAAGTCGAGGGCCTGGTTACAAGACCTCGTAAGCTACTTCGTGTTGTGGCAAATGACACGAAACAGCTTAGGAGGAAGATGGTTAAGCTAGTTAAGTGTAACAATCCAGAATTTTGGAACCAATTTATTTTAACAATTTTAATGAATTTTGAATATTTTAAATAATAATGATGAAAAATTTATTTAAATCGAAATTAGAACGTATAAATTTAATTTAATTATAAAAGGAGCTAGAAATGGCATGGTAGTTTGAAAATTCGATATCAAATTTCAAATGAATGTACAGGATTCAAAATAAATCGGATTTCACTAAAACCAAAAATATTTAAATTTTTTAATAATATCTTTCTAACGGATCTGAAAAATCTAGATTTCATAATGGCAATTGAAAGTTATGTCCAGTTTAAAATTAAAAATAGTCGTTATGGAATATATATATATTAATATAATAAATAGCCATTTTGCAAACAACCTCCGTTTTCGACGAAACCACTTTGGTTGGATCCGCAATATCAAATTATTGCTAGATTCCAATTTTCAGAATTTTTGGAATTAATATGTGAGCGTGGCAAAAGAAAACACGTTTTGTCAATTTTAGTCGAATTGGATCGACCAAAAAATGGCCATTTTTCAAACGGTCTCGAAATTTGACGAAATTAATTTTATTTGGACCGTATCGTCAAAACATAGCTAGATTTATTTTTCGGGAATTTTTGGAGTCAGTATGTGGCCTCGATAAATTTAAATGTACGATCAAATTAAATGATTTACATTTTATTTTGAAGAAAACAAGCTAAAAATGATCAAACGGGCTGATGAGACCTAGTCCATTATGTCCAGAATAGGGGTATTTGTCTAGGGGCAACATTCACTGAGCTGGATTTGGAGTTATTAAGAATTAACGGGCTTTACTTTGTGAATTAATGAATTTAATAATATAATATAATATAAATACCCCAATTTCAGAAAACCCTAACCTAATTTATTCTAACCTAGCCGCCAACACTTGAACGAATGCCAAAATGTTCCCAAAATCGCACTCAAATTCCTCTAAATCCAAGCAACAATTTTCGTGGCCTCCAAAGGGAAAATCGTTAAGCTCGATGAGCTCAAGCTATTCAACGGCAGTGATGAAGAACAAAGGCGTCGTTGGTTCGATTTTCTAGCTCAAAGCCAACGCAATTACTAGTGGATTTCAGGGCGTAGGAGGTTGCGAGTTGGGCCATACTCACGGCGGTAGGTGGTGTAGTTGACGTCGTCGAAGGTGTATGCTCAAATGGGTGGCCGGTCGCTTCTGGTGGCATGCGATGGTGAAGTTCTTGGTCGATGGTTTGGGTATCGGTCCAAGCAAAATAAAGAAGATGATGAGTTTGATAGTGGATTAGGAAAAGGGTTAGGTTAATTTAGTAATTAATTATTTTAATTAGCTTTGAAAATGTAATTATCCTTTGTAAATTCATATCTCTTTCAAACTGAAACAGAATTCAATGAAACAAATTGCGTTGGAATCGTCTTTTCGAGATCTACACCATGGAACAGACCAGAACTGAAATGGAGCTATCTAGAATTTCTTGAATAAATTAAACAGTGGTTTAATTTAATTAAATCAATCGTTAATAATGATTTCTGAAACCGATCAAGGTGAGATTTCTTTTTAAATAATTGATATTAATTAATTATTATCGTGTTTAGAAATTTCTACAAATATGTTGTTAAATTCAGTTTGTTCTTGTACGTGATTTGATTTGTATTGATTGATGCTGTTGTGGTGATCTTTTGATTTAATGGAATATTATGTTGAAATAGAAATTGTAAAATGTCATTTTGGTTGAATTAGAATTGTCAAAATAAAAATATCACTTATGTTGAAATAGAATTGTCAACAAGATAAAAATATCATTTTTATTTATTTTGTTGAAATAGGATTATCAACAAAATAAAAATTTCATGTTTATTTGTTTTGTAGAAATAGAATTGTCAAAAAATAAAAGAATCATTTTTATTTTGTTTTGTTGAAATAGAATTGTCGACAAAATAAAAGAATCATTATTATTTGTTTTGTTGAAATAAAATTGTCAACAAAATAAAAATATCATTTTTATTTGTTTATCATTTTTATTTGTTTTGTTGAAATAGAATTGTCAACAAAATTGAAATATCATTTTTATTTTCTATGTTAAAATTGATTTGCATATAGATAAAAATATCATTTTTTTTGTTGTATTAGCAATATCATGTTTATTTTTCATGTTATTGTAGGAATTGTATACATAATAAAATATTCATATTTTTATTTGTCATGTTAAATATTGAAATTGCATATAAATAAAAATGCCCATTTTTATTTGTCATGTTAGATATTGAAATTTGTATATAAATAAAAATTGATTTTTATTTGTCATGTTAAATGTGGAAGTTGTTATAGAAATAAGAAGATTCCTTTTATTCTATAAAATTGCGTAGGAAATAAAACATTTCTTTTTTTATTTTGTTATTAGAACATTGGAACCATATCATGTACACAAAATTATCTTTTTATTTTATCACTAGGATTAGAAAACATGTATGTAAACAAAAGTATCTTTTTATTTTGTCACTAGAATTATAAACATGTACATATGACAAAATTGTCTTTTAGTTTTGTCATTAGAATTGGAAAATATGTATGTTGACAAAAGTATCTTTTTACTTTGTCACTAGAATTATAAACATGTACATATGACAAAATTGTCTTTTTATTTTGTCATTAGAATTAGAAAATATGTATGTTGACAAAATTATTTTTTTGTTTTGTCACTAGAATTAGAAAACATGTATGTAGACGAAATTGTCTTTTTATTTTTGTCACTAGAAGAATAGAACATGTATGCAAATAAAATACATATTTATTTGACATTAGTAACATGTAGAGAAGTTATGTAAATAAAATACATATTTATTTGACATTAGTAACATATAAAGAAGTTATGCAAATAAATTACATTTTTATTTGACATTAGAAACATATAGAGAAGTTATGCAGACAAATTACATTTTTTATTTGACAATAGAAACATATAGAGAAGTTATGCGAATAAAATACATTTTTATTTGACATTAGAAACATGTGGAAAGATGGTGCGAATAAAATACTTCTTTTATTTGACATTAGGAAACATTTGAAATGTATATAAATAAAATTTCTTTTTATTCGTTATTAGAGACATGTAGAAAATATATACAAATAAAATTTCTTTTTATTTGTTATTTGAAATCTTTGGAAATGTATGAAAACAAAATTATTACTTTTATTTGTTATTAGAAATTATATAGGGGTTTGTATGCAAATAAAATCCCTCTTTTATTTTGTCGTTAGAAACATTTAAATGGTTATGCAAAATAAAACATTCTTTTATTTTGCATGTTAAACACGTTAGTGGAATCGTCGAATGATTTATATATAATTATATATATAAATTAAAATTAAACGAATCGTGCGTGGTAGTTCGCGTTTCGGAATCGTAACGTTAAACGATTATACCGAAAGCTCCGACTGTCGGATTTTCCCAAAACTGAAACCGTTAGGCCCGCTTTGGGAAGATCTTTCAAAGATATAAAATTTAATTAAATCCGACGGTTAGATTTCAAGAAATGTGTAAATCAAATTTTGGTAAAAATAGCGCCAAAGCCGCCTATTGACCCGAAGCGTCGTTAAATTAAATTGGACTATTTTTATATTAATAAAAATAGCGATAAATCATTACAAAATAATATTAACATTATGAAATGATTTAAATTATATATATTCGAGAATTATTTGAAAAGACCAAGTTCAATATCATTTCAAATAATTATACGACGATTTAAATCGAGGATATTGAAGACGGTGTTTGAAGACCGGCGATCTTCACATCGAATGGATAACTACCGATGCCTTTGATTGGAGTTGCTTTCTTGAAAGGGTTATGGTGGTAGTTGTCCAGACGTACTTGTTGATTGTCCGAATAAGGGAGCACCTCTCTTCCGTATTGGACATACGTGACGAGGAATAAGGTGTCTCCGGTTTCGTTCAGACTCAGAACGGACTTGTAAATGGATGTGTGTCTGACATTGAATTTTGTTCTATGTGAATTGATTTCTACTTAATATATATCTTTTTGGTGGCGGAGAATTTATTCTCTTGCTTAACGACCTTCTCTGAGACACACGAGCTCAGAGGTTACATATTGATCGATATCAGTTGCATGGCATGGATTGTCAATGTGACATGCCAAGATGCAAATGATAAAGGCTTTTGTTGAAAAGCAGAGCCTTGTTGTTGATGATCAAAGCACAGCTTTATTTAGCATAGCTTTGTGTATAGCGTTACTTCGCGAGCCTCACACCCCGGTATGAGTCAAAAATGAGATCATGACTGCAGGGAGTGCATGCGTTTCTTTCTAGCTAGAAGTGGTGTCATGGTATGAAGCCCAGACATTTTTACTTATGTGGATGATGGATTTTATAAGGTGTAACATCCCAGATTTTTGAACGTTAATCGCGAATATTTAAATCTTTTTAAATATTGATTTGGCGATATTAGCAGATTTTATATCGAATTTATTTAAAATCGAGTTCAAACATATATAATTTATAATATAAGTAAAATGAGCTCGAAAACAACGCGGCAGTTCGTAATTTTCGGTCTGAACTTTAACTAAATATACAGGATCCGAAATAAGTCGGATTTTTGTGAAACAAGAAACATTGGAATCGATTTGATTATATTTTTCTAATGAAAGAGAAAAATCGTGATTTCATCATATAGATGGTAAGATATGTCTAGATTAAAATTTTCAATGGTCGCTATAGAAGCGCTCATCGACCGTAACGGTTTATTTGATATAATTAGATATCGGTTTAGAATTTGGATAAGATTCTTTTGAGACGTAGTTATAATTTAATTTTTAGAATTTTACTGTAATTTTTAATAAATTAAATATGCAACTTTTTATTTGGAGTATTTTGCACCCTGTATCAATATTTTGGGATTTCACAATATAAGTTAACCTACCGATATTATTATATTTTTGGGATCGTAGCACAGCGCTGGACATGACTGTACTCTTATTTCAGTCCCTAGCAGCTCTTACGTAAACGAAGTTGGGTACATCGAGGTGCGATGATAGTTTACGGTATAATAAGCTTTTACAAAGTAAACGTACCCCAAACCTAAACAAATCAAAATACATATATACTTTCAAATCCATGCTTCAGTAGGAAGCTTCAAAACGTAACCTTCCAAACGTAACCTCCCTCACTTAAAACCGTCACTCCTTCTTTTCTTGCCGCGACCAAGTAAATATTGAAATTCCCACCAAATACTGAACCCAACGTGAAAATGACAATTCAACATAGTGCCGATGAGCAGGCCTAAATCTCTAGCCTTACGCCATATTTCCTAAGCGCAAACATACAGCAGTCATAATATATCAATTCATATTAAATCATAGCATGCAAACGTACAGGCAAATAGGCAACCGTGGCGACCAAGTTATTTTGAACTTCCCACTTTCACATGCTAATCTATATTTCTGGCAAACTTAGGATGTTATAAAAATATAAATTTATAACGTGTCAACCACGGTATTTACTCCTATAAATACCACTGACCCATCTTCCTTTCCCGCAAATCAAAAGGCACACAAGCCTTCCTCCTCCAATACCTAAAACCGAACGCCTTCTTCGGAAAAAAAAAAAGGGGAAAAAACAATGTGTGGACGTAAAAACTGGTGGAAACATTGTGTGGTGGTGTGCTATTGAACCGTGAATGGCCAGAAGCGTGAGTGATCAATTACTGAAAGGGGACTGGGTGGCTCGGAGTGAATAGTGAAGTGGGGAGGGAAGCGTTTGTCAGGAAGGAAAAAAAAAAAAGAGGCAATGGGAACAAAAGGAAGAAACGTGGGGAGGGGGCATGCTGCATGCATGCATGCATGCGAGGAGGGGAGAACTAAAGTGGGAATTAGGCTTTTAAGCCTAACGTGAAAAAAAAAAAAGGGGGAAGGAGTAAAGGAAAGAAGAAGCAGTGGGCGGATGGGAGACTGCATGCGGCAACAGGTGGGCGACTGGCAGACAAGTGGGAAGGACGTGTTACAACATGAAGGAGGGACCAAACAAAAAATGGATGAACAGTATGGATGATGAAAAGCACACGAACTGGGTATGAATAGCGTAATCCTTTTTATGTATAATACGATAAGCCAAGTTTTAAATCTAACCGTATTTAGGTCTAATGAAGTTTCATATAAACCTAAAGTTAGTCAATGGAGTTAGTGATGATATCATATAATTTAAAAATACATAACGTTGCCTAAATATGTTAAGTATACTGGAACCATGTTGAATTATATTAGTATAATACTCTTGATACCCAGTTGCCTAATCTTAATTAGTTAGGCCCAACTCTTTTCGTAGGTGGTTGCCTTTGTTTTCAAATGGCAAATCGAAATAATATAGTAACAAAAATTATGTATGCCAACAGAGATTATATACGGTAAATTAAAATTGAGATAATAAAATATTAATTAAGTTTTAAGAATATTAATTTGATTTAATCATATATGTATGGTATGTATAAAGTTCTCATCCGTGCACAGAATCGGACAGATCAGTCGCATTGGAATTGTTTTGGGAACACGATACTTTGGAACTGGTTTGATCGCAGATGGAAACTCAAGGTGAGTTTAACTCACTCAGTTTACCCGTTTATATTTTATATAAACCGGGTTTTATTTTATTTTGTGTGCAATGTTTGCTGATGGTTGTTTGTTAACCGTTATTGGTTGAACTGTATGGCTGTGTAAAAATTGAGGTAACCATTGTGATGCAGGGAAGGACAGGTTGGAGGGATCCGACCGAATTCCTCAAATATATTGTTTATTTACATGTACTGTTAACTAGTTGATTGATTGTTGGTTGAAACCAAATTCAAAAATTGTGGATATAAACCAATGGGTGATATTGGTTGAGTAGTTATCGGCAGATGGCCTGTAAATGAATAGTTTATAGAAATCGATTTACCGTCTGGTAAATCCAATGGAAAATTATAAAAATTTGTTTTATAACTAAAGACAGATTTTGAAAATCTATTTTATAGATTATTTTAAATGAAGTTATTTAAGGAAATAAATGAATTATTTTTATCTTGTGATTATAAACAAGCTTATAAAGTGAGGATCGTAGGATAATGAGTTTTTAAAACAAGTAGGTAGAATTAACAAATGGTCAAGATTTGAATTAAGTGTTTTTTTCCATGTAGGGTTAAATGAGATTATTTTATTTATTTAGATAATTAATTTAATCAAATGAAATTATTTTAAATTAATAATTAATTTAAAAGGAATAACTAAGTGGAATGGTTAACAAAGTAACCTTACTTGAGATAACTAAGATTTGATTATTTAAAGACAATGGTTAGATTGTTAATTGTTCTTAAAGTTATGTACCATTTAACATAACCTTTTAAGAAAGATCAATTATTTTTATAATTGGTAATGAAGTGAACTATTTGATATAGATAATGTTGGACAAGTAACAAAAGGGTTAACTTGTAAGCGGGACTTTTAACGTATGGTATGAATATGAATTCAATAAGTAACTCGATGGGCAAGATATGAATGTATCATAGTATTTTCAAATAAAAGCAAGTTGTTTTGATATATCAATAAGATTTGCCTTTAAAAGGGGAATGTTTGAAAGTAAACATATATCGAGATGATATTGGTTATAATGGAGATGGAGTTTAAAGCCTTATTTATAATAAAAAGGGTTTTAACATGTTTTACTCATATTGATGTGAGTCAAAAATTTATTTATCTTATAGAAGCGATTGTTTAAAAAGGAAAGTTTCAAATATGATTTAATACGAGTAGAAAGTGAACGAAAGCTTAAGTGGATGAGAATCGATTATCTAACAAGTGTCTTTGAGAAATGAAGTTATTTACATCAAATAAGATGAGTGGATTATAAAAGAGATTCTATAGTTGATTAAATTGTTGGAATAGTTCTTGGAATTCAAAATTTCGTTAATAAACTTCTAATTTATCCGAAGATAAGAATGTTGTCAACTCAAGGTCTGAGAGGTAAATAAAATACCCCAACTCGTTGCTTGCTGTGTGCTTGGTCGCATGATAGGGGGTTCTCGCTTCGCGTTAGGTGGCGGACGGGAGACTCTTACCCCTACATGTCCCGAAAATGTGGGTTGGTTGTGAAGTCGAGAGGCTGGCCGTAAAAGCAGTTCTGAGGTATCTCTGTAAGCCACGCTGGGAGGTTAGCCCAGTGCCGAGGGAGGAGAGGATGGTTGAAAAGCCTACTCGAATCCCGGGGTCGTTACAGTGGTATCAGAGCTGGTTGCTTAATTGGTACGGATGATAGGGGGTTCTCGCTTCGCGTTAGGTGGCGAACGGGAGACTCTTACCCCTACATCTCCCGACAATGTGGGTTGGTCGAGTCGAGAGGCTGGCCGTAAAAGCAGTTCTGAGGTATCTCTGTAAGCCACGCTGGGAGGTTAGCCCAGTGCCGAGGGAGGAGAGGATGGTTGAAAAGCCTACTCGAATCCCGGGTCGCTACAGTTGGTATCAGAGCTATTGGTTGAGTAGTAACCTTGGCTCTGTGGCGTGACTCAGTATAGATGGGGTTAGTAACACCCTAGAATGAGTTGAGTATATATGAGAGCGCGTACTTGTAATTGGTTATAAAATTATTTTTAAATTATTTGTAAAGAGGGTAAATGAAATATTTTTGCCCAAATTATATTTTTATATAGAAAAGAAAATAATTTTCTATAATACAGCAACATTGGTTGTTGGTTGTTTGAATTATTGTTAGGAAATTCAATCGAATTATGAAATGGAAGTTAGACTAATTAGAAGAAAATCAATTGGTCAATTGAATTGGATATAAAGATAAAACTTAACATGGTTAAGTGGAATGAAATTATATAAATTAGAATTTGAAAATCAAAATGGATAATAATGAAAATCAATTGGATATTAGTCAATTGATATTAATGTATGTTAACCAAAAGTGAGTGTCGACCAGAAGGTGTCAGTGTTGAATATAATCGAATGATTGGTTGTCTATCATTTGAATGTTGGATGGGTCGAATAGAATTCATCAATTGGATCAGTGAAGAAATTGAATGGAATATTGTTGGATTACTATTTGCATTATAAATGAGTTAAGTACAGATATTAGTAGATTATGGGAATTGGCTTTGTTGTATAGTTTGAAAGTACAGACCGGAAGAAGAAAGAGCGGTTAGTTGATTTGCTGCGAAATTGGAATTGAGTTGCCCGACAAAAAGGTAAACCTTAAAATTTGATTGGAGTTATTAAGTTATACCCCTGAGTTGGATAGCCATTTGGCTTTTGGTTTTCTTTGGGGGAAGTTAAGGCCATAGTGGCATTTGTAGTTGTTGTGATCGAGCCATGCAGTGGAGGTGCTGGCAACTTTATTAGAAACATATAAAAAGTTTGAATTTGTTTTGGCAATAATTTTAAATTATCGTGTTCGGGACATTCTTCTTACCTTGCAATTTCGGGGACGAAATTATTTTAAGGGGGGAAGAATGTAACATCCCAGATTTTTGAACGTTAATCGCGAATATTTAAATCTTTTTAAATATTGATTTGGCGATATTAGCAGATTTTATATCGAATTTATTTAAAATCGAGTTCAAACATATATAATTTATAATATAAGTAAAATGAGCTCGAAAACAACGCGGCAGTTCGTAATTTTCGGTCTGAACTTTAACTAAATATACAGGATCCGAAATAAGTCGGATTTTTGTGAAACAAGAAACGTTGGAATCGATTTGATTATATTTTTCTAATGAAAGAGAAAAATCGTGATTTCATCATATAGATGGTAAGATATGTCTAGATTAAAATTTTCAATGGTCGCTATAGAAGCGCTCATCGACCGTAACGGTTTATTTGATATAATTAGATATCGGTTTAGAATTTGGATAAGATTCTTTTGAGACGTAGTTATAATTTAATTTTTAGAATTTTACTGTAATTTTTAATAAATTAAATATGCAACTTTTTATTTGGAGTATTTTGCACCCTGTATCAATATTTTGGGATTTCACAATATAAGTTAACCTACCGATATTATTATATTTTTAGGATCGTAGCACAGCGCTGGACATGACTGTACTCTTATTTCAGTCCCTAGCAGCTCTTACGTAAACGAAGTTGGGTACATCGAGGTGCGATGATAGTTTACGGTATAATAAGCTTTTACAAAGTAAACGTACCCCAAACCTAAACAAATCAAAATACATATATACTTTCAAATCCATGCTTCAGTAGGAAGCTTCAAAACGTAACCTTCCAAACGTAACCTCCCTCACTTAAAACCGTCACTCCTTCTTTTCTTGCCGCGACCAAGTAAATATTGAAATTCCCACCAAATACTGAACCCAACGTGAAAATGACAATTCAACATAGTGCCGATGAGCAGGCCTAAATCTCTAGCCTTACGCCATATTTCCTAAGCGCAAACATACAGCAGTCATAATATATCAATTCATATTAAATCATAGCATGCAAACGTACAGGCAAATAGGCAACCGTGGCGACCAAGTTATTTTGAACTTCCCACTTTCACATGCTAATCTATATTTCTGGCAGACTTAGGATGTTATAAAAATATAAATTTATAACGTGTCAACCACGGTATTTACTCCTATAAATACCACTGACCCATCTTCCTTTCCCGCAAATCAAAAGGCACACAAGCCTTCCTCCTCCAATACCTAAAACCGAACGCCTTCTTCGGAAAAAAAAAGGGGAAAAAACAATGTGTGGACGTAAAAACTGGTGGAAACATTGTGTGGTGGTGTGCTATTGAACCGTGAATGGCCAGAAGCGTGAGTGATCAATTACTGAAAGGGGACTGGGTGGCTCGGAGTGAATAGTGAAGTGGGGAGGGAAGCGTTTGTCAGGAAGGAAAAAAAAAAAAAGAGGCAATGGGAACAAAAGGAAGAAACGTGGGGAGGGGGCATGCTGCATGCATGCATGCATGCGAGGAGGGGAGAACTAAAGTGGGAATTAGGCTTTTAAGCCTAACGTGAAAAGAAAAAAAAAAGGGGGGGAAGGAGTAAAGGAAAGAAGAAGCAGTGGGCGGATGGGAGACTGCATGCGGCAACAGGTGGGCGACTGGCAGACAAGTGGGAAGGACGTGTTACAACATGAAGGAGGGACCAAACAAAAAATGGATGAACAGTATGGATGATGAAAAGCACACGAACTGGGTATGAATAGCGTAATCCTTTTTATGTATAATACGATAAGCCAAGTTTTAAATCTAACCGTATTTAGGTCTAATGAAGTTTCATATAAACCTAAAGTTAGTCAATGGAGTTAGTGATGATATCATATAATTTAAAAATACATAACGTTGCCTAAATATGTTAAGTATACTGGAACCATGCTGAATTATATTAGTATAATACTCTTGATACCCAGTTGCCTAATCTTAATTAGTTAGGCCCAACTCTTTTCGTAGGTGGTTGCCTTTGTTTTCAAATGGCAAATCGAAATAATATAGTAACAAAAATTATGTATGCCAACAGAGATTATATACGGTAAATTAAAATTGAGATAATAAAATATTAATTAAGTTTTAAGAATATTAATTTGATTTAATCATATATGTATGGTATGTATAAAGTTCTCATCCGTGCACAGAATCGGACAGATCAGTCGCATTGGAATTGTTTTGGGAACACGATACTTTGGAACTGGTTTGATCGCAGATGGAAACTCAAGGTGAGTTTAACTCACTCAGTTTACCCGTTTATATTTTATATAAACCGGGTTTTATTTTATTTTGTGTGCAATGTTTGCTGATGGTTGTTTGTTAACCGTTATTGGTTGAACTGTATGGCTGTGTAAAAATTGAGGTAACCATTGTGATGCAGGGAAGGACAGGTTGGAGGGATCCGACCGGATTCCTCAAATATATTGTTTATTTACATGTACTGTTAACCAGTTGATTGATTGTTGGTTGAAACCAAATTCAAAAATTGTGGATATAAACCAATGGGTGATATTGGTTGAGTAGTTATCGGCAGATGGCCTGTAAATGAATAGTTTATAGAAATCGATTTACCGTCTGGTAAATCCAATGGAAAATTATAAAAATTTGTTTTATAACTAAAGACAGATTTTGAAAATCTATTTTATAGATTATTTTAAATGAAGTTATTTAAGGAAATAAATGAATTATTTTTATCTTGTGATTATAAACAAGCTTATAAAGTGAGGATCGTAGGATAATGAGTTTTTAAAACAAGTAGGTAGAATTAACAAATGGTCAAGATTTGAATTAAGTGTTTTTTTCCATGTAGGGTTAAATGAGATTATTTTATTTATTTAGATAATTAATTTAATCAAATGAAATTATTTTAAATTAACCATTAATTTAAAAGGAATAACTAAGTGGAATGGTTAACAAAGTAACCTTACTTGAGATAACTAAGATTTGATTATTTAAAGACAATGGTTAGATTGTTAATTGTTCTTAAAGTTATGTACCATTTAACATAACCTTTTAAGAAAGATCAATTATTTTTATAATTGGTAATGAAGTGAACTATTTGATATAGATAATGTTGGACAAGTAACAAAAGGGTTGACTTGTAAGCGGGACTTTTAACGTATGGTATGAATATGAATTCAATAAGTAACTCGATGGGCAAGATATGAATGTATCATAGTATTTTCAAATAAAAGCAAGTTGTTTTGATATATCAATAAGATTTGCCTTTAAAAGGGGAATGTTTGAAAGTAAACATATATCGAGATGATATTGGTTATAATGGAGATGGAGTTTAAAGCCTTATTTATAATAAAAAGGGTTTTAACATGTTTTACTCATATTGATGTGAGTCAAAAATTTATTTATCTTATAGAAGCGATTGTTTAAAAAGGAAAGTTTCAAATATGATTTAATACGAGTAGAAAGTGAACGAAAGCTTAAGTGGATGAGAATCGATTATCTAACAAGTGTCTTTGAGAAATGAAGTTATTTACATCAAATAAGATGAGTGGATTATAAAAGAGATTCTATAGTTGATTGAATTGTTGGAATAGTTCTTGGAATTCAAAATTTCGTTAATAAACTTCTAATTTATCCGAAGATAAGAATGTTGTCAACTCAAGGTCTGAGAGGTAAATAAAATACCCCAACTTGAACGACTTCACGATTATCCAGGGATGGATATTAGTCTAGAAACGAAGTTGGTTGAGGAAATTAAATAATATTTTCAGGAAAAATATTATAAACTATGATTCAAAGAATTATAAGTTGAATAAATGGATTTGGAAATAAGAATTTGAGAAAGCAATATTCTAAATGTTGAAAGTTTTAGAAATGTGATAAACAACTGTTTAACTGGAAGGGCCAAGTGATGCTGTATTCTGAACCAATGAACCCATTTTATTTTTCTATGTATGATGGTTGTTTTACTTTGATAGTTAAATCACCGACTATCAGAATTTGGCCAAATCGATTGTTGGTTCGGAAAGACCGGGATCGAATTTATCTTCGAAACCCATTCCGACCAATAAATACGTAAACGTTAAAGATGTCAGAAGATGGTCGAGGTGGAGCATTGAAGACCGTTGAACTTCATAAGCGGAAGAACTACTCGTTAAATTTCTCTGGCTAGCTACCAGAGTTATGATGACTTGTAATTCTGTCGTGATTGAAATCTTCGGATTTGCAAGGACTACTCGCTACTGATCTTTGGGGTGATTCCTATATGTGGTGCAGTAGGAGAGTACTTTCGGTTCATCCTGATCCTGGATGACATGTATGGACGGATGTCTGACAGAGTATTTCCAAAGGAATCACATGTGTTGATTTCTCCAAACGTACCATAGTTGATGGCGGAGAAATGGTTATTCTCTACCCTGACAGCTAGAGTGTGTTTGTGGACGTCAATCAAGTGTGATCTGGCGGATCTGACGATGTGGCATTCAAAGTGAATAGTGGCCAGATGTTGAAAGGAGATTCTAGCCTCAAGCCTCATCAACCGGGAAATGACAAAAATCGGGCAGGCAGCATGGCTATGTGGGTCGCTCCCATTAGGATGTATGATCACCTATCTAGAGAAATTCCTATTGTTTCTTTAATCTATGTTTCGATGCTGACCCTATTCGGGTGGCGGTTGCTGATCCCAACCGTCGGTGATATACATTCGGCACACTCAAGCGAAATGGGTGGTCGGTCATGTGAGGGCCGGGTTGCAAGACGTTCTTGTTGAACCCAGTGTATTCGCCTCTAGAGATACACGTGCGGAAGGTGGTCCCATACCTTGTCAAGTTGGAAATCCAATATCCAATAAGTGCCTGCGGTTTTCGATTGTATACTATATATGGGAAGCGTGAGATGCAAGCGTTCCTCTAGATTGCTAATTACTTGTAATTAGACATTATGATAATATCAGATCAAAGTATGATTTCCAACAAAATGGTTTGGGTTATAGTAAGGTAAAAACCGTCCGTGTTTATGTGTGGGCTGGTCTTACTATTATCCTTTTCTTTCAAAAGGAATTTGAACTTAAAAATCAAGTTGGATGGTTCCCCTTAAACTGTGCGAGTTATTCTCACTCTGGTTCACCAGACTGACCCGGTATTTGAAATGCTCGGGTTAGCCCGGGTTGCAGGTTCAGGTTATCAGATGCTCTGAAGTTCAGAGACGAGCTGGAGAGGTCCAGGCGCATGATTTAGACAAAATATTATTCCGCTGTGTTATTTTTGAGGACAGGTTGTTATAGCTGTCCAGATTGTCTGTAGTACTCTGATGTTGTAAGTATATTTTCAAGCTCTCAATAAAGATTATTTCTATATTATATTTTGTTCCGTTGCGATGTAAGACTCTGATTCTGTGTATTGTTCTTCTTCGTATTCTTCTATTCTAAAATTTCTATCTTATCTTTCTCATCCTCCAACTTCTTTCTTCTAGCTTTCTGGAGATTTGATACTCGAGTGGGACACAGTTTGTGTAAATGTCGAAAATTCGAGTGTCGAATTTTCCGGGTCGCTACATAAGGCCTCGGATATTGGTCGTTACTGGCCAAGTGATAGGTCCAATAGGACCGGGAAACGTATTGTTCAGGAATAATTAATCCACTAAGGTATATTTGTGGACTGGCCCTCAAGATCCAAGGGTTCACTGCGGGGGATCATGAGACATTTGCTAGAGTGTCTCTAATCGGTGAGGAGCCATCCCTAGTCTCGATTCATGATGGAAACCCAATTTCCAATACCACATTACGGACTTGATTTTAAACCTATATATGGCGACATATTAGGATGGGGTACTATGCCGTCTAGGATTGATACATTTATTTTGAAAGTGTTTTAAAATTGACTAGAGACTAATAATAATATTAGATATTATTTTATACATATCAAACATGTTTGATCATTATAATGTAAAACTCTATCCTCCGGTTTGCGTAGCATTGTGTGATGGTACTTGAGTCTTATAATGAATTCATTTTCTAACAAGCATTGCGTTGTTTTGAATAAAAGATTTACTTATTTTATGCACTGGCAATCCAGTGGAGTAAACCCGTTTCGCATTAGCGGCGTGGTCCTATGATTATCCTTATTATTAGGTAAGTTAAGTAAAGATTTCTAATACCAGTCCCATGACTGACTCGTAGTTTGTTTCCATTTGCAAACTTGGGTGCCCTTATTTTCCACACGGACAGTCGAGTGGTTTGTTTTACAAATACTTATTTATTGAGCAGGATTTTGTATTGAAGCTTAAAGTTGTGTCCAGAGCATTGATAGTCTTCCGCTGCGTTGTATTACATTTGTTGTAAATTAATCTTCCGCTGTTATATTATTATATTTGATGTACTCTGATATTCTGTACTCTGATGTTGCATTATTATGATGTAACAAAAGTCTTCTGCTATTTGTTCTGGTGTGTTGTATGCCCAAAGTTAGCGTATACGGGATTCGAATGGTCTTGGTCGAATTAGCGATCGATTAGGTCTGGCGAAATCCATGTCGTTATAGCTGGTATCAGAGCTTTGGTTAACTCAAATTTGGGGTACAACTCGTTAGAACTGAACAAAAGACTCATCAGAGGTAGGAATAGAAATATCCTATAAAGGAATACTCATTAGAGATAGGATCAGTAGCATCCTAGAACGAGAGAAACTCGTTAGAGATGGGGTTAGAAATGCCCTAGAATGAGTTGAGAGTGACAAGTTTATAATTAACGTATTTGTGATTATATATATAATCCGATCTTAGAAAATATGATGTTTGATATGTATAGAAGTTATATATATTTAAAAAGATAATCAACTAATTGATTGATGATTGTGTTGTGTGATTATTAGTTAACCTAATAAAATTATTAAAACCAATAAAAGAATGAAAGTTGAGTTAGTTAATTAAACAACTTTCAGCTCCGTTCCTTTTCGAGGACGAAAAGATTTTAAGTGACGAGATTGTAACAACCCGAAATTTTGGAACCAATTTAAAAATTTTATTTTAACAATTTTAATGAATTTTGAATATTTAAAATAATTTATTTTAAATAATAACGACGAAAAATTTATTTAAATCGAAGTTAGAACGTATAAATTTAATTTAATTATAAAAGGAGTTAGAAATGGCGTGGTAGTTTGAAATTTCGATTTCAAATTTCAAATTTCAAATGAATGTACAGGATTCAAAATAAATCAGATTTCAGTAAAATCAAAAATATTTAAATTTGTTTAATAATATCTTTTTAATGGATCAGAAAAGTCCAGATTTCATAACGGGAATTGAATGTTATGTTCAGTTTAAAATTTAAAATAGTCGCTATAGAATTTATATATATATTTTAATATAATAAATAGCCATTTTGCAAACAACCTCCGTTTTTGACGAAACCACTTTGGTTGGATCCGGAGTATCAAATTATTGCTAGAGTCCAATTTTCAGAATTTTTGGAATTAATATGTGAGCGTGGCAAAAGAAAACGTGTTTTGTCAATTTTAGTCAAATTGGATCGACTAGAAAATGGCCATTTTTCAAACGATCTCCAAATTCGATGAAATTAATTTTGTTAGGACTGTATCTTCAAAACATAGCTAGATATATTTTTCGGGAATTTTTGGAGTCAGTAAGTGGCCCTGGTAAATTTAAATGTACGATTAAATTACTTATATTTTAATTTGAAGAAAACAAGCTGAAAACGATCGAAGGGCTGATGAGACCTAGCCCATTGTGTTCGAAATAGGGGCATTTGGCTAGGGGCAACATTCTTGGGCTGGATTTGAAGTTATTAAGAATTAACGGGATTTACTTTGTGAATTAATGAATTTAATAATATAACATAATATAAATACCCCCATTTCAGAAAACCCTAACCTAATTTATTATAACCCGATCCGCCAGCACTTGAACGAATTGCCAAAATGTTCCCAAAATCGCACCCAAATTCCTCTAAATCCAAGCAACAATTTTGGTGACCTCCAAAGGGAAAACTGTTATGCTCGATGAGCTCAAGCTATTCAACGGCTGTGATGTAGAATAAAGGCATTGTTGGTTCAATTTTTTGGCTCAAAGTTGGCGCAATAACTAGGGGATTTCGGGGCGTAGGGGGTTGAGAACTGGGCCATACTCATGGTGGTGGGTGGTGTTGTCAACGGCGTCGAAGGGGTATGCTTAGATGGGTGGTCGGTCGCTTTTGGTGGCATGCGATGGTGAAGTTTTTAGTCGATGGATTGGTTATCGATCCAAGTAAAATAAAGAAGACGACAAGTTAGACAGTGGATTAGGAAAAGGGTTAGGTTAATTTAATAATTAATTATTTTAATTAGCTTCGAAAATGTAATTATCCTTTGTAAAAACATATCTCTTTCAAACTAAAACAGAAATTAATGAAACAAATTGCATTGGAATCATCTTTCCGGGATCTACACCATGAAACAGACCAGAACTGAAATGGAGCTATGTGGAATTTCTTGAACAAATTAAACGAGTTGTTTAATTTGATTAAATCAATCGTTAATAATGATTTCTGAAACCGATCAAGGTGAGATTTCTTTTTAGATAATTGGAATTAATTAATTATTATCGTGTTTAGAAATTTCTACAAATACACTGTTAAATTCAGTTTGTTGTTGTATGCGATTTGATTTGGATTAATTGATGCTGTTGTGGTGATTTGTTGATTTAACGGAATATTATGTTGGAATAGAAATTGTAAAATGTCATTTTTGTTGAATTAGAATTGTCAAAATAAAAATATCATTTATGTTGAAATAGAATTGTCAACAAAATAAAAATATCATTTTTATTTATTTTGTTGAAATAGAATTGTCAACAAAATAAAATTATCATTTTTATTTGTTTTGTTGAAATAGAATTGTCGACAAAATAAAAGAATCATTTTTATTTGTTTTGTTGAAATAGAATTGTCAACAAAATAAAAATATCATTTTTATTTATTTTGTTGAAATAGAATTGTCAACAAAATAAAAATATCATTTTTATTTGTTTTGTTGAAATAGAATTGTCAATAATATAAAAGAATCATTTTTATTTGTTTTGTTGAAATAGAATTGTCAACAAAATAAAAATATCATTTTTATTTGTTTTGTTGAAATAGAATTGTCAACAAAATTGAAATATCATTTTTATTTGTTATTTTAAAATAGATTTGCATACAAATAAAAATATCATTTTTATTTGTTATATTAACAATATCATGTTTATTTGTCATACTAATGTAGGAATTGTATACACAAAAAAATATTCATATTTTTATTTGTCATGTTAAATATTGAAATTGCATACAAATAAAAATGTCTAACTTTATTTGTCATGTTAGATATTGAAATTTATATACAAATAAAAATTTATTTTTATTCGTCATTTTAGATGTGGAAGTTGTTATACAAATAAGAAGATTCCTTTTATTTTATAGAATTGTGTAGAAATTAAAACATTTTTTTTATTAGAACAATGGAAACATATCATGTAAACAAAATTATCTTTTTATTTTGTCACTAGGATTAGAAAACATGTATGTAAACAAAAGTATATTTTTATTTTGTCACTAGAATTATAAACATGTACATATGACAAAATTGTCTTTTTATTTAATCATCAGAATTGTAAAATATGTATGTTGACAAAAGTATCTTTTTATTTTGTCACTAGAATTATAAACATGTACATATGACAAAATTGTCTTTTTATTTTGTCATTAGAATTAGAAAATATGTATGTTGACAAAATTACCTTTTTATTTTGTCACTAGAATTAGAAAACGTGTATGTAGACAAAATTGTCTTTTTATTTTTGTCACTAGAAGAATAGAGCATGTATTCAAATAAAATACATATATATTTGACATTAGTAACATGTAGAGAAGTTTTGTAAATAAAATACATATTTATTTGACATTAGTAACATGTAAAGAATTTATGCAAATAAATTACATTTTTATTTGACAATAGAAATATACAGGGAAGTTATTTAAATAAATTACATTTTTTATTTGACAATAGAAACATGTAGAGAAGTTATACGAATAAAATACATTTTTATTTATCATTAGAAACATGTAGAAAGATGGTGCGAATAAAATACTTCTATTATTTGACATTAGAAAACATTGGAAATGTATATAAATGAAATTTCTTTTTATTTATTATTAGAGACATGTAGAAAAAATATACAAATAAAACTTCTTTTTATTTGTTATTAGAAAACATTGGAAATGTATGCAAAAAAAAATTCTTACTTTTATTTGTTATTAGAAAATATATAGGGGTTTGTATGCAAATAAAATCTCTCTTTTATTTTGTCGTTAGAAACATTTAAATGGTTATGCAAAATAAAAAGTTCTTTTATTTTGCATATTAAACATGTTAATGGAATCGTCAAATGATTTATATTTATATATAATTATATATATATATATAATTAAAATTAAATGAACTGCGCGCTGTAGTTCGCGTTACGGAATCGTAACTTTAAACGATTATACCGAAAGATCCGACCGTCAGATTTTCCCAAGGCTAAAACAGGTAGGCCCGCTTTGGGAAGATCTTTCCAACGATATAAAATTTGTTAAAATCCAATGGTTAGATTGTAAGAAATGTGTAAATCAAATTTGGGTAAATACAGCGCCAGGGCCGCCTATTGAACCGAAGCGTCATTAAATTAAATTGGACTATTTTTATATAAATAAAAATAGCTATAAATCGTTATAAAATAATATTAACGATATGAAATGATTTAAATTATATATATTCGAGAATTATTTGAAAAGACCAAGTTCAATCTCATTTCAAATAATTATACGACGATTTAAATCGAAGATATTGAAGATGGTGTTTGAAGACCGACGATCTTCACATTGAATGGACAACTACTGATGCCTTTAGTTGGAGTTGCTGCCTTGAAAAGGTTACAGTGGTAATTGTCCAGTCATACTTGTTGATTGTCTGGATAAGCGAGCGCCTCTCTTCCGTATTGGACATATGGGACTAGAAATAAGGTGTCTCCGATTTCGTTCAGACCCAGAACGGACTTGTAAATGGATGTGTGTCTGACATTGAATTTCGTTCTATGTGAATTGATTTCTACTTGATATATATATATATGTTTGGTGGCGGAGAATTTATTCTCTTGCTTAACACCCTTCTCTGAGACGCACGAGCTCAGAGGTTATATATTGATAGATATCAGTTGCATGGCATGGATTGTCAATGTGACATGCCAAGACAAAAATGATCAAGGATTTAATTGAAAAGCAGAGCCTTGTGGTTGATGATCAAAGAACAACTTTATTTAGCATAGCTTTGTGTATAGCGTTACTTCGCGAGCCTCACATCCCGGTATGAATCAAAAAGGGGATCGTGACTGCAGGGAGTGCATGCGTTTCTTTCTAGCTAGAAATGGTGTCATGGTATGGAGCCCAGGCATTTTTACTTATGTAGATGATGGATTTTACGAGGCCTCGGATATTGGTCGTTACTGGCCAAATGATAGGTCCAACAGGACCAGAAAACGTACTGTCCAGGAATAATTAATCCGCTAAGGTATATTTATGGATTGGCCCTGAAGATCCAAGGGTTCACTGCGGGGGATCCTGAGACATTTGCTAGAGTGTCTCGAATTGGTGAGGAGCCATCCCTAGCCTTGACTCATGATAGAAACCCAATTTCCAATATGACATTACGGACTTGATTGTAAACCTATATATGGCGACATAGTAGGATGGGGTACTATGCCATCTAGGATTGATACATTTATTTTGAAAGTGTTTTAAAATTAACTAGACACTAATAATAATATTAAATATTATTTTATACGTATCAAACATGTTTGATCATTATAAGGTAAAACTCGATCCTCTGGTTTGCGTTGCATTGTGTGATGGGACTTGAGTCTTATAATGATTTCATTTTCTAAAAAGCATTGTGTTGTTTTGAATAAAAGATTTACTTATTTCATGCACTGGAAATCCAATGGAGTAAACCCGTTCTGCATTAGCGGCATGGTCCTGTGATTAGCCTTATTATTAGGTAAGTTAAGTAAAGATTTCTCATACCGATCCCATGACTGACTCATAGTTTGTTTTTACTTGCAAACTCGGGTGCCCTTATTTTCCACATGGGCAATCGAGTGACTTGTTTTGTAGATACTTATTTATTGAGCAGGATTTTGGATTGAAGCTTAAAGCCGTATCCAGGGCACTGATAGTCTTCCTCTACAATGTATTACATTTGTTGTAAATTAATCTTCCGATGTTGTATTATTATATTCGATGTACTATAATATTCTCACTCTGATGTTGCATTATTATGATGTAATAAAAGTCTTCTGTTATTTGTTCTGATGTGTTGTATGCCCAAAGTTAGCGTATACAGGATTTGAACGGTCTTAGTCGATTTAGCGATCGATTAGGTCCAGCGAAATCTGTGTCGTTACATTAAGGTACATTGAAGCGAGGATGGCTATAACGACCCGAACTTCCCCATGGAGGAAAGAGCGGATTGCTTTGAGGACAAGACGAATCGGAACACAAATAGAAGAACATTTCATTGTTTATTACAACAATTCCATCAGAATACAAGAATATACAGAGTATGAATAAATATTACACATTTGATAAATATGAGAGATTTAAATTACATTTAAATACGTAGCAGCGGAAAAATAATACAACACACAACTGAAAGGAATACATGGATACAGAGCTTTCCGAGTATCGTTCCAGCTGTAAATCAGGATCCTGTGAATATAAATCTGCAAAACCAAAACTACTAGCTGCCCGTGTGGAAAATAGGGGCACTTAGAGTTTAGGTTAAAATAAACTCCAGGTCAATCATGTAACTGGTGTGAGAACTAAAACAATTATTAATCTTTACTTTAAAAGAGAGTAATTCAAGGGACCACGCCGTATAACACGGAACAGGTTTCCTCCCAAGAACACTAGTGCACATATCAAAACAGCGCAATGCTTTTTGGAAAAATGAAGCTATTATAAGACCCTGGTCCCATCACACAATGCAACACAAGCCGGAGGATAGGGTTTTCCCTTATAATAGCCAAACATGCTTAGTATATTTAAAACAAATCATTTGATACTATTATAAGTGTATAGTGTCAAAACAATTTCAATCATAAATATCAATCATAGACGGCATGGGTACCATATATCATGTCACCATACTAGTTCTACAATTAAAACCGCAATGTCACGTATTGGAAATTGGATTTCCTCATGAGTCGAGGCAAGGGGCAAGTTCCTCTCCGTTCGAGACACTCTAGAAAATGTCTCAGGACCACACACAGTGATCCTTGGATCCTCCAAGGCCGGTCCTCTCTTACTTTTGAGGATTGGCAATTCCTGAACACACGTTTCCTGGTCCTATAGGACCTATATCCGAGGCGCCTTGCATCAAACAACCACACAGGTAAAAATGATATAAATGTCAGGGCTGGTAGGTCACTGATATCACCCATAGCTAGAAAGAAACGTCGTGCACGGGTCCTTATCCCGTTTTTGACTCATACCGAGGTGTGAGGCTCGCGAATTAACGCCATACACAAAGCTATGCCACACAGGCCATGCTTTGATCATCAACCACAAGACTTTTCTTTTCAACGGAAACCTTGATCATTTTCCACTTAGGCATGCCACACAGGCAATTCATGCCATGCGATTGATATCCATCAATATATAACCTCTGAGCTCGTACGTCTCAGAGAAGGGCGTTAAGAAAGAGAATAAATTCTCCGCCGCCAAACAGATATATATTTAATAGAAATCAATCACACAGAATAAAATCCAATGTCAGACACACAGTCCATTTACAAGTTCGTTCTGGGTCTGAACAAAACCGGAGGAACCTTATTCCTCGCATATCCATCGATCTCCAAGTACGTCTGGACGATCACCAACTGATTCCCTCCTCTTGGGTGTACATCCCAATCAAGATCATCAATAATCATCCAAACGGTGTGAAGACCTCCGGTCTTCAACCACCGTCTTCATCTTCGACTTATCGTCGAATCGGTTATTCAGAATGGGTATAAACCCGACCTTTCCGAATAACCCGTGTATATAATAAACAAGTGTTACACAAACACAACATATGCCTCATTCCAATTTAGAATAATCTTTTATTCAAATATTCACATTCTTAGGGAAAGGTTCCCATTAATTTTATCAAAGATAAATTCTTATAAATTTATTCTTTAATCTTCCTTTGGATATCATTTCAAACCGTGTTAAGGTTTTCCAAACTAGTCGGGATTAGCGAACCACACCGAAGTAATCATTTATTTTATTTCCCAATCCCAACCTATTCTTCCCATGGGGCAAAATTGGCAATACTCCATATCTAACACACGGTGTTATATGTAAATATTAATTACCATTTCACATTCAAATCTAATTAAAGATTTAACTATCGCTCTAGAGCAAAACTGATGATACTCCATTCTCGATCACTTTCAAATTTGATAATCTAAATTGTCAATTCACATTTCAATCTAATTACAGATTCATTAAAACTCCACTTAGTTTTAATCTTTCCAAAAATCAATATTAATGATTATTTAACTTTGGAAAATCAAACATGCCGCATCGACAATCTACACGGTACTATTGATTTCTACCGATATATAACCTCTAAGCTCGTACGTCTCAGAGAAGGGCATTAAGCAAGACAGTAAATTCTCCACCGCCAAACAGATATATATTAAGCAGATATCAACCATACAGTTCGAAATACAATGACAAACATGAAATCCTGCCTTTTTCTGGGTTAAAGAACTAATGTCTTTTTAAAACATAGTTCACGATAAACCCAAATCACATTCCATTATTTATGGAATCTTCACGGGAAAAAAAATCAATGTATAATCGATATCAATTTCCGTATCCGACCAATAATATAAATGGAATAACGACAAAGCCTTCTTAAATTCCATATGTATTAACAGTCTTCCTCCACAGAATTTCATTTCAATTATTATCAAATCGAATTCCATTCAATTCCAATTCAATATATTAAACTTGAAAACTTTACTTTGGAAAATCCCATTAAATCTTTATAAGAAGATTTATAATTTCCAAATCATATTTCATTGTAAATCGGGTTAAAGAACGAATGTCATTAAAAACACAGCTCACAATAAACCTAAAAATCCATTCTAATTCAATTCCAATTAAATATATTAATTAATTGGTATTCTTCATTAAATCTATATAAAAAGATTTAATCTTTTCTCATCTGGGTTTAAGAACAGTGTTAATGAAGACACCATTCACGACGAACCCAAATCCCTTTTGACATTAAATACAAGGCTCTGAATAGAAAATATATCGGCTTATATTCAATATCAAATTCTGAAACCAACAAATAACGATATCAATATATCTTTCAAATTTCCAAAACCATATCTGTATAATCATGAATCCAACATCGAAATATTCCGAAGATAATTTCGATTCAAATCCATTCCAATTCGTATATTGGAAATTCTGATTATTTTAAAACCACTTCAAATCTAGTTCAAAACTAGTTCATTTTGATAAAAATAGATTTTTATCCCTTCAAATATGGAATTTTTCCTCCCAATTCTTTCCAATTCATATATTATGATTTTACACAAATTATTAATATTTTTAATAATTTTATCAAGGCCCGTACAGTCGATTTCCAATAACGGTCGTCGAACTGCACTTACATCGACCTTTTCCAAATTTGATTTGGATATAATTCCAAATCCAACCATTAGATTTCAAATTTCTAATATTCATTGGAAAGCTCTTTTTGATACGAACCCAACGGTTCTGGTTTCAGGAGAATCCGACGGTCGGATCTCCCGTAACGTCAATTCGAAGTCAATGGTCGAAATTCGCGAGCTGCCGCGGCGCGGCGCATTCTATTCAGGCCATTTAATATATATAATACATATATTATATATATTTCGTCGATTTCAGTTCAAAACGTATTTTAGAAATCGTTTTAAATTCATTCTCAAAACAATTTCAACTTCATATTCAATTTTTGATCAAAATTGAATATTTCATTTCATTAATATATAAATGATAATATTTTCAAAACGTTATATTTTGAAATCACTTCTTTTTCTATATTCATTATAAAAACGAGTATAATCGATATAAATATCGTTCGCGTCAAAATGGCGCATATCTAATCCACACGGCTTTATATATTTCAATAACTTCGTTATTCTATTCAACACATGAATATTTTCTTCAACACATGAATGTATATTTTTCAACACATGAGTATCGTCAACACATGACTATTTTTGTTCTATTCAACACATAAATCTTTATTTTATAATGTTCTTCATTTTCCCAATTGGAATGAGGCTCAATCAATTACCATATAATGTTAATTACATGGATTCCATACAACACATGTATATAATAACAACGATAAATAATCAACCATCATCCAAAGTGCACCGCACAACTGCATAAGCATTAAATATAAATAATTAACGCTCATACAGTCTGTCAATCAAACGATCGACATACCACTAAACAATTGGGATTAGTGTACGTCAAATATCATCCCAACACCTGTGTGGGGTTTCAATCCACAAACACTGAATATTATTTGTGCTGTTGGGCGACGTGTAAAATTTATCGTCCCAATCAACATCCTTCAAATGGGTGTACATAAACAAATCATTCGATTTGTAAATGAATATTTATTTATTCACATTCACATTAAAAATTATATTTTTAACTATATAATATTTTATTTCAACACATGGATATTTATTTTCATTCATTCCACATCACAATCAATTTTCACCACACAACAAAATCAAACAAGTCGTCCATGGTCTGTGAACGATGGGTGTCGGGTGCTGCTAAGCACCGTCTGCATCCTAGTATATAACTTTAACTAAAAACAAGATTTTTAAAGTGAGAAGTTCTCATCGATTAGCTAAACCAAATGCCATGACTCTTCATATGTAGGAAACCTTCGTCGTGCTCGCCTTTCGTCACTTTCGTTGCCCGTATTCACTACATATATAGAAATCACATTTATATATTGTTGCTATGTATATAAAAATCACATTTTTGTTATCACTCTATATGGATAAAAATCACATTTTTATATTACTACTATATAGATAAAAATTCTATTTTCATGCCGCTACTATATAGATAAAAATTCTATTTTCATACCGCTACTATATAGATAAAAATTCTATTTTTATACCGCTACTATATAGATTAAAATTCTATTTTCATACCGCTACTATATAGATAAAAATTCTATTTTCATACTGCTACTATGTAGATAAAAATTCTATTTTCATACCGCTACTATATAGATAAAAATTCTATTTTCATAACGCCACTATATAGATAAAAATTCTATTTTTACACCACTACTATATAGATAAAAATTCTATTTTTATACCACTACTATATAGATAAAAATTCTATTTTTATAGCGGTGTTCATATAATAAAAATCATATTTTTCTCTCGCCATTCTCTATATAAAAATCACATTTTCATATATAAAGATCGTATTTTTATATCTCTGCTACATATGTAAAAATCACTCCTTTACACCGCTACTTCCATGATAAAAATTATATTTTTATCTTGCTAGTAATATAATAAAAATTATAATTTTATTACTCTACATAAATAAAAATCATATTTTTTTCTTCATATGATATGAAAAATCATATTTTTATTTTGCTTTCTATGAATAAAAATCTCCTCTCTTCCTATGTGATTAACTATATAAAAATCCGACCTTTTCTATGTGATTAACTCTATAAAAATCAAAGTTTAAACACATAAAAATCAAATAACCATAAACAATACTTTAATGTGTAAAAATAAAAGACTCACTGTGTTATTATTTTTTTTAAAAAGGGAAGGGCTTTAGATCGAGACGGCGGTGGGGGAAGCTGGCTGACGTCAAGTGGCCGGGGAGGCGCCTATGGCGACGGCGGTTGCAAAAAAGGGGACTAGGGCTTCTTTCCCTCTTGGTTTTTGAAGAGGGGCAGGAGGAGAGAGGGGGAAGTCACAACGAATGGGGGGGGGTGAAGGGCGCTGGTCAGCGCCGGTGGTGGCTCGCCTCGAGCAGCGCGGCGAACGAATGAGGGGGAGACGGATTGGGTGTGGAGATCGATTTTATTTTTTTATTTTTTTTGCGTTTCTAATCTGTACTTCGAGGAGAGAGGAGATGGAAAGGGAGTTAAAGGAAAACATATATTATTTTATTTATTTTATTCTCCAAAATGTTGACTTTACTTCCAACACCCATCGAGACCCAACGACTATCATTCCTAGCTAATTACCCCCATTCCGAACACAATGGGATATGTTTCGTAAGCCAGTTCGGCTGTTTCAATCAGTTTTCGTTAAATTTAAAATATAAATCTTTATATATTCAATTTAAACGCACATTTCAATTTACTGGGGCCACATATTAACTTTAAAAATTCCCAAATTTTTTTTTCTAGCTTCGTATTGACAATACGGTCCTAACAAAACTAATTTCATTAAATTCTGAGAATGTTTGAAAAATGGCCATTTTCCAGTCGATTAAATTCAACTGAAACTGATCAAACGCGTTTTCTTTTGCCACACTCACATATTGACTCAGAAAATTACGAATTTTGGAATCTAGCAATAACTAGACATCCCAGATTCAACAAAAGTGGTTTCATCGAAAAACGAGGTCGTTTGCTAAATTTCCATTTTTAAGGGCTAGAATTCCATAGCGACTATTCTGAATTTTCAACTGGGCGTAACTTTTGATTCCCGCTATGAAATTTCGATTTTTCGGATTCGTTGGAAAGATATTCTCAAATAGATTCTAATATTTTTGGTCTCGCCAAAATCCGGTTTATTTTAAATCCTGCACATTCATTTGAAATTCGAAATCGAAATTTCAAACCATCGCGCCATTTTCAATTCCTTTTATAATTAAAAATAATTATTTATATTCTAACGATGATCTATAAAAATATATACATTTTATTTCTATTCAAAATAAATTTCTCATTGTTATTATTTAAAATAATTCATTTTAAATATTAAAAATTCATTAAAATTGCCAAAAAAAAAAAAAAAAAAAAATTGGCTCAGAATTTCCGGGTTGTTACAATGGCGACGACGGCACATGGGAGACGGAGGAGAGTATAAAGACGACCCATCCAAAACTCTTCGTGTGACACCCCACGTCCATTAATGTCACTCACTAAGGGAATGCATTAAGTTTCGTTAAGTGCTATAGATAAACAGATAAAGAATAATTACAAGACAGATATATATAAGACAGCAGCGGAAAATTTAAACTTTTAATTCAAGCATAAGTCGTAATACCGTGGTCCACAATTTCATAAGTCACAAAAACCATTACAATAAAATAACTTCTATCTTGCACCATCAGAGTACATAAGTAAATAAAAAGCATTATTCCCCCAATCAAAAGAGTTAAGCCATAGTAGAGACAAGAACATGAGCCATACTTCAGAAATAGCTCCAAGCAAGATGATATCTGATTCCTGATTAAGTCTGAGTGTTTCCTCCCTGAGAACCTGTAACGACCCAGCGGTTTTCGGCCTCGAAAATCGATATAAATACCTTTACCGTATCCTATACCGATCCTCCAAACACCGAAACACTGGAGCGTCTAGAAAGAAATTAGAGGATGAGATAAGAAAGAAAGAAATATTAGAATAGAAGAAGAAGAAGAACCAACACAACACAGAGTCTCACATCGCAGCGGAACAAAATATAATACAGAAACAACATTTATTGAGAGCTTTTGAAATTACTTACAATATCAGAGTACAACACACATCTGGACAGTTTTGATAATCTGTCCTCATATATATATAATCACACAGCGGAATATCATTCATCTGAACATCTTCAGCTCGTCTCCGGACTTCTCGGTATCTGATAACCTGAACCTGTACACCTCGGTCTAACCCGAGCATTTACAAAACACCGGGTCAGTCTGGTGGACCAGAGTGAGATAAACTCGCACAGCAGTTAGAATATCACACAACTTGATTTTAGAGTAAAAATCCTTTTGAAAGAAAAAGATAATCGTAAGACCGATCCACACATAAATACGGACGGTTTTTACCTTACGATAACCCAAACTAGTTTCGAAATCAATATCTTGAATCTGATATTATGATAATGTCTAGATACAAATAATTAACAAATCTAGAGGAACGCTTGCATCTCACGCTCCCCGTATATAGTATACAATTGAAAACCGCGGGCGCTTATTGGATATTGGATTTCCAACTTGACAAGGTATGGGACCACCTTCCGCACGTGTATCTCTAGAGGCGAATACACTGGGTTCAACAAGAACATCTTGCAACCCGGCCCTCACATGACCGACCACTCATTTCGCTTGAGTGTATCGAATGTATATCACCGACGGTTGGACTCAAACCACCGTCCCCGAATGGGCAGAATCGATAGATTTAGAAACAAAAGGAATTTCTCTAGATAGGTGATAATACACCCTAATGGGAGCGACCCACATAGCCATGCTGCCTGCCCGATTTTTGTCATCTCCCAGTTGATGAGGCTTGAGGTCAGAACACATCTGGTCATCATACACTTTGAATGCCACATCGTCAGATCCGCCAGATCACACTTGATTGACGTCCACAAACATACTCTAGCTATCTGGCTAGAGAATAACCATTTCTCCGCCATCAACTATGGTACGTTTGGAGAAATCAATGCAAGTAAATCCTTTTGGAAATACTCTGTCAGACATCCGTCCATACAAGTCATCCAGGAACAGGATGAACCGAAGGTACTCTCCTACCGCATCCAATATAGGAATCACCCCATGGATCAGTAGTGATAGCCCTTGCAATCCACAGATCCCAACCACGACAGAACCCCAGAATATCTCCGGCGCGAATCAGAGATTGTAAGTGGTTCTTCCGCTTCATGAAGATCTATGGTCTTCACATGCTCCATCTCGATCGTCGCTTGATCTTCTTATACTTTCGTATTTGTTGGTTGGAATGGTTTTCGAATATACATTCGATCCCGGACTTTCCATACCAACAATCGTAAAGGTCAGACTTGATAGTCGGTTATTTAACTATCAAGTAAACATCCATGAAAACAAAAGAATACATTCACTGGTCTAGTACTCAGCATCACTTGGCCTTTAAAGTCATCGCCCAATTTCCTTTTAATTCCATTACTAGGGAAATCTCATTTCCGTTATCTTGGAAATCTTATCGCACACTCTCGTCATTACCAACTAGTATTATCTTTGGGTCGTCCCGAAGTCGTTCAAGTTGGGGTATTTTAATTACCTCTCAGACCTTGACCAACCACGTTCTTACCTTCAGGTAAATACGAGTCATAATTTAAAAACCCGATATTAATATCTCAATTTCCATTTCCAAATCTCGTTTACCAAGCTCACTTTTAAATCTTCTTTCTGGTAAATCTCTTTCCAAATTCATTTGGTTTATCTTAATTTCCTTCTTAAGTATTTGAATTCAAAAACGACACTTAACTCATACTCTTATAAAATTCCAGGTTTAACATAAACCATTTTCATCTTCGCCTCCCTTTACTTAATTCAAAACATTAAGAAAAATTCCCTTTAACCTATCGTATTCGGTTTGGAGCCCTTTATTTCTTTATATAAAAACCCGAGTTCAAACATATACCTGTTCATCTTTCAAACTTACTTGGTTAATTCAAACCATAACCATTTCTTTAACCCTTTTGGTTTAATTCCTCTTTTTAAATTAATGAAATTAATTTAAATAACTCTTTTTAATCATTTACAATTAACCAAATATCTAGTCACCAGATAATTCCCTGTCCTTTATTTTAAAGTCCTTATCGATTTAAGAATTTATCTTATAAAACAAGTTTCCAATAAACTTTAAATAAATAATAATTTAATATTTTATTTCCTTTTGAATACTTCCAATGTAAAAATCTTTCAAATCCAATTCCCGTTATAACTTCAAATTTTATCGATTCACTGCTTATAAAAATCCATATTTTATAACTGTTTGACTTTTGGGTCCAGTGATGCTGATTACCCAACCAATTCTAGACATCGGTGAATATTAGAACAGATATGGAAATATGGTTTGACGACCATCAAAATTAATCATTCGTCATTTCTTATAATGACCATCAATCAAACAACAATCCATTCAACCAATTCAAACAATTTCAAACATAGTTTATAAACGTGACCCGTCAAAGGAGTTACTTTGTTAGGGTCAATCCCAGTCAGTGGGTATTTCTGACTGTTTAATTCCATCTGTTGAATCAACAGTATATAGATATAACTAACAACAGTCAATCAAAACACTCAAAACAAAAGCACCCAATTTATATAAAATATAAACGGGAAGGGCTGAGTGAGTTTAACTCACCTGTATTTGATTTGTCAGTCAACAGTCTGGTTTTTGTCGAATTAAACTGACATTTAATTCGAATAGAAATTCTAGTCACTTCAGATCCGAATTTGCTCCGCTCCATCTCGAAGTACCCGTCTCCACGGTTCCAACGCAACTGACGGTGCCTGAATCCGGGGTCGTATGAGTGAGAAAACATATTACGAACCTTTATAAATTAATTAAATTAAAACATGGATTATATATTTAATTTTATAGTGGGCTTACCTCTTGATTACCGGCCCAACTAAAAGGACCCGACCCGCTTCCCATTAAAACCCTATTCCATCGTAACCCTCCCATTCATTTAGCCGCCTCCACGAAAATTGATCCCAAAACCAAAAATTAAAAACCCTAATCCCCCAAATTGCTAGATGGCGTCGCGACCCTCCCTTCGTGCTCCTCCACGTCCATCGGTCGGTCAGTCACCATCAACCCATCCTTCTACCGAGACCACGACGAACCCTCAAACCCCTAGATCCATCTTGGATTCAAGACGAGGCCTCCATCGCGAATGATTTCAACCGAAATCAGCCCACCATCCAAAAGCTAAGTTTTTATTTTTGATTTCCCTATACCGCATATATTTTTATTTGATTTTCTGGTTGGTTTTGTGTCGTTCGAATGGTCCAGGATGAATGAAATACTGCTGTATTTATAGTTGCGATTTGCTTTAGATGAGTACACTGTCATTCATTAGCTACGAGTTGTAATTTCACTCAGATTCGAATCTGTAGTTGGATTTTGTTGTTCGGATTTTTAGGGTATACCTTTTGATCTGTTCGAAATGGGTTCTGATAGATCTTGGATAGGCTATGTCAAGTGAATTTAAATCCAAGATTCAAAACTGAAATTATAGATTTTACTTCCATGTAAACAGTGAATTTTCACTGTATATCCATGTGGGTTTTGCTGTTCAATAAAGATTTTGTAATTAAATCCACAGATTCGAACTTGTATTTAAACAGTTTTCGAAATGGATTCCTACTGTATTTGCTGCTTTGATTTTGCTGTGCAGATTTATGTACAAATATATACATATATTTGTTTCACTAGCTTGTCCTTTGTACTGATTTTTAGCTGTTTACCTTGGCCGTGCAGATGGATGTATCACGGTTTGAGGGAACATGGCATACTGTTCTTAAGATTTGAAAAAGATTCTTTTGGATTTCCTGATTTTTATATGAATATCAAATTGGTTTCAACACCACATGTTTAGAGTATTCATACCTGTATCTATGTTTGCAGTATTCTACTATCTTAGCTTAGCTGTTCATGCTTTATGTATATGAGTATAGGTATTAGCTGTTTTTAGCTGTACACCCCATGTTCCTTAGCTATTTATTACCATTCCTTTAGTTGTTCGATTTATATTTTCTTAGCTGTTTGGCTATTATTTCCTAGCTAAACCTAGTTGATTTCCTCCCTGTTCATGATTTGTTGGTGAACAAATATGTCCATCTCTTTAGCTGCTCATGATCTGTTTTGGGGAAATTTCAATTTTACTGTTTTCATGAATTTAACAATTCATGCAGCAGTATTTAAAATGTACTGCCTTCTCCCTTTAATTTCTCTTCTTTTTTTTTTTTTTAGACAACAACTAGACTTCTGTTTAGCTACATTGGGTTTTCCACTAGCCATGTACTATCCTGTCTTGTAAGTAGCAAACAGGTCATGTTGCATATTCAAAATGAACTGTCCTCCTCTTCTCCTTTTTTTCTACTTTTAATTTCCCCTTTTTATTTATATTGATACCAAGATTTTTATTTCTGCTGTGCAGTCTCTCGTATACAGTAAATCTTGGATGTTCTAAATAGTATATGTGCATGTGTGATCTCATTTACTTCAAGTCTTTTAATTTCAATGAGAAACTAAATTAAAACAGTTAATAATTGGGTTAATTTGTTCGACTGCTATATTTGGTTATCGAGCACCATTGTGAGTGGCTTTGTGTTCTTTGATATCGTGGATCTTACCATCATGAATACCATGTGTTTGTTAATCATGTCTTAGTTGTCCTCTTAAACATATTGCTTCCATTTGATTTTTTTTTTCTAAAACTGTTCATTTATGTACCTAGTTAGCTTTTCCTGATGGGAAATTTTCTTACTGTTACAGGAAAGGAATGAAGCAAAAACAAGACATGCACAAGACCATTTGGCTGAGCGGTCATGTTCACTTGGTTTTTGTGCTGCCCCGACAATTTCATATATGTCTTGCATTGTATCACATTAATGTATAAACAATTTATTTTTGTTTGTTTTGCACATTTGTACAACAAAATATGAATAAAAATGTTATTCTCTACATTGTGTAAAAAATTTCAGTTTCATGTATATTTCAGTTTTATTTTTATATGTTCATGTTTATGGCCCACTTCTTATTTATCGCACAAATATGTTGTGTTCAAGTTTATGCAGCGACTCCTTTATGTATTCAATTTTATATAACTGATTTTATGCCATTTCCGTGTATGAAGCTCGAGTGGATGTAGTTAATATCATTCTCTACGGTAAAAATCATCGTATTGATTTAAACAAATAACTTAAATTTCACCGTGATAGAATTCAACTCAACCGTTAAGGTTCTGGGTATAAATATCATTTTATTTTTATAAAGATCCTTTTATAATAAAATAACGTTCAAGCTTTATTTTAAGTAACGAATTAAATATTAAGCCCATTAATATTTCAAATAAAATAATTAAAATAATAAATTAAATTAAGTATTCTATTGTCAAAAATACGGGATGTTACATTCCTCTCCCCTTAAAATAATTTCGTCCTCGAAATTGCTAAGGTAGGAAAGGACGTTACAAATCCATAGATCTTATATATATATATATATATATAATTTTTTTTTCTTTTCGTAACCGTACCTTTTTGCGAGCGCCATTTAATTTATCGCGATCTATTCAATCAAAATCCATTCTCAAAGGCCATCTGACACATATACTTACTCATTTCATTTATGAGTAATAATATTTGAAATTCTAAGATAATGTTTTACTAATCAACTGGTATAACTACACCAATTGCAAAGTCGATTGTCGATTATTCTTACGTACATATCATAATCAGCAATCAATACCTGACCAAATCAAGCAAACCAACTAAATTTACTTTCAATATTAATATTTTTCTTTGGTTTCACGCCCTTGAACATCAATCTTTTAATACCCGATCGATTTCTATTTAATTTATTATTTATTCATCAAATCCCAAATTTATTTATTTATTTCCATTTAATTAGATTAAGTTTCCAATTCAAAATTCCAATCCATCTTGAATATCATTCCAATCAAACACAGTAATATCTCAATAATTTGATAAAATTATTTCCCTTCTATACAGAAATATAATTTAGGCAAAATTATTTCATTTATTCTCTTTACAAAACAATATTGTATTAATTGCCAGTTCAATGCTTCTCAACACTTGAACCGATCAACAACACAATACAAAACATTTGTATATCAAAATTTACAAATACGCTCTCATATATATACTCAAACTCAATCTAGGGTGTTACTAACCCCATCTCTATTGAGTTACGCCACAGAGCCAAGGTTATTACTAAACCAATAGCTCTGATACCACTGTAACGACCCAGCGGTTTTCGGCCTCGAAAATCGATATAAATACCTTTACCGTATCCTATACCGATCCTCCAAACACCGAAACACTGGAGCGTCTAGAAAGAAATTAGAGGATGAGATAAGAAAGAAAGAAATATTAGAATAGAAGAAGAAGAAGAACCAACACAACACAGAGTCTCACATCGCAGCGGAACAAAATATAATACAGAAACAACATTTATTGAGAGCTTTTGAAATTACTTACAATATCAGAGTACAACACACATCTGGACAGTTTTGATAATCTGTCCTCATATATATATAATCACACAGCGGAATATCATTCATCTGAACATCTTCAGCTCGTCTCCGGACTTCTCGGTATCTGATAACCTGAACCTGTACACCTCGGTCTAACCCGAGCATTTACAAAACACCGGGTCAGTCTGGTGGACCAGAGTGAGATAAACTCGCACAGCAGTTAGAATATCACACAACTTGATTTTGGAGTAAAAATCCTTTTGAAAGAAAAAGATAATCGTAAGACCGATCCACACATAAATACGGACGGTTTTTACCTTACGATAACCCAAACTAGTTTCGAAATCAATATCTTGAATCTGATATTATGATAATGTCTAGATACAAATAATTAACAAATCTAGAGGAACGCTTGCATCTCACGCTCCCCGTATATAGTATACAATTGAAAACCGCGGGCGCTTATTGGATATTGGATTTCCAACTTGACAAGGTATGGGACCACCTTCCGCACGTGTATCTCTAGAGGCGAATACACTGGGTTCAACAAGAACATCTTGCAACCCGGCCCTCACATGACCGACCACTCATTTCGCTTGAGTGTATCGAATGTATATCACCGACGGTTGGACTCAAACCACCGTCCCCGAATGGGCAGAATCGATAGATTTAGAAACAAAAGGAATTTCTCTAGATAGGTGATAATACACCCTAATGGGAGCGACCCACATAGCCATGCTGCCTGCCCGATTTTTGTCATCTCCCAGTTGATGAGGCTTGAGGTCAGAACACATCTGGTCATCATACACTTTGAATGCCACATCGTCAGATCCGCCAGATCACACTTGATTGACGTCCACAAACATACTCTAGCTATCTGGCTAGAGAATAACCATTTCTCCGCCATCAACTATGGTACGTTTGGAGAAATCAATGCAAGTAAATCCTTTTGGAAATACTCTGTCAGACATCTGTCCATACAAGTCATCCAGGAACAGGATGAACCGAAGGTACTCTCCTACCGCATCCAATATAGGAATCACCCCATGGATCAGTAGTGATAGCCCTTGCAATCCACAGATCCCAACCACGACAGAACCCCAGAATATCTCCGGCGCGAATCAGAGATTGTAAGTGGTTCTTCCGCTTCATGAAGATCTATGGTCTTCACATGCTCCATCTCGATCGTCGCTTGATCTTCTTATACTTTCGTATTTGTTGGTTGGAATGGTTTTCGAATATACATTCGATCCCGGACTTTCCATACCAACAATCGTAAAGGTCAGACTTGATAGTCGGTTATTTAACTATCAAGTAAACATCCATGAAAACAAAAGAATACATTCACTGGTCTAGTACTCAGCATCACTTGGCCTTTAAAGTCATCGCCCAATTTCCTTTTAATTCCATTACTAGGGAAATCTCATTTCCGTTATCTTGGAAATCTTATCGCACACTCTCGTCATTACCAACTAGTATTATCTTTGGGTCGTCCCGAAGTCGTTCAAGTTGGGGTATTTTAATTACCTCTCAGACCTTGACCAACCACGTTCTTACCTTCAGGTAAATACGAGTCATAATTTAAAAACCCGATATTAATATCTCAATTTCCATTTCCAAATCTCGTTTACCAAGCTCACTTTTAAATCTTCTTTCTGGTAAATCTCTTTCCAAATTCATTTGGTTTATCTTAATTTCCTTCTTAAGTATTTGAATTCAAAAACGACACTTAACTCATACTCTTATAAAATTCCAGGTTTAACATAAACCATTTTCATCTTCGCCTCCCTTTACTTAATTCAAAACATTAAGAAAAATTCCCTTTAACCTATCGTATTCGGTTTGGAGCCCTTTATTTCTTTATATAAAAACCCGAGTTCAAACATATACCTGTTCATCTTTCAAACTTACTTGGTTAATTCAAACCATAACCATTTCTTTAACCCTTTTGGTTTAATTCCTCTTTTTAAATTAATGAAATTAATTTAAATAACTCTTTTTAATCATTTACAATTAACCAAATATCTAGTCACCAGATAATTCCCTGTCCTTTATTTTAAAGTCCTTATCGATTTAAGAATTTATCTTATAAAACAAGTTTCCAATAAACTTTAAATAAATAATAATTTAATATTTTATTTCCTTTTGAATACTTCCAATGTAAAAATCTTTCAAATCCAATTCCCGTTATAACTTCAAATTTTATCGATTCACTGCTTATAAAAATCCATATTTTATAACTGTTTGACTTTTGGGTCCAGTGATGCTGATTACCCAACCAATTCTAGACATCGGTGAATATTAGAACAGATATGGAAATATGGTTTGACGACCATCAAAATTAATCATTCGTCATTTCTTATAATGACCATCAATCAAACAACAATCCATTCAACCAATTCAAACAATTTCAAACATAGTTTATAAACGTGACCCGTCAAAGGAGTTACTTTGTTAGGGTCAATCCCAGTCAGTGGGTATTTCTGACTGTTTAATTCCATCTGTTGAATCAACAGTATATAGATATAACTAACAACAGTCAATCAAAACACTCAAAACAAAAGCACCCAATTTATATAAAATATAAACGGGAAGGGCTGAGTGAGTTTAACTCACCTGTATTTGATTTGTCAGTCAACAGTCTGGTTTTTGTCGAATTAAACTGACATTTAATTCGAATAGAAATTCTAGTCACTTCAGATCCGAATTTGCTCCGCTCCATCTCGAAGTACCCGTCTCCACGGTTCCAACGCAACTGACGGTGCCTGAATCCGGGGTCGTATGAGTGAGAAAACATATTACGAACCTTTATAAATTAATTAAATTAAAACATGGATTATATATTTAATTTTATAGTGGGCTTACCTCTTGATTACCGGCCCAACTAAAAGGACCCGACCCGCTTCCCATTAAAACCCTATTCCATCGTAACCCTCCCATTCATTTAGCCGCCTCCACGAAAATTGATCCCAAAACCAAAAATTAAAAACCCTAATCCCCCAAATTGCTAGATGGCGTCGCGACCCTCCCTTCGTGCTCCTCCACGTCCATCGGTCGGTCAGTCACCATCAACCCATCCTTCTACCGAGACCACGACGAACCCTCAAACCCCTAGATCCATCTTGGATTCAAGACGAGGCCTCCATCGCGAATGATTTCAACCGAAATCAGCCCACCATCCAAAAGCTAAGTTTTTATTTTTGATTTCCCTATACCGCATATATTTTTATTTGATTTTCTGGTTGGTTTTGTGTCGTTCGAATGGTCCAGGATGAATGAAATACTGCTGTATTTATAGTTGCGATTTGCTTTAGATGAGTACACTGTCATTCATTAGCTACGAGTTGTAATTTCACTCAGATTCGAATCTGTAGTTGGATTTTGTTGTTCGGATTTTTAGGGTATACCTTTTGATCTGTTCGAAATGGGTTCTGATAGATCTTGGATAGGCTATGTCAAGTGAATTTAAATCCAAGATTCAAAACTGAAATTATAGATTTTACTTCCATGTAAACAGTGAATTTTCACTGTATATCCATGTGGGTTTTGCTGTTCAATAAAGATTTTGTAATTAAATCCACAGATTCGAACTTGTATTTAAACAGTTTTCGAAATGGATTCCTACTGTATTTGCTGCTTTGATTTTGCTGTGCAGATTTATGTACAAATATATACATATATTTGTTTCACTAGCTTGTCCTTTGTACTGATTTTTAGCTGTTTACCTTGGCCGTGCAGATGGATGTATCACGGTTTGAGGGAACATGGCATACTGTTCTTAAGATTTGAAAAAGATTCTTTTGGATTTCCTGATTTTTATATGAATATCAAATTGGTTTCAACACCACATGTTTAGAGTATTCATACCTGTATCTATGTTTGCAGTATTCTACTATCTTAGCTTAGCTGTTCATGCTTTATGTATATGAGTATAGGTATTAGCTGTTTTTAGCTGTACACCCCATGTTCCTTAGCTATTTATTACCATTCCTTTAGTTGTTCGATTTATATTTTCTTAGCTGTTTGGCTATTATTTCCTAGCTAAACCTAGTTGATTTCCTCCCTGTTCATGATTTGTTGGTGAACAAATATGTCCATCTCTTTAGCTGCTCATGATCTGTTTTGGGGAAATTGCAATTTTACTGTTTTCATGAATTTAACAATTCATGCAGCAATATTTAAAATGTACTGCCTTCTCCCTTTAATTTCTCTTCTTTTTTTTTTTTAGACAACAACTAGACTTCTGTTTAGCTACATTGGGTTTTCCACTAGCCATGTACTATCCTGTCTTGTAAGTAGCAAACAGGTCATGTTGCATATTCAAAATGAACTGTCCTCCTCTTCTCCTTTTTTTCTACTTTTAATTTCCCCTTTTTATTTATATTGATACCAAGATTTTTATTTCTGCTGTGCAGTCTCTCGTATACAGTAAATCTTGGATGTTCTAAATAGTATATGTGCATGTGTGATCTCATTTACTTCAAGTCTTTTAATTTCAATGAGAAACTAAATTAAAACAGTTAATAATTGGGTTAATTTGTTCGACTGCTATATTTGGTTATCGAGCACCATTGTGAGTGGCTTTGTGTTCTTTGATATCGTGGATCTTACCATCATGAATACCATGTGTTTGTTAATCATGTCTTAGTTGTCCTCTTAAACATATTGCTTCCATTTGATTTTTTTTTTCTAAAACTGTTCATTTATGTACCTAGTTAGCTTTTCCTGATGGGAAATTTTCTTACTGTTACAGGAAAGGAATGAAGCAAAAACAAGACATGCACAAGACCATTTGGCTGAGCGGTCATGTTCACTTGGTTTTTGTGCTGCCCCGACAATTTCATATATGTCTTGCATTGTATCACATTAATGTATAAACAATTTATTTTTGTTTGTTTTGCACATTTGTACAACAAAATATGAATAAAAATGTTATTCTCTACATTGTGTAAAAAAATTCAGTTTCATGTATATTTCAGTTTTATTTTTATATGTTCATGTTTATGGCCCACTTCTTATTTATCGCACAAATATGTTGTGTTCAAGTTTATGCAGCGACTCCTTTATGTATTCAATTTTATATAACTGATTTTATGCCATTTCCGTGTATGAAGCTCGAGTGGATGTAGTTAATATCATTCTCTACGGTAAAAATCATCGTATTGATTTAAACAAATAACTTAAATTTCACCGTGATAGAATTCAACTCAACCGTTAAGGTTCTGGGTATAAATATCATTTTATTTTTATAAAGATCCTTTTATAATAAAATAACGTTCAAGCTTTATTTTAAGTAACGAATTAAATATTAAGCCCATTAATATTTCAAATAAAATAATTAAAATAATAAATTAAATTAAGTATTCTATTGTCAAAAATACGGGATGTTACAGAACCAGGGGGAACGGAAGAAAGAAGGAGAAACAACAGGGTCAGGCATAAAGTCTAATGAGTTTACTTACTTTTAGACAGTAGATAAATAAAAGCAACATGATAGGCATATAATGTGGATAAGAGAGATCACTACATAAATGGCAGGTATGACAAGGTAAGCAAGTTAAGATGTATGTGGCTCACTAATGATTATTCTGCATTATTACTAGTATAACTGAAACGAGATGATCCCTTCCACTATGAGTTGGTAGGCTTAGATCATACATCCAAGTATACCCTAACTACTACCCTAATCGATCGGCTCCCTACCCTATAGATATCCTATGCTGGCCCCACGGTAGGAGGTATCACCTCCTAAAGTGTCAACCCATGGTGTGCAAAACCATATCTACTGGTGTCACGGTCGTCTTAGCCCCTTCTGCCCGGCCCATGCATGCATATGTCCCCGGTCGGTTTGCACCGCCCACACCATCTGCCTCGTTTGGATCTCTTATAATCAATCAGTAAGCGTGCCCGTTTCTCCGCCTAGGACAGAGTACTTTATTTGATAACAACTCCGGGTTACTGACTGAAATGGGTTCCACACAATATGATACATGCTCTCCCCTTTGTATTGTATCCCCCACTAGGTTTTCCACTGACTATGTATACACTTAAGTGTCTTTAATTACATAGCCCTATGTCAGTTATGCCTACCTTAAAGGGTGTCTTTAATTACATAACTTTACTATATATTCCATCGGTTATGTATACCATTAGGTGTCTTTAATTACATAACTCTATTGGGTTAAGTTCGTGGGCCTATAGGTAAATATTACCCACTCCCTCTAATTTACTTAACCCACCCATTACCCATCCAATTTTACTTAACCCTAACTTAAGTTCATAGTCACATTAAATTAGCTTAAGTGGTCCATTTCATCACCATGTCCAATTATGGTTATAATGGGTTAGACCTCCCACATTAGGCCTACAACGTGTGGATGCTGGATATGCCTGTCGGGTCCAGGCTGTCTTATTCCACAATTGGGCCTAACCTCGTGTCTTAGCCCGATTCGTATTTGCGTACTTAGACCTCCCACATTAGGTTCAACATTAGTGGCTGTTGGATATGCCAGTCGGGTCCGGGCAGACTTCCACCACTAATGTAACATAACCTCGTATCATAAGTACAATATACAATTCCTAATTGTAAATTACTAACCTTTCCAAATTAATCCAAATCTACCTATGTCATTATAGGTAATTATTTCTATGTTTCCCTATTTGAATTATATGTCCAAATATTTCATAAATTATGCCAATTATAAAACCCTTTTTCCCCGTTTCCTCTCTAATGTATTCGTATGTATTTTAGTGGCATCTAGGCTATAAAGTAGCCTAGCTATAACAAGAAGAAGGGAATATGACAAGGGTGATAGTTTCAAAATATCTTGGCATAAGCATGAACATAAACGGGCATAATAACAAAGTGAATGGACATGTGATTAACATCATAATAAGGTGGACATCAAACTGCTAACTTGTGGCAATTACTATGATGTTCAAGCTAGCATAATGAGATCTAGATTAAACATTAGGTGTCCAATTATTTAGATCTAGAATAGTTAGGGTGACATATTAACATGTTTAGATCTAAAGATGGATTCACATGTCTAGTTTACAACATATCTCAATGGATCACAATATGACATGTGAAAGGTGATTAACATAAAGATCTAGATCTATGATGTACATCCACCATAACATGGTTACAAGTCAAGATTCACATAAGTAACATAATCGAATATCCACCATTTTATTAGATCTAGGAAAATAGATCTATCATGACATAGTATAGGATTTCACATTAACATAGAATCATACTTTACAACATATCCAATTCATAGTATTTCAAAGTATACTTTTATTTATCTAAACCTAAAAACAACTAGAACTCACAATATTAGGTTAAGAGAATTGAGGAAGAACGGATCTAAAATTTCTGAATTGGATTTGTATAATATATTGTTGTAGAAAATGATTCAGTTCGCACTCCAACAACATATGGCCTCCATGACTTCCAATGAAGAAAATATGAGAAACAGGACATGTATATATAGCTGCCAGACCCCCTGAAACCGAGTGCCATGTCAGCCCTAGGGGTGTCGACACCCCTGTGGGTGGGTCGACCCCTAGGTCGACACCCTTCTATGGGGTCGCCCCCTAGAGCGGGAATTTAGCCACTCAGAGGAATTTTTCGAATTTGAATCCTCGGGATAGAATTCTGACTCGTCTCTGACTCACCTCTGACTCATGTGTATATATAAAATATTTATGTGCACATACAAACTTAAAACCCTCATAGCTTCTTCATATGGTGTCCGTTTACGCAAACCAAATGTCTATCTGGACCAGAATTCCAAGATGGACGCAATGGTGCAGTCTTTTTCCTCTAATTCTGAATATTAAATTAATTATTATTTAATTTATTATGTTTAATGTCGTTAAAAATTCGGGGTGTTACACTTCATCCGTATGACCCATTGATATCGCGCCATCATTATTACTTGTGGTTATTGTTGTTATCTTTGTTGTTGTTGTTAGAATTCTGCATGGTAGGATAGGGATATGGATGCATGACTTGATGGCTGCTAGTTTGGGTGATAGAATTGGCTTCTCATGGATGATAGGCGTGCAGAATTGTTTTGGTTACTTGTGTTGTTTAGGATTTCGGGGGTGAAATACTAAAAGGGGGGGGAGAGAATGTACCGAACCGCATTTTACATATCAAAAGATCATAAAATATTTTTATTTTATTCTCTAAGGGTTGGATCGTTCTCATATTTTAATATGTTGTTTATGGGGATGTGAGGCATGTCCATAATTTTACCAATTTTGTTTGTGACCATTTTGCCCATGTCAGCCCTGTACAGGGCATAACTTTTGACTCAGGTTGAATCAGGTGGTGAGACCTGTGCCATTAGAAAGGAAATGGTGATTGCCTTTATGTAGAGTGGTTACATTAAAGATTTGGCTTAGCGGTTTGTGAGGAATCGTTGTTTTAAGGTTTTACAGTTGGTTGTCCAAGTTTGGTAAAGTCATAATAGGCTGATTTGGGGAGGCCCATTAGTGGGTTGGTGGAAGCTATAAACAAGAGGTGAGAGGTATGGAGAATAGTTCACTTTCTCCATTCTCTCATTTGGTGGCCTATGTTCCTCCTTCCTCTAAAACCTTTCCACCATTAAAAATCAAAATCTAAGGAAGGAAATCAAAGATCTACACCAATTAAGGCAAAATCTACATCACTTGAAGGGAGAGTTCATCGGATCAAGGAGTTTGGTTCGAATTGTTTGCTGTTCGGAATCTTAATTCATTGATTTTAGCTTGTTTTGGAAAACCAGTGAGTGGTTTGCATATCTCACATGGATTCAATGAAATATATGAATGTTTGATCATGTTTTTCACCAAACTCAAGCATTTTCCATCTATACCTTGGTAAGTCCATTTTCATATGAATCACCCTACAATCTAAGTTAGCATGTTTAAACCGGTAATTCTTATGCCATATTATATGTATATGCAAATTACGTCCGCAAATTAGATCATATATTCATTTATCATTATTTTGGTGAAATTGTGTAATTGTGGTGATAATGGTTGTTTTCATGTTGCTAGTGACTTCATATCATGTTTATGGTCATGTTTGATGAGTTGGACGAGTTTGTTTAGTCGGATTTGTCGTTTGGCGAAGTTTTGGTCAAATTCGAAGGTGAACGAGGTCTATGCAGGTTTTGGGTCGAGCGTATAGGCCACAGGTCGAGCGTAGTACAAGATGTAGTACGAGGAAGTACAATGTAGTTCAAGAGGAAGGGTCGGTCGGGCAAATATTGGTCGGTCTAGCAAATATTGGTCGGTCGAGCAGGCTAGGGTCATTCAGGAAAATATTGGCCAGTCGAGTTCATGCCTTGGGGAACATGACAAGGGGGTCGGTCATGCACTCAAGAGGGGGTCGGTCAAGCAAATATAAGCCTGGCAAATATAGGTATGACAAATATAGATTGGTCGAGAAGAAGGTGGTCGGTCGAGAAGGCCAGGGGACGAGAAAGCCAGGGAGGTCGAGCAGGCCAGGGGGTTGAGCAGGACAGAGGGTCGAGTAAGGTGGACGTTCGGGAAAATGTGTGATGGCCTGCCCCACACCAGCCGACATTTCCTCAAAATACGTTGTACAAATGCCCAACCAGCATGGGACGGTCGTCAAAAAAAGGGTTTGAAAAGTTGAATCATCAAGAACCTGTAGTATATCTCACAGCACATGGAATAAAATATAATAATAACATAACTTGACATAAAACAGGCGAGACAGTGCATAAGCTGAAAACTAAACAATCATAGCAGCAGAATCCAAAATATAGCTTATGATCCAAACCATTATTTCAACTTCAAAATATTGCCTCTAAAATAGAAAAGGTACACTACTAATGCCCAAAGCAGTGACCAGTAACAACACAGGGAGAATATATGTAAATAGTACATGGAAGCCTCCTGCTCATCTCCGGACAGCTACTCGTGCATAACTACCTAACCTGTCTTTAGTCTGCTCGTTTAGAAGCACCCAAAGTAATAAGAAGAGACATAAAACTCTAGGTTAGACAAAAGTCTGGTATGAGCGATAACAACAAAATAAAGCAATAACAGGTATAAATAAATCATACCTGAACCTGGACCTGCAACCAAAGAGTTAGCACAACAAGATGTACAGTACTCGAAGGTAACATTAACATATGGTGTAAAAATGGGAGTGGGCGTGTCATAGTGATAGCAAACATCAAAACATAGCAATCATCCTCACATCTCTCACTTAGTGCGTAAAGCATAAGATATCCACTGCTTTGAACACCAAAACCATTGGGGCAAGACAGAGCCCAGCTCCGTACCACTATCACTTTGACCACTTTTCCCTTTGGGACCTTGATGGAGTCAAATCTCCATACAACCTCTGATCCCACTGTGTTGGTTCATAGTCAGTACCCCCTCTCTCCATAGTGAATCAAAGTTATAGATATCGATAACCCCGTTGTACACGTCCCGCAGCAAAGCCTAACTCATGAAGTTAACCCATTGGTTCCCATCTGGAACCTAGGCTACAACTTCTCATTTAGACTTCATTTGCATCTTGGGTTTTGGTCTTCTCCGATTCAGTTCGAATCCAGCTCTTCGATTCGAGATACACAAGCGGCTCGCTGTTCATGAGTATGCTCGGCTCGTGGGTCTCATTCAGCTCGTGGTGGTTCGGCCAGTTCGTGGTGCTCCATATTGGGTTGTTGGGGTTGGCTCGTGGTGGTTGGCCGGTTCATGGTGCTCCAAACAGGGTCGTGGGGGTCAGCTCGTGGTGACCCCAAGCTCCGGTTCGTGGATATGCTTTTTGGTTTGACTCGTGGTCAAACTCATGGTTCGGTTCACGATGCACATCCCGGTTCGTGACTAGCGGTCTGTGACCCTCGAAACGAAGCAGCTGGTGGTCCTCAAAGTGGAGTGTCTCGTGGTGCTCTGGTCCGCTCGTGGTACATAGGGCACAAGCCGGTTGGCTCATGGAGGTGCTTCACGATTGGGGCAGAGGGGGGTCTGACCAATTTCCTGCAAGTTTTCCAGCGATCTATTTATGTCATACGACCGCATTTTCGACCATTCAAACTTTTCTATGCAACCACAAATCATACCAAAGAGTAGTAATAACATATAGGATCAACCATAAACACCAAAACAACAATTTAACAAGTTAAAATGGACCAAACATACCCAAACCCATGGTTTTCCCCTTAATCATGTTTTACTATATCTAATAATAGGATTAACAACTTAATCCAAATTTATCCAAATTTCTAACAAAGGTATAAAATAATATTCTAGAATTTTTACAAATTTTTCCATATTTTTCTGAGTCATAATTTTGCTAATTATCACTAATCACCCCTAATTAGCCGTAATTAGTGAATAAACATGCTAATCACTCACCTTAGCCACAAATAAATCTCAGATCTGAAAGTATCTCTGATTTGATTCGAATTCCAATGCAACACAGCATCTCTACCTCCAATTTGATGTTAATTTGCCTTGATTTGATGTTGATTAGCTTAATATTGGATTAGAATGTGATTATGAGGTAGTTTAGAAGGTGGAGGCCACTACTAGGTTTGAAGAAATGAAAGTGGCGACTGAGAAATTGAAATGAGATGGTTTCCAAACTCATTTCAGTCTCCCATAACCCAAATCCTGAAATGGGTTATGGGCCCATCCACTAATTACTCTACTAGCCCGCTTAAGCAAATTTTCACCTTCCAAACCTTGTTTCAGCCATATCTCCCAAACGGTAAATCCGTTTGATTTATGTGACCACTATATGGAATGGAAAACCATCATCTGAATCCAATGGAAGTGATTTTAGGTCAAAACTCCTTATATTTAAAAAGTTATAGGCAAAACAAGATTCTTCAGGGGCAAAACGGTCATATAAAATTCGGCTAAAATCGTGAACATGGGAAATGACCTCAATAGTCGTTCCTAAAGTTACGCGACCATACGACTTCGTATGAAAATAAAATAAATATTCTACGATCCTCCGATACGTAGAATACAGGTCGTTACACTCTTCCCCCCTTGAGAAATTTCGCCCCTGAAATTCCTTAACTAAGAAAACATACAAGCTGCCCCGCATGCTTATAAGCCATTTCAAACAGCCAAACATACATAATAACACACAAGCCTATCCTAGCATGCGGTTTACTGACAAGTAAATAACTATGCCATGATTAAAATCTTATCAGGAAAAGAGTTCTGGATACGACTTCCTTATGTTCTCCTCTGTTTCCCAAGTACAGTCATTCTCATTATCACCCCACTGGACTTTAACTTGTTTCACCGTCTTCCTTCAAAGTTGCTTCATATCGTATCCGACAATACGAATAGGTCTGTGGTTCCCAACCACCTTGGGTTCTATCACGATATCATCTAACTGACCTAGTGAAATAGTTACATCGGGGTTGTGCACGAACTTTCTCAGCTGAGAAACATGAAACACATTGTGAACTCTCGCCATCTTGTCAAGCAACTCAACTTTATTTGCTAAATTCCCAACTTGTTTGAAAATTGGGGATCGACCAACAAATCTTGGTGCTAACTTACCTCTCTTACCAAATCTTGGTGCTAACTTACCTCTCCTACGAACTTTCTCAGCTGGGAAACATGAAACACATTGTGAACTCTCGCCATCTTGTCAGGCAACTCAACTTTATTTGCTAAATTCCCAACTTGTTTGAAAATTGGGGATCGACCAACAAATCTTGGTGCTAACTTACCTCTCCTACCAAATCGAATCACACTTTTCAACGGAGAGATCTTGACAAATACCAAGTCGCCAACGAAGAATTTCAAATCTCTTCGTCTTTTATCAGCATAACTCTTCTGCCTATCTTGGGCAGCCTTCATTTGCTGTTGAATAACCATGATCTTATATGAAGTGTCTCTTACTACTTCTAGGCCAAGCACAAACTTCTCACTGGTTTCCAACCAACATGATGGCGAGTTTCATGGTCTTACATACAAAGCTTCAAATGGAGCCATACCAATACTGGACTGATAACTATTATTATATGCGAATTCAATCAGATGCAAATGGTCATCCCATGACCCTCCAAAATCCAATATATAAGCTCTCAAGAGATCCTTTAATACACGATTCACCCTCTCTGTTTGACCGTCGGTTTGAGGATGGGACGCGGTACTGAGATGTAATTCTGACCTTAACGCCTCTTGTCAGCTCTTCCAAAACCCAATAGTAAATAATGGATCTCAGTCACTCACAATACCTTTAGGTACTCCATGAAATCTCACTACCCACTTCATATATAGTCTTGCTAACTTAGCTGCCGCTCTATTCGACTTGACCGATATAAACCTTGCACTTTTGGTCAACCGATCCATAATCACCCAAATACTCTCATGACCTGATCTAGTCCTAAACCATTTCTAAAATCCATTGAGACTTGTTCCCATTTCCATTTGGGAATTTCTAGCGGTTGTAACAAACCACTAGGCTTCTTTTGCTTGGCTTTAACTAACTGGCAATTCATGCACTTGGATATAAACTTCCCAACGTCTCTCTTCATCCCTTCCCAATAGTAGGTCTGCTTCATGTCTCCATACAGTTTGTTACCACTGGGATGTATAGTCAGTTTCGAGTGATGACACTCTCTAAGCACTTCATCCCTTAATCCATTAACATTGGGTACAACAAGTCTCCCATTCTTTCCAAGCCATCCTTCTCGATCAAGACCAAACTTGTTCATTCTCTCGCCGTTGAAACCCATCTATACCTTGGAGATGATTTCCAATAGATTAGGATCGTTCCTCTGACTGGAACCAATCCGCTCAATCAAAATCGGTCTGATCATCAAACTTGCTAACATCTCTGGATCTAATTCGCACTTAGGTCTGAAATCATATCCCGCGATATACTCCAGTTGCTTCCATTCAAGAAACATAGCCCTTAAATTGGTATGTCTCCTGCTAATGCATCATCTACCGCATTGCCCTTCCCCCGTGTGTGTGCGATACTGAAATCATATGAAGCCAAGAACTCTAACCATCTTTGTTGACGAAGATTTAGATCCTTTTGAGAGAAAAGGTACTTTAATGACTTACGATCGGTAAACAACTCGAATCATTCTCCCAAGAGATAATGTCTCCACATCTTTAATGTGAACACGATCGCTGCCAATTCCAAATCATGGGTAGGATATACTTTCTCATGTGGTTTCAGTTGTCGACTACCATAAGCTACAACCCTACCTCCTTGCATCAGTACAACACCTAGTCCAGTACCACAAGCATCTGTGTATACCGTCATTTCTTCATTCCCTTTTGGAATAATGAACACTGGTGCGCATGTTAACTTTTCCTTTAGGCTCTTAAATGCATTATCATACCTTTCATCCCAAACGAAAACTTGATTCTTCTTGGTCAACTAAGTTAACGGTGCTGCTATCTTGGAGAAGTTCGGAATAAACTTATGATAATATCCAGCTAACCCCAAGAAACTTCTCACGTCCATTGCATTCCACCTTCGCAGGGTCCACGGCAATACCATTCTCTGAAACGACATGGCCCATGAATCTCATTTCTCTCCTCCAGAAGTGACACTTAGAAAATTTCACTTTTAATTGGTGTTTCCTCAACACCTCCATCACTGTCCTCAAATGTTCCTTGTGTACTTCCTCCATCCCCGAATAAACTAAGATATCGTCCACGAACACAAGAACAAACTTATTCAGTTGATCATTGAATACACTATTCATAAGATCCACAAAATATGCTAGTGCATTGGTCAACCTGAATGGCATGACCATCCACTCATAGAATCCAAACGGCTTCCGAAAAGCCGTTTTAGCTATACTGTCAGCTGCTACTCGGAGCTGATGAAAACCTATCGCGAGATCCAACTGGGAAAACACTCTTACTCCATTCAGTTGATCAAACAAATCATCAATCTATAAAAGAGGATACTTATTCTTCCTAGTCACCTTATTCAGCTCACGGTAGTCTAGACATAAGCGAAGGGAACCATCGGCCTTGGTAGCAAACCCAACTGGTGATCCCCACTCGGAAACACTTCTTCTGATAAATCCTTTCTTAAAAAGATCGTCCACTTGCACCTCGAGCTCTCACTGCTCTCTTGGCGCCATACGATGAAGAGGTATCACTATAGGTCTGGCATCTTTCACTAAATCAATTCGAAACTCGATCTCTCAGTATGGTGGAAGTCTGGTTACTTCCCCGAAGATTTCCGGATACTCGCTAGCAATAGGCACATCTAACAAATCATCATGCGAGATATCGAGGGAATTTAGAAAACTAGCCATCACCCTATTGCTAGGTAGGCAACCAAACAGTACCCTTCGCCCATCATTCGCTCTAACGATCACCAAAGACACCTCACAGTCTACCACCACCCCATACCTTTGGAGCCAACCGACTCCCAAAATAATGCCAAACCCAGTAAAGCCCAAAACAAAGCAATCACAAACAAATATGCATCCATGACTCGATAAGACCAAATTACGACAAATCATACTAAGGCTAGTCGAACTACCGGTCGGGCTCGTCACAACTAAAGGTCTATCGACAATCTCGGGTTCCATTCCCAACCTATCTACCAGGTCACTAGATATGAAGGAATAAGAAGCCCCGATACTAAACAATACTCGGACAAGAACATCATAAATGGAAAGCATACCTCGAATAAGGACATCTTTTCCTTTCTCCGCCGCAGTTGGGGCATTCGACGAAGAAGGAACAACGTTGATAGCATATGCTTTCACGATATGCTTCTCTTTAGGGGGTTGCAGACATTTATCCTTGTGATGTCCCACTTGACCACAATTGAAGCACTTCCTGTCCACTGGCTTTACTCGACAATATCTAGCATAGTGGCCCTTCTTACCACAGCTATAACACTCGATATCTTTCTTATTCTTCTTTTTTTGACCATCCTTCATCTTATTCTACTTCCTCTTATTCTAGGAATTATTCTTCCCTCCACCGACTGCCTGCGGCTTTGGCTCCTCTGCAGATGTAACAGTAACCTCGATCTTTGACTTAGGGTAAAGGCTCTCTGATCTCAAGGCCTTTCCCACAATAGATTCGAATGTCTCATCGATGTGGTTTATATGTCTTTCCCCCAAGTACTCATCTAAGATAGTTATGAACCTCTCATTCCTCGTATCGATAAGAGAAAATCCATATTTCGATAAGGTATCGAACTCAGCAATATACTCCAAGACTGCCCTACCATTCTACTTAAGCTCTAAAAATCTCCTAAATAGTTCCGATTTCTGAGCAGTTGGAATAAACTTGTCCCTGAAGCGAATCTTAAACTGATTCCAAGTAACTTAATCATCGGGAATAGCTGCTTTAATAGCATTCCACCAATTCATAGCTTGTCCTTGAAGCTGATGCGATGCTAACTTTCTCTTCATTGCATCCTCGATCCCCAAATCCTTGAAGATGCGATCACAACTATTAAGCCAATCTTGAACCTCCGTAGCCGACTTCGTTCCGTGGAACGGCTTCCCACCAAGACTAGTATAATCCTTGCAGTGCTTAGCGAAATCGTCTCTAGGCGCCTACGCCGCTGCACCACTGAGACGACCCGAAATCCCGTTCAGACGGAAACCAGGGTTATCTTTGGAATATAACACAGAAACAGAAAACAACAGAACAAAATTAAATAAATACACCAGATAATGAACAATAAAATATACTGGATAAAAGTAATCATCAGAGTTACACACTATACAGGATCTTACTTAGTACAAATACAGTTCAGCTATACATAAATGTCTACAGCGGAAATAAACAAAATATGTACAATAGGAGCTGAACAGCATAAAAGAGATAAATGATAGAATCCATCTTCAGCTCCAGCTATCCAGAAAGAACCAGCTAAACCTGAATACAAGGCTGCCCGTGTAGAAAAAGGGGCACCCGAGTTAGAGAGTGAAACAAACTACGAGTCAGTCATGGGACTGGTATGAGAAATCCATTCAACACATATGTATAATTTGGCTAATCACAGGACCACGCCACTTTCGTGGAACGGGTTTACTCCATTGGATTGCCAGTGCTTTTAAAACAAATCTTTCTTTTAAACATCGCTATGCTTTTTATAAAAATGAAGCCGTTATAAGACTCAGTTCCCATCACACAATGCAACGCAAACCGGAGGATAGAGTTTTACCTTATAATGGCCAAAATATGATTGATACGAATAAAACAAAGGCATTTGATATTATTGCTAGTGTTAATATGTTTTGAAAACAATTTCAAATCATAACTATCAATCATAGACGGCATGGGTACCATATATCATGTCGCCATATATATATATACAAACAAAACCGCACGATGTCGTATTTGGAAATTGGATTTCCGTCATGAACCAAGGCAAAAGATAGTCCTTACCGAATTCGAGACGCTCTAGCCCGTGTCTCAGGATCAGAACGCATCGACCCTTGGAGCGACAGGGCCGGTCCACCGATGTGGATTAAAAATGCCTGAACACTACGTTTCCCCGCCCTTTGGGGCGTGAATGAGCCAATGAATGACTCCATCGGACCCGGATCGTCCGATCTAACCGAGGCGCCTCGCAACAGCAACAACCACATAGGTGAAAAGTATATAAATGTCAGGGCTGGTAGGTCACTGACACCACCCTAGCTAGAAAGAAACGCATGCCCTCCCTGAGGTCCTTCTCCCGTTTTAGGTTCATACCGGGGTGTGAGGCTCGCGAATTCACGTTATACACAAAGCTACGCCACACAGGTGGTGCTTTGATCGTCACCACAAGACTTTGCTTTTCAACAGAAGCCCTGATCGCTGCATCTTAGCATGCCACACAGGCAATTCATGTCATGCGACTGATGTCCATCGATATACAACCTCTGAGCTCGTGCGTCTCAGAGAAGGGCGTTAAGCAAAAGAATAAATTCTCCGCCGCCAAACAGATGTATATTTAACAGAAATCAATCAACACAGAATAAACTCCAATGTCAGACACACAGTCCATTTACAAGTCCGTTCTGGGTCTGAACGAAACCGGAGGATAAATACCTCGCAAACCCTTCGATCACCACGTACGTCTGGACGATCACCACTCATTATCCATATTTCGGGATGCCTCCCAATCAGGACCTCGGTTACCATCCAAACGAGGTGAAGATCTCCGGTCTTCGACCATCGTCTTCATCTTCGAATTTCAATCGTCGGTCAATTATTCGAAATGAGAATTAACTCGGCCTTTTCAAATAATCCACGTATATTTAGAATTTCAAATCAATTTATTTCAATGGTTAAATTATTCGACAACACCAATTGTGTTCTTTAATGTAATTTTCACACCAAACACATTCAACCATCAAAAGCCACATAAATCAAGCAAATTCAGTTTATTTCCATTCCATATCGCTTATGATATTTTATAACTATTTATCGCTATTTTTATTTATTTTAAAATAGCTATTTTATTCAAAACGACGCTTCGGGCCATAAGGCGGCCGTGGCGCTGTTTTTCTTCAGATTTGATTTACACATATCTGAAAATCTAACCGTTGGATCTTCACAAAATTTACATCATTAGGAAGGTCTTTTCAAAACGAATCCAACGGTTCCAGTTTCGGAAAAACCGACGGTCGGATCTCCCGGTACAATCGTTTGAAGTCTCGATTTCAAAATACGAACTGCAGCGTCGTAATTCGATTTAATATATAATTATATTTATATATATATAAATATAATCGCTTCTGGCACTGTTTTTCTTCAGATTTGAATTAAACATTCCAGACAATCCAACCGTTGGATTTTTAACAGGTTGGTGCCGTTGGAAAGATATTTCCAAGGCGAACCCGACGGTTGGGGTTTCGGGAAAATCCAATGGTCGGATTTCCCGCACTAGTCGTTTGAAATCACGGTTTCAAAATACGAACTGCACGGCCTCGTTTCGTTTTAATTTTATTTATTTTTATATTTTTTTATATAAATATAGTTCGTTCAATGATTTCCATATCGTTTTCACTTCAAATATTTTTCTAACACCTTAAAATTTTGGAAAATTTCGCCATAACCTCCCCTGCACCGGGAGCATCGGGAAATCACAAATAGCTTTCCCGGTCCTTCTAATCTCAAAAAGAAAAAGAAAAAGCCAAGCGGCTAGCCAACAGGCTCATAAAATCATCACCCAAACAAAACAGTAAATGTGTACCTATTTGTCGGGCGCAAAATTTTATTCCTCTTCTCTAGCCCCTTTGCTATAACCTGTTTAATAAATATGCATGTACATATATATACAGTTCTTATCATTTATCATTTTCTATTCAACTTCATATTTGATTTCTGTTTGGTTTAAAGACACCATTTATTCTAATGTTACATACATAGGTGCAAATCATTTCATTAGCTAATTAATGAATATTTCATCTCATATATGTTTATTTTGAACAAGTGGCTATTTTTAACACTTCACATTTCAACGATTTATGCATACAATAAAAATGTGATTTTTATTGTAAAACAATTCATTTCAAAACACTATTTTTCTATATAGTTCATATAGGTGACAAAAATAGGATTTTATATATAGATAAAAGGTGATTTTTATTATCAAACAATTTATTTCAAAATATGAATACCATTCAACACATGAATTTCTAATCAACGAATGAATATCAATTCAACACATGAATGTTTTCTATAGTTTCTATATATAGATAAAAATGTGATTTTTATTATCAAACAATTTATTTCAAAATATGAATACCATTCAACACATGAATTTCTAATCAACGAATGAATATCAATTCAACACATGAATGTTTTCTATAGTTTCTATATATAGATAAAAATGTGATTTTTATTATCAAACAATTTATTTCAAAATATGAATACCATTCAACACATGAATTTCTAATCAACGAATGAATATCAATTCAACACATGAATGTTTTCTATAGTTTCTATATATAGATAAAAATGTGATTTTTATTATCAAACAATTTATTTCAAGATATGAATACCATTCAACACATGAATTTCTAATCAACGAATGAATATCAATTCAACACATGAATGTTTTCTATAGTTTCTATATATAGATAAAAATGTGATTTTTATTATCAAACAATTTATTTCAAAATATGAATACCATTCAACACATGAATTTCTAATCAACGAATGAATATCAATTCAACACATGAATGTTTTCTATAGTTTCTATATATAGATAAAAATGTGATTTTTATTATCAAACAATTTATTTCAAAATATGAATACCATTCAACACATGAATTTCTAATCAACGAATGAATATCAATTCAACACATGAATGTTTTCTATAGTTTCTATATATAGATAAAAATGTGATTTTTATTATCAAACAATTTATTTCAAAATATGAATACCATTCAACACATGAATTTCTAATCAACGAATGAATATCAATTCAACACATGAATGTTTTCTATAGTTTCTATATATAGATAAAAATGTGATTTTTATTATCAAACAATTTATTTCAAAATATGAATACCATTCAACACATGAATTTCTAATCAACGAATGAATATCAATTCAACACATGAATGTTTTCTATACAATGAATAAATATAGTTTAAGCATATGAAAATAATTCAAACACACGAATATTATTCAAAATTTCGGCAGCATAACGGTAGGGTAGTTAAAACCGGGACCGTCCCTAGTACGGCTCCTCGCTCTACCTTAAAACCTCGCGGTTTTTGACAATGGGGATCATGCATCTAGTTCGCACGCAGGCGGCATGTGTATATTTACTTCATTTCCACAAACTAATCCTATGTGGTTTCAACCAAATATTTTTCAACCACAAACGGGTATTTTTCAACCACAATCAACCAATATCAATCACAAACAATCCCAAACAATCATTCGCTATCAATCAATTTTCACAACAATTTCAACCAATAAATATCGTCCATGGTTTGTGGACGTGGGGCATATATATATATAGATATATATTTATATATAGCAATTCACTTTTATTTCAACACACACATATATATATAGTAAAAGGAATTGAAGAGTGAGAAATTCTCACCAATAGCTAACCAATACCACGACTCTTCCTTTATAGAAATCTTCGCCAATCTCGCCTTTTGTCGCTTCGTTGCCCGTATTCTCTACATATGTAAAAATCGAATTTTTACTATGTTATTCAATATATAAAAATCGAATTTTTATTATGCTATTCAATATATAAAAATCGAATTTCAAAAATATAAATTCCGCCTTTTCAAAAATAAAGATTATATTTTTAATATTCCTATGATGTAAAGATTATATTTTTATTACTTTAAAAATATAAAAATCATATCTTACTTCTTCTACTTAATAAAAATTCCGTCTTTTCTATTTAAAAAATATGATCTTTTCTATTCTAAAAATCTGATCTTTTCTATTTCAAAAATATGATCTTTTCTATTCTAAAAATCTGATCTTTTCTATTCTAAAAATCTGATCTTTTCTATTTTAAAAATAAATCTTTTTCTTTTTAAAATCTTAAAATAAAATCAGTTTTTAAAACCTTTTCAAAATCAGTTTTTAAATGTTTTTAAAATCAGTTTTTATAACTTTTTAAAATCAGTTTTTATAACTTTTTAAAATCAGTTTTTATAACCTTTTAAAATCAGTTTTTATAACTTTTTAAAATCAGTTTTTAAACCCTAAAATCGAAATTAGTTTTAAAGAATTAAAATAAAAATAAAAATACAATAAAATACTTACTGTATCTCGAAGAAGGGGGGGTGACAGCTAAGCTCGGAGCTGGCTTCGAGGGGGGCGGCGCTAGGGTTTCGAACGGGGGAGGCGGCTTCGAGGTCTCGAACGGGGAAGGCGGCGCTAGGGTTTCGAACGGGGGAGGCGGCTTCGAGGTCTCGAACGAGGAAGGCGGCGCTAGGGTTTCGAACGGGGGAGGCGGCTTCGAGGTCTCGAACGAGGAAGGCGGCGCTAGGGTTTCGAACGGGGGAGGCGGCTTCGAGGGTGGAGCTCCGGTGGTGGGCGGCGCCTGAACGAAGTCGGGTTTTTTTTTTTGAACGAGAATGAATGTGAGGGGAGAGAGAGAGAAAAAGGGTTTATATAAATATTTATTATTATTAAATTTCTATTTAAAAGTTGACTTTTTATTCAAAGTCGAAATGGGACCCACCGACTGTCGTGTATAGCGTATTACCCCCATTCCGAACACAATGGGATATGCATCGCAAGCTGATTTGATCGTTACAATCAGTTTCCGTTGAATTTACATTTAAATCACTATATTGAATTTTAAACGTATTTTTCAAATTACCGAGGTCACATACTAACTAGAAAAATTCCAGAAAAATATTTTCTAGTTTCGTATTGACGATACGGTCCTAACAAAACTAGTTTCGTCGAATTCTGAGACCGTTTGAAAAATGGCCAATTTCCAGTCGATTAAATTCAACAGAAACTGGTCAAACGCGTTTTCTTTTGCCACGCTCACATATTGATTCGAAAAATTATGAAATTTGAAACCTAGCAATAACTTGACACTGCGGATCTAACAAAAGTGGTTTCATCGAAATCCGAGGTCGTTTGCAAAATGTCAATTTTTAAGGGCCTGAATTCCATAGCGACTATTCAGAATTTTCAACTGGACATATCTTTTGATTCCCACTATGAAATTTCGATTGGTCGGTTTCGTTAGAAAGATATCATCAATTAGATCCTAATGTTTTTGGTTTCACTAAAATCCGGATTGTTTTGCACCCGGTATGTTCAAATGAAGTTTGAAATCGAATTATCGAACTACCGCGCCATTTTCAATCCTATATATAATTATAATTAATTATATTGGTTTTCAAATGTCGATTCAAACTCAGTTTTCATCGCCATTATTTAAAATATTTATTTTAAATATTTAAAATCCATTATTTTAGCCAATTTAAAAATTTTAAATTGGTTCAGATTTTCTGGGTCGTTACAATCTCCCCCACTTAAAACTTTTCGTCCCCGAAAAGGAATAAAGTCGAAAGTGGTTTGATAAATCTACAATCACACAACACAACAACTAATCCAATTGTTTTTAACCTTCAAAAATATACTAATCAAATTTTATACCCCTTAAAAATCATTCAGACTATATAATTAAAAGTGCACATCCATGAAAAGAAAATAACAATAGAGTAGAGAATTATGTGGTAATGCAAAGTAGGTTAAATGTACCTTGCACCGGAGTCAATCAGAGATATCTACTCGGCATCTGGGATAAGCTTTCTGAATGCTCTCCTCAGTTTCCCAAGTACAATCTCGTGGATCTCCACTCCATTGCACTTTGACTAAGTGAACCTTCTTGTTCCTCAGCTTTTTGGTTTCTTTGCCGATAATCTTTAGCGGCTCTCGCCTCACAGCTAATTCTGGAGTAATTTCAATATCCTGCTGAGCTGCTTCTTCCACGATCAAGTCTGGATCATGAACGTGCTTTCGAAGTTGAGATATATGAAATACATCATGCACTCCAGGCAACCAGTCAGGCAGTTTGACCCTATAAGCGAGAGTTCCGATCCGTTCCAGAATAGGAAACGGACCTATGAATTTGGGCGCTAACTTTCCAGTTTTACCGAACCGGATAACTCCTCTCATCGGCGATACTTTCAAATAAACATAGTCGCCAACTTCAAAGGATATATCTCTTCTTCTTCTATCGGCATAGCTCTTTTGTCGGCTTTGAGCGGCGAGTAATCGCTTTTTGATAAAATCGACTTTGTCGGCAGCTTCTCGAATCATATCGGGACCCAACACAAGTCTATTACCAGGTTCGACCCAACAAGCAGGAGATCGGCACGGTCTACCATACAATGCTTCGAATGGAGACATTGTCAGACTCGCCTGGTAGCTGTTGTTATAAGAGAATTCAGCCAAATGCAGATGGTCTTCCCATGATCCACCGAAATCTAGAACACAAGCCCGCAATAGATCTTCTAAAATGCGATTCACCCTCTCAGTCTGACCGTCTGTCTGAGGATGATAAGCGGTGCTTAGGTTTAACTTCGTTCCTAGCTCGACTTGAAATGCTTCCCAGAATTTGCTAGTGAATATTGTATCTCTATCACTGACAATGCTGAGCGGCATTCCATGTAGTCTAACTATTTCCCTGAAGTAAATCTGCGCCAGACTCTGAGCAGTTCTGTTTGATCTGACAGGTATGAAATGGGCGGTCTTCGTGAAGCGATCTACGATCACCCAAATACTGTCATTTCCTTTCCTGGTTCTGGGCAAACCATCGATGAAATCCATAGAAATATGTTCCCACATCCAGCCAGGAACTTCTAGCGGTTGCAACAATCCAGCCAGTTTCTGTTGGTCGCTTTTGACTAGCTGACAAGTAGGGCATCGGCTAACATATAAGGAAATGTCCCTTTTCATCGACTTCCACCAGAAAGTGCGTTTGATGTCATTATACATTTTGCTTACTCCCGGATGGATACTGAGTTTTGACTTGTGGCATTCATCCAGCACTTCTTTTCGAAGTTCAGGAATGTTAGGGACACAGATTCGACCTTTGAGCCTTAAAATCCCATCATTGTCTACTTGAAAACTCGAGGGTTTGCCTTGTTGAATTATCCCTCTGATCTTCTGAATGAAGTGATCATCCTCCTGAAGAGCAGATATCTTATCTAGCAATGAAGTCGTGATAATAAAACTGGCGATCATTTCATTGTTTCTGCTTAATGCATCGGCCACGACATTGGCTTTTCTTGGAGTATATATAATTTCAAAGTCATATGCTGCAAGAAACTCCAGCCAACGTTGCTGCCTTAAATTCAGGTCTTTCTGAGTGAACAGGTACTTTAGCGACTGGTGATCTGTAAACAGTTCAAATTTCTCGCCCAGAAGATAGTGTCTCCAGATTTTCAAAGAGAATATGATAGCCAATAACTCAAGATCATGAGTTACATAGTTTTTCTCGTGCGGCTTCAGTTGACGGCTAGCATAAGCAATTACTTGGCCTCTTTGCATTAACACTGCGCCAAGGCCTTCTCTAGAAGCATCAGTCCATACTTTTAAATCCTGGTTGCCATCGATGATGGTTAACACTGGAGCTGTTGTTAGTCTTAACTTTAGCTCTTCAAAAGCCTCCTCACTTTCTGAAGTCCACTTGAATTTAGAATGCTTCTTTGTAAGCTTCGTTAAGTGACCAGATATCTTCGAAAAGTCTTTAACGAATTTCCGGTAATAGCTAGCCAATCGGAGAAAACTGCGGACTTCAGTGGGGGTACTGGGCTGTTTCCAATTTTGAATAGCTGTGATTTTGCTTGGATCCACAGCAATTCCTTCTTTCGATACAACGTGGCCCAGAAATTTCACTTCATCTTGCCAGAATATACATTTGGAAAACTTTGCTTTCAATACATTCCGTCTCAGAATTTCTAGAACCTGTTCCAGATGCTTTTCATGTTCGGCCTTTGATTTAGAGAAGATTAGAATATCATCAATAAAAACTAGAACAAATTTATTCAATACTCCTCTGAACACTCTGTTCATCAGATCGACGAAGTAAGCTGGAGCGTTACATAAGCCGAACGGCATTACTAACCACTCGTAGAATAAGTCGGGGCCTCTGAACGCTGTCATTGGAACACACTCTTCGGCAATTCGAAGTTGATGGAAACCTGTAGCTAGGTCCATTCGTGAAAATACTTGTGCGCCATTTAATCGATCCAACAAATCATCAATCCACGGCAATGGATATTTGTTCTTTATTGTCTGTTTGTTCAGATCACGATAATCCACACATAGACGTAGAGTATCGTCAGATTTTGGGACAAATACCACGGCTGCACCCCAATCAGAGAAACTAGGCCTGATCAGACCTTTCCATACTAGCTGTCTTGTTTGATTGTCTAATTCCTCCTTCTCTTTCAAGGACATTCTTCGAATAGCGTGAACTACCGGCCTTGCATTGGGAATTAAAGCAATTTTGAAATCTATTTCTCTTTGCGGAGGTAAGCGAACAACCTCTTCGAACACATCCGCATAGTTTTTGACGACAGGAATGTCTTTGATGAGGTCAGGAATATTCTCTGTGACTTCAGGAACATTTTCAATTTGGGCTGGAGAAACATTCAAAGCTGCCCAGAAGTCTTTTCTATCAGCATTCTGACCTTCACAGGGAATGGTTATATAATTCCCTGATTTTGCCTTAGCCTTTACAACTCTCTCGGCGCATCTAACCTCTGCTTCATATTTGGTTAACCAATCCAATCCCAAAATAAGATCGAATTCATCAAAATTCATGACGACAGAGATAATAGGGAATTTATAGCAAGAAAAAGAGATGGGTACTGCACAAACCCGACTGAGATCGATGGAACCTCCAACTGGATTTCGGACAGTCATTGGCTCTTTGAGTTTCTTCAAATTCAAATCCAGTTTCTTGACTGCACCCTTTGCAATAAAGCTTCGCGACGCGCCTGTGTCAAACAGTACTTTAACTGGAATGTTTTTGACATTGAGCGTGCCTTCTAAAACATCAGACCTTTCCTGAGCAGACGAGGAGGCAGGTACTTCTACCACTTCATTTACTCGTACTGCTTTGGATTTCTTAAATTGTCTGCAGTCCTTCTCAAGATGGCCAGTCCGACGGCATTGAACGCACTTTCTATTTTCTAGGAACTTGTCTTTGGATTTAAATTTATTCTTTCTTCGTTTCTTCAAGGGTCCACAGTTTATCGACAAATGCCCTTTCTGATGGCAGTTACTGCATACGGTGGTCGTTACGGGTTCTTTCTCAGCTCTAGCCCTTTTTCTTTTGGCACCGAGCCTCTTATTGACCTCAGACCTTTCACTGGCTTCAGGAACATCAGTTTCTGACTCTTCTTTGTCACTACAACAAACTTCTTCTTCGTCTCGCAACATTCCTTTCTTATGGAGATCTTCATACTGATAAGCCATGTAAATCATTTCTGGAAAGGGAAGCTTCACGTGCCCCAATACTTTATTCTGGTATTTCCTTTGTAGCCCGTGAATAAATCTCATATTTTTCCTCTTCGGATTTTGAATTAGATGAGGGGCAAAGTGAGCAAGTTCATTGAATTTCTTGTGATATTCTGGGATGGTCATATCGCCTTGAATTAGATAAGAAAATTCATCACACAATCTCTCGGTTGCTTCGGGAGGAGTAAATCTTTCTAGGAAAATCACTTTGAATCTGTCCCAGGTGATATCACCTTCTGGATTATCTTTGATGATTGTTTCCCACCAAATTAAAGCTTCTTCTTTGAGCGCCCAAGATGCTACTAACCGTTTCTGGTCATCCCTCAGTTGGATACGCTCAAATATTCTTTCGACAGAACTCACCCAAGCTTGGGTTTGAATTATAGATTCATTGCCAGAGAACTGTGCCCCGTTCAGATTTCGATATCTCTTTAATAGAGCCTCTAGATCGGGTTCTGTAATCCTTCTGTTTCTGGCACTCATTTTTCTAGTACTTCTGCAATTAGCAGATCAAGTGTCAGGTCATAGAAAAGATAGTTTAAAATATAGAAACACATACTTCAAGTGTAAATGTGTCTATCAAGGTGCAATTTCATTCTGCTTTACTCATACTAGGATATTGCTGATCCTATCTGTAAAGAGTTACCCGTCCTAGAACACTACTGGTTCTATTTCTGACGAGTTTGTTCAAATGTTATATTCCAGAACTAAGCTTAACCAAAGCTCTGATACCACGTTGAGACGACCCGAAATCCCATTCAGACGGAAACCAGGGTTATCTTTGGAATATAACACAGAAACAGAAAAACAACAGAACAAAATTAAATAAATACACCAGATAATGAACAATAAAATATACTGGATAAAAGTAATCATCAGAGTTACACAGTATACAGGATCTTACTTAGTACAAATACAGTTCAGCTATACATAAATGTCTACAGCGGAAATAAACAAAATATGTACAATAGGAGCTGAACAGCATAAAAGAGATAAATGATAGAATCCATCTTCAGCTCCAGCTATCCAGAAAGAACCAGCTAAATCTGAATACAAGGCTGCCCGTGTAGAAAAAGGGGCACCCGAGTTTGAGAGTGAAACAAACTACGAGTCAGTCATGGGACTGGTATGAGAAATCCATTCAACACATATGTATAATTTGGCTAATCACAGGACCACGCCACTTTCGTGGAATGGGTTTACTCCATTGGATTGCCAGTGCTTTTAAAACAAATCTTTCTTTTAAACATCGCTATGCTTTTTATAAAAATGAAGCCGTTATAAGACTCAGTTCCCATCACACAATGCAACGCAAACCGGAGGATAGAGTTTTACCTTATAATGGCCAAAATATGATTGATACGAATAAAACAAAGGCATTTGATATTATTGCTAGTGTTAATATGTTTTGAAAACAATTTCAAATCATAATTATCAATCATAGACGGCATGGGTACCATATATCATGTCGCCATATATATATATACAAACAAAACCGCACGATGTCGTATTTGGAAATTGGATTTCAGTCATGAACCAAGGCAAAAGATAGTCCTTACCGAATTCGAGACGCTCTAGCCCGTGTCTCAGGATCAGAACGCATCGACCCTTGGAGCGACAGGGCCGGTCCACCGATGTGGATTAAAAATGCCTGAACACTATGTTTCCCCGCCCTTTGGGGCGTGAATGAGCCAATGAATGACTCCATCGGACCCGGATCGTCCGATCTAACCGAGGCGCCTCGCAACAGCAACAACCACATAGGTGAAAAGTATATAAATGTCAGGGCTGGTAGGTCACTGACACCACCCTAGCTAGAAAGAAACGCATGCCCTCCCTGAGGTCCTTCTCCCGTTTTAGGTTCATACCGGGGTGTGAGGCTCGCGAATTCACGTTATACACAAAGCTACGCCACACAGGCGGTGCTTTGATCGTCACCACATGACTTTGCTTTTCAACAGAAGCCCTGATCGCTGCATCTTAGCATGCCACACAGGCAATTCATGTCATGCGACTGATGTCCATCGATATACAACCTCTGAGCTCGTGCGTCTCAGAGAAGGGCGTTAAGCAAAAGAATAAATTCTCCGCCGCCAAACAGATGTATATTTAACAGAAATCAATCAACACAGAATAAACTCCAATGTCAGACACATAGTCCATTTACAAGTCCGTTCTGGGTCTGAACGAAACCGGAGGATAAATACCTCGCAAACCCTTCGATCACCACGTACGTCTGGACGATCACCACTCATTATCCATATTTCGGGATGCCTCCCAATCAGGACCTCGGTTACCATCCAAACGAGGTGAAGATCTCCGGTATTCGACCATCGTCTTCATCTTCGAATTTCAATCGTCGGTCAATTATTCGAAATGAGAATTAACTCGGCCTTTTCAAATAATCCACGTATATTTAGAATTTCAAATCAATTTATTTCAATGGTTAAATTATTCGACAACACCAATTGTGTTCTTTAATGTAATTTTCACACCAAACACATTCAACCATCAAAAGCCACATAAATCAAGCAAATTCAGTTTATTTCCATTCCATATCGCTTATGATATTTTATAACTATTTATCGCTATTTTTATTTATTTTAAAATAGCTATTTTATTCAAAACGACGCTTCGGGCCATAAGGCGGTCGTGGCGCTGTTTTTCTTCAGATTTGATTTACACATATCTGAAAATCTAACCGTTGGATCTTCACAAAATTTGCATCATTAGGAAGATCTTTTGAAAACGAATCCAACGGTTCCAGTTTCGGGAAAATCCGACGGTCGGATCTCCCGGTACAATCGTTTGAAGTCTCGATTTCAAAATACGAACTGCAGCGTCGTTATTCGATTTAATATATAATTATATTTATATATATATAAATATAATCGCTTCTGGCGCTGTTTTTCTTCAGATTTGAATTAAACATTCCAGACAATCCAACCGTTGGATTTTTAACAGGTTGGTGCCGTTGGAAAGATATTTCCAAGGCGAACCCGACGGTTGGGGTTTCGGGAAAATCCAATGGTCGGATTTCCCGCACTAGTCGTTTGAAATCACGGTTTCAAAATACGAACTGCACGGCCTCGTTTCGTTTTAATTTTATTTATTTTTATATTTTTTTATATAAATATAGTTCGTTCAATGATTTCCATATCGTTTTCACTTCAAATATTTTTCTAACACCTTAAAATTTTGGAAAATTTCGCCATAACCTCCCCTGCACCGGGAGCATCGGGAAATCGCAAATAGCTTTCCCGATCCTTCTAATCTCAAAAAGAAAAAGAAAAGGCCAAGCGGCTAGCCAACAGGCTCATAAAATCATCACCCAAACAAAACAGTAAATGTGTACCTATTTGTCGGGCGCAAAATTTTATTCCTCTTCTCTAGCCCCTTTGCTATAACCTGTTTAATAAATATGCATGTACATATATATACAGTTCTTATCATTTATCATTTTCTATTCAACTTCATATTTGATTTCTGTTTGGTTTAAAGACACCATTTATTCTAATGTTACATACATAGGTGCAAATCATTTCATTAGCTAATTAATGAATATTTCATCTCATATATGTTTATTTTGAACAAGTGGCTATTTTTAACACTTCACATTTCAACGATTTATGCATACAATAAAAATGTGATTTTTATTGTAAAACAATTCATTTCAAAACACTATTTTTCTATATAGTTCATATAGGTGACAAAAATAGGATTTTATATATAGATAAAAGGTGATTTTTATTATCAAACAATTTATTTCAAAATATGAATACCATTCAACACATGAATTTCTAATCAACGAATGAATATCAATTCAACACATGAATGTTTTCTATAGTTTCTATATATAGATAAAAATGTGATTTTTATTATCAAACAATTTATTTCAAAATATGAATACCATTCAACACATGAATTTCTAATCAACGAATGAATATCAATTCAACACATGAATGTTTTCTATAGTTTCTATATATAGATAAAAATGTGATTTTTATTATCAAACAATTTATTTCAAAATATGAATACCATTCAACACATGAATTTCTAATCAACGAATGAATATCAATTCAATACATGAATGTTTTCTATAGTTTCTATATATAGATAAAAATGTGATTTTTATTATCAAACAATTTATTTCAAAATATGAATACCATTCAACACATGAATTTCTAATCAACGAATGAATATCAATTCAACACATGAATGTTTTCTATAGTTTCTATATATAGATAAAAATGTGATTTTTATTATCAAACAATTTATTTCAAAATATGAATACCATTCAACACATGAATTTCTAATCAACGAATGAATATCAATTCAACACATGAATGTTTTCTATAGTTTCTATATATAGATAAAAATGTGATTTTTATTATCGAACAATTTATTTCAAAATATGAATACCATTCAACACATGAATTTCTAATCAACGAATGAATATCAATTCAACACATGAATGTTTTCTATAGTTTCTATATATAGATAAAAATGTGATTTTTATTATCAAACAATTTATTTCAAAATATGAATACCATTCAACACATGAATTTCTAATCAACGAATGAATATCAATTCAACACATGAATGTTTTCTATATATAGATAAAAATGTGATTTTTATTATCAAACAATTTATTTCAAAATATGAATACCATTCAACACATGAATTTCTAATCAACGAATGAATATCAATTCAACACATGAATGTTTTCTATACAATGAATAAATATAGTTTAAGCATATGAAAATAATTCAAACACACGAATATTATTCAAAATTTCGGCAGCATAACGGCAGGGTAGTTAAAACCGGGACCGTCCCTAGTACGGCTCCTCGCTCTACCTTAAAACCTCGCGGTTTTTGACAATGGGGATCATGCATCTAGTTCGCACGCAGGCGGCATGTGTATATTTATTTCATTTCCACAAACTAATCCTATGTGGTTTCAACCAAATATTTTTCAACCACAAACAGGTATTTTTCAACCACAATCAACCAATATCAATCACAAACAATCCCAAACAATCATTCGCTATCAATCAATTTTCACAACAATTTCAACCAATAAATATCGTCCATGGTTTGTGGACGAGGGGCGTATATATATAGATATATATTTATATATAGCAATTCACTTTTATTTCAACACACACATATATATATAGTAAAAGGAATTGAAGAGTGAGAAATTCTCACCAATAGCTAACCAATACCACGACTCTTCCTTTATAGAAATCTTCGCCAATCTCGCCTTTTGTCGCTTCGTTGCCCGTATTCTCTACATATGTAAAAATCGAATTTTTACTATGTTATTCAATATATAAAAATCGAATTTTTATTATGCTATTCAATATATAAAAATCGAATTTCAAAAATATAAATTCCGCCTTTTCAAAAATAAAGATTATATTTTTAATATTCCTATGATGTAAAGATTATATTTTTATTACTTTAAAAATATAAAAATCATATCTTACTTCTTCTACTTAATAAAAATTCCGTCTTTTCTATTTAAAAAATATGATCTTTTCTATTTTAAAAATCTGATCTTTTCTATTTCAAAAATATGATCTTTTCTATTCTAAAAATCTGATCTTTTCTATTCTAAAAATCTGATCTTTTCTATTTTAAAAATAAATCTTTTTCTTTTTAAAATCTTAAAATAAAATCTGTTTTTAAAACCTTTTCAAAATCAGTTTTTAAATGTTTTTAAAATCAGTTTTTATAACTTTTTAAAATCAGTTTTTATAACTTTTTAAAATCAGTTTTTATAACCTTTTAAAATCAGTTTTTATAACTTTTTAAAATCAGTTTTTAAACCCTAAAATCGAAATTAGTTTTAAAGAATTAAAATAAAAATAAAAATACAATAAAATACTTACTGTATCTCGAAGAAGGGGGGGTGACAGCTAAGCTCGGAGCTGGCTTCGAGGGGGGCGGCGCTAGGGTTTCGAACGGGGGAGGCGGCTTCGAGGTCTCGAACGGGGAAGGCGGCGCTAGGGTTTCGAACGGGGGAGGCGGCTTTGAGGTCTCGAACGAGGAAGGCGGCGCTAGGGTTTCGAACGGGGGAGGCGGCTTCGAGGTCTCGAACGAGGAAGGCGGCGCTAGGGTTTCGAACGGGGGAGGCGGCTTCGAGGGTGGAGCTCCGGTGGTGGGCGGCGCCTGAACGAAGTCGGGTTTTTTTTTTTATTTTGAACGAGAATGAATGTGAGGAGAGAGAGAGAGAAAAAGGGTTTATATAAATATTTATTATTATTAAATTTCTATTTCAAAGTTGACTTTTTATTCAAAGTCGAAATGGGACCCACCGACTGTCGTGTATAGCGTATTACCCCCATTCCGAACACAATGGGATATGCATCGCAAGCTGATTTGATCGTTACAATCAGTTTCCGTTGAATTTACATTTAAATCACTATATTGAATTTTAAACGTATTTTTCAAATTACCGAGGTCACATACTAACTAGAAAAATTCCAGAAAAATATTTTCTAGTTTCGTATTGACGATACGGTCCTAACAAAACTAGTTTCGTCGAATTCTGAGACCGTTTGAAAAATGGCCAATTTCCAGTCGATTAAATTCAACAGAAACTGGTCAAACGCGTTTTCTTTTGCCATGCTCACATATTGATTCGAAAAATTATGAAATTTGAAACCTAGCAATAACTTGACACTGCGGATCTAACAAAAGTGGTTTCATCGAAATCCGAGGTCGTTTGCAAAATGTCCATTTTTAAGGGCCTGAATTCCATAGCGACTATTCAGAATTTTCAACTGGACATATCTTTTGATTCCCGCTATGAAATTTCGATTAGTCGGTTTCGTTAGAAAGATATCATCAATTAGATCCTAATGTTTTTGGTTTCACTAAAATCCGGATTGTTTTGCACCCGGTATGTTCAAATGAAGTTTGAAATCGAATTATCGAACTACCGCGCCATTTTCAATCCTATATATAATTATAATTAATTATATTGGTTTTCAAATGTCGATTCAAACTCAGTTTTCATCGCCATTATTTAAAATATTTATTTTAAATATTTAAAATCCATTATTTTAGCCAATTTAAAAATTTTAAATTGGTTCAGATTTTCTGGGTCGTTACAACCACCACCACTAACAGCATTAGGAACTGCTCCCTGTGCATCCCTAAGCATCTCTCGCAAGAAGGCACTAAATATCATCTTCATTTCAAGGACATTTCCATTGTTGGCACCTGAACCCATACTCCTCGTATAACGGCTCATCGTTTAGTCTGTAAAGAGAAAACGATTAACCATCTTCTTAGTTGTGCTAGTGCAATGTAACTTCATCCTTAGACATACTAATAGTATGTATATAGTTTTTGAGAACCAAAATATTACAAATACGTGTTGTCATACACATATACTATCTCTCTCTGATGGCTTCCCCTAGGTTAACTAAGCAACCTAGGCTCTGATACCAAGTGTGACGGCCCACCCCGCACCAGTCGACATTTCCTCAAAATGCGTAGTACAAATGCCCGACTAGCACGGAACGGTCGTCAAAAGAAAAGGGTTTGAAACGATGAATCATCAAGAACCTGTAGTATATCTCACAGCGCATGGAATAAAATATAATAATAACATAACTTGACATAAAACAGGCGAGACAGTGCATAAGATGAAAACTAAACCATCATAGCAGCGGAATCCAAAATACAGCTTATGATCCAAACCATTATTACAATTTCAAAATACTGTCTCTAAAGAAAAATAGAAAAGGTACACTACTAATGCCCAAAGTTGTGACCAATAACAACACAGGGAGAATATATGTAAATAGTACGTGTAAGCCTCCTGCTCATCTCCGGACAGCTACTCGTGCATAACCACCTAACCTGTCTCTAGTCTGCTCGTTTAGGAGCACCCAGAATAATAAGAAGAGATGTAAAACTCTGGGTCAGACAAAAGTCTGGTATGAGCGATAACAGCAAAATAAAGCAATAACAGGTATAAGTAAATCATACCTGAACCTGGACCTGCAACCAAAGAGTTAGCAAGATGTACAGTACTCTAAGGTAACACTAACGTATGGTGTAAAAATGGGAGTGGGCGTGTCATGGTGATAGCAAACATCAAAACATTGCAATCATCCTCACATCTCTCACTCAGTGCGTAAAGCATACGATATACACCGCTTTGATCATCAGAACCATTGGGGCCATGATGGAGCCCAGCTCCGTACCACTATCACTATGACCACTTTGCCCTTTAGGACCCTGATAGAGTCAACTCTCCATATGACCTCTGATCCCACTGTACTGGTCCATAGTCAATACCCCATCTCTCAATAGTGAATCAAGGTTATAGATGTCGGTAACCCCTTTGAACACGTCCTGCAACAGACCCCAACTCATGAAGTTAACTCGTTGGTTCCTATCTTGATCATGAGCTACAACTTCTCATTTGGACTTCCTTTGCATCTCGGGTTTTGGTCTTCTCTGATTCGGTTCGAATCCAGCTCCTCAGTTCACGATACACAAGCGGCTCATGGTTCATGGGCATGCTCGGCTCGTATGTCCCATTCGGCTCGTGTTGTTCGGCCAGTTCGTGGTGCTCCAAACTGGGTCGTGGGGGTCGGCTTGTGGTGACCCCAAGCTTCGGTTCGTGGGTATGCTTCTAGGTTCGACTCGTGCGGCTCGTGGTCAAACTCCATGGTTCGGTTCGCAATGCACAACCCGGTTCGTGACTGGCGGTCCGTAACCCTCGAAATGAAGCAGTTCGTGGTCCTCGAAGTGGAGCAACTCATGGTGCTCTGGTCCTCTCGTGGTACACGAGGCACTAGCCGGTCGGCTCGTGGGGGTGCTTCATGATCGGGGGGAGGGGGGTCTGACCACAAATCATACCAAACAGTAGTAATAACATATAAGATCAACCATAAACACCAAAACAACAATTTAACAAGTTAAAATGGATCAAACATATCCAAACCCATGGTTTTCCCTTTAATCATGTCTAATTATATCTAACAATAGGATTAACAACTTAACCCAAATTTCTAACAGAGGCATCTTGAATTTTTACATATTTTTCTGAGTCATAATTTAACTAATTATCACTAATCACCCCTAATTAACCATAATAAGTGAATGAACATGCAAATCACTCATCTTAGCCACAAATAAACCTCAAATCTGAAAGTATCTCTGACTTGGTTTGAATTCCAATGCAACACAACAGCTCTACCTCCAATTTGATGTTAATTTGCCTTGGTTTGATGTTGATTAGCTTAATATTGGATGAATGTGACTGGGAGCTAGTTTAGAAGGTGGAGGCCATTACTAGGTTTGAAGAAATGAAAGTGGTAGCTGAGAAAATGAGATGAGATGGTTTCTTAACTCATTTCAGCCTCCCCATAACCCTAATCCCTAAATGGGTTATGGGCCCATCCACTAGTTACCCTATTAAGCCCTCTTAAGCAGTTTTTCACCTTCCAAACCTTGTTTCAGCCATACCTCCCAAATGGTAAGTCCGTTTGATCAATGTGACCACTTTATGGAATGGCAATCCATCATCTGAATCCAATGGAAGTAGTTTCAAGTCAAAACTCCTTACCAATCAAAAGTTATAGGCGAAACAAGATTCTCCAGGGGAAAAATGGTTATATAAAATTTGGCAAAAATCATGAACATGGGAAATGACCCCATTAGCCGTTCCCCAAAGTTACACGACCATACGACTTCGTATGAAAATAAAATAAATATTCTATGATCCTCCGATACGTAGAATGCGGGTCGTTACAAAATATAGGCTAGGCAATTATGGACCGAGAAATTCTGGATTAGATGATGACATATGTTTTGGTTCAGTGATGTTGTGACTTTGAAGTAAACTCAAGTAGGAATATTGGAAGTGTTGAATGTGTTCGTTGATCGGTGTAGAAAAACGAATTGTTTGGTAACTCAAAGATGTTCTGCGTGGGGGTGATAATGGTTAGATAGTCGCCGTTGTTGATGATTGGAGATACTGAAGGCCGAGGAATTATCATTGTCATAGGTTCTAGCAGGCCCAAAGCAGGGGTATAATAGGGGCACCTAAAAGACGGATGTAGGTCGATTACCCTGGGTATTGTTGAAAGGCCTAGGTATGTAGCGTAGAAAGGCATATGGGTATTTGCTAAAACCGGGGTTACCATTAGCCCTTGATGGATGGCAGTATGATATGGCCAGTCATACGATTAACGGTGGTTTCAAGGTAGAATTGGCAGTGGTAGCTAGAGTCTTCTTGTATGATTGTCTGTTTTGCTTGTACCGTCTCATGTAGATTGTCCATCATCGGAGGAGATGTTTCTTGGGTGTCTGTCTGATATTGGTTTAAGCCTTTGGGGCTTGTTCTTGAGGGATGTTGAATTCGACTAAGATGGTTTACGTGAGATATATAATTTGGATGTTATGAGTGTTAGTGGTGTTTGTTCTGGTTTCCATGAATGAGTGGTTGCTTGGATTGCCCTGGTCGTATGGTTGAGATGTTTGTTGTAAAGGCTATCACATTTGATGTGGGGATGGCGGGAGTTGAGTTCTTCTATGGTGATGTGGGTAGATTAGTTCGTTTATTTACCCATTCTCATATACTTTATTATTGAAGTTTGTTAGTTGTTTTATCGCTCACTAAGACTATTTTCTGACTCAAGGTTTTATGTTTTCCTCTTATTACCTTGGGCTGTGCATCCAACTTTGGATGGGCAGACTAGGTGGCAGGTGACAGGTGATAGTTTAGTAAAGACGATGTAGCAGTTTGGAGGCGAGCAGGAGGCTGGCGTACATCTCTCTTACTATATAGTATTTGGATTTCCGTTGTTTGTTATTCTACTCTGAGTGCGGTAGTGAAGCAAATTTGTACAGACATATGTTGCAGAACTGGTATATGGATATACTTTCTAGTTATTTTAGAAAGCTTGAAATTTCTGTTAAAATATGCTTCGCTAATATTACCTGTTGTATATGTTCCATTATATTTTATCTTCGCGCTGTGAGATTTACGACAGGTTCCGCTTATGTTTACCTACTCTGATGATCGTCCATAACTGCCTGGCACACCTTTCAGCACACTTTTCCTCTTGTTTAAAGCAGGGGTTGTGGGTGGTCGTCACAATAACTTTCTCAAACGATGTCCATTTTACGCAAACTCGAAGTCTAACTTAAGTAGAATTTCGAGATGAACGCAATGGTGTAATCCATTCTAATTTATTCCAAATATTTAATTAAGTATTTCTTAGTTGATCATTATAGTGTTCTTTAAAATTATGGGGTGTTACATTCTCCCCTACTTGAAGTATTTTGTCCCCTAAATCTCCAAGTTAAGAAGAATGTATATCCTAACATCCATTAATCATCTACTAATCCATCAGTCACAGGCATTCATTTTCCTTAAGAGATTTCTAATGCTTATAAGAATCTATGAAAAGTGTGTGTGTATGTCCTTACACTAATGCGAAAAATCAGGCGGTCTACTGATGCAGTCGACCTCCTTAATGCAATGTATGTTAGTGCCATGAATCCAACATATATGCAAAAAGTCCCAGTATATCATGTAAATGCTATATGTGTCCACAATCATCCATCCAAATTCAACATCCATACGATGATACAGTCATTTCCATCCATAAAATTTTAAAATGCACACACATCCATATGCAATATGTAAGTGACTGAGCTGATCTAGTGCCTAGTGTATGTGTATATGCATCCACGAGCAAACACATGCATCCACTTGCATCCATCAAACATAACATGTTTCAAACACATGTTTACATCCATTGGGTTTCTACCTAAAGGTCGAAGATTCGATCGATAGGATATACTCTAATGACAGAAGCAAGTACGAATAAAACCTTTGAAAAAGAAGTTAAGAAAATACCCTTGAAAAGAAAAGGGTACGAAGCACGAATCTTGTCTTCAGTCTCCTAAGTTGCATCCTCGCGGTCTTCTCCCCATTGAACTTTCATCAACTTGACCTCTCGGTTGCGTAGCTTCTTAACCTCTGATCCAAGAATACGGGTAGGAACTCGTCTAACTGTCACATCCCATTCTACTTCTACTTCCTCAAGCATACTCGATTCAACTACCTCCGTTGTATCGTGCAAACATTTCTATAAATGGGAAACGTGGAAAACATCATGAATACTCGCCAACCTCTCCAGTAGCTTTACTCTATAAGCCATTTGACCAATCCTTTCCGTTATGGGAAATGGCCCTACAAATCTTGGCACCAACTTCCCTACAGATCCAAAGCGAACTACCTTCCACAAAGGTGATGCTTTGATGAAAACCATGTCTCTCACCTCAAACTCAATATCGGTCCTTCTCCTATCTGCGTATGACTTCTGCCTATCCTGAGCTATCTTCATGCATCTGCGGATAAGATCGATCTTTTCTATGGTTTCTCTAATCACCTCAAGCCCAAGTAGAAGCCTATCTGTATACTCCCACCAACAAGTCGGTGATATACAAGGTCGTCCGTACATTGCCTCAAAGGGTGCCATGCCAATACTAGTCTAATAACTGTTGTTGTATGCGAACTCAACCAATGGAAGATGCTCCTACCAAGTCCCTTCGAAGTCTAGGATACATAGCCTCAAAAGATCCTCAAGAACTCTATTCACCATCTCAGTCTGCCCATCGGTCTGAGGGTGATATGTGGTGGTCAAACATAACTGTGTACCTAATGCCTCTTGTAGACTCTTCCAGACATCACTAGTGAAGATGGGGTCACAATCACTCACTATGCTAGAAGGTACTCCACGTAGACGGACTATCTCACAAAGATAAACTAGTCAACCATGCTTTCCTCTTACTCTTATCAGGAACGACGCTCTTAGTAAGCCTGTCTACTATAACCTTGATGTCGGTGTTGCCTTTCCTCGATCTAGGCAAATCATCAATGAAATCCATAGAGATGCTCTACCACTTCCACTGTGGGACCTCTAAAGAATGAAGTAAGCCTGCAGGCTTCCTTTGTTCAGCTTTCACTTGCTGGCAAACCAAACATCGAGAGACAAACTCTGCTACATCTTTTCTCATACAAGCCCAAAAGAACACCCTCTTCATGTCCTTATACATCTTATCACCGCCCGGATGGATAGTCATCCTAGAATGATGGGCTTCGTCAAGGACTGTCTTCAACAAACTCCTAACTCAGGGAACATAAAGCCTTCCATCTCGTCGCAACCACCCTCTATCATCCGTGGAATATCTACTAAGGTGACTAGAAGTCTCCCCTCTACTGAGCCTATCTAAGATGTCTACTATCTATGGTCCTATTGCAGTGAAGATCCTATCGGATCCATAATAGTAGGTCGCACCTCTAAGGATGCCAACAAATTAGGTACAAGATCTGTAGATGGCCGAAAATTGTAGGTCGATATGTACTCCAAGCTCCACCTTTCTACAAATAAAGGACTCATAGTCATCCTCTGCCTACTTAATGTGTCCGCCACTACATTACCCTTGCCAGGGGTATAATAAATCTCAAAATCATAGGTCCCTGGGAACTCCATCCATCTCTGTTGTCTCAAATTGAGATCCCTCTGCCAGAACAGATACTTGAGAGATTTATGATCGGTATACAACTTGAACTTCTCCCCCTGTAGATAATGTTGCCAAATCTTAAGCGCGAATACTATAGCAACCAACTCTAAATCATGGGTAGGGTAGTTCTTCTCCTGAACTCTCAATTATCTACCACCGTAACATACTACGCTTCCCTCTTGCATCAAGACAGTACCAAGCCCTGTACCGCATGCATCAGTGTACACTATAAACACCTTGTTCCCATCAAGCAAAGTCAAGACCGGAGTTGTTGTCAGAGCCCTCTTCAATCGTTGAAAAGCATCCACATAGTCAATATCCCAAGAAAAGGTCAGATTCTTCTTCGTCGGTCTGGTGAGTAGGGCCGATATCTTTGCGAAGTCCTTAATAAACTTCCTATAATAGCCCGCTAAACCAAGAAAACTCCTCACCTCCATTGCATTCTTTGGAATCTTCCAATCTTGAACTGCAGCTACTTTCGTGAGATCCACTACTATCCCATCTTTGGAGACCACATGCCCTAGAAATCTCACTTCCTTTCTGCAAAATTGACACTTGAAGAATTTTGTCTTGAGGTGGTGCACTCGGAGAGTCTTCAAAACCAGCTCTAAATATTGGGCATGCTCTTCCTCGCTCTTCGAGAAGATCAGAATGTCATCCACAAATACCACAATGAAATTATTCAAAAACTCCCGAAACACCCTACTCATCAGATCTACAAAATACGTGGGTGCATTTGCCAACCCAAAAGGCATGGCTAACCACTCGAAGAAAGCATCTGGAGTTATGAAAGCGGTCTTCTCTATATTGTCCTTAGCCTCCCTCAACTGATGAAAACCCATGGCCAAATTTAACTGAGAGAAAACCGATGCACCAAAATGTTTGTCAAACAGATCATCAATCTTCGGAAGTGGGTGCCTATTCTTCTTAGTAAGTTTATTCAACTCCCTGTAATCCACACATAAGCGAAGCGAGCCATCCGCCTTAGTTGCAAAGACAACTGGAGCACCCTATTCAGATATGCTTCGCCTAATAAACCCCTTCTCAAGTAGCTCCTCTACTGCGTGATGAGCTCCTTCCTTTCCCTTGGAACCATGTGGCGCACAGGCAATGTGACTGGCTTCGCATTATCCACCAAATATATCCAGAAATCAATCTCACGCCTCGGAGGTAAGCCCCTTACCTCAGCAAAAACATCTGGGTACTCATAGACTATAGGTACAGATCGTAAGTCATCGACAGAAGCATTTAGATACTCTAGAAAACCAAGCACAACGGACCCCCTTGGCTCATAAGAAATCTCGAGAGTCCCCTGATGGCAAGCCAAAAGTCTAACAACCCTCCTCTCACAGTCTAGAATGACACCATACATGGCCAGCCAATCCATCCCCAGAATCAAACCGTAGCCCATAAAAATAAGCACATATGCTTCGCACTCAAACTCAACGCCCAGCACAGATATCCTCAAGCCCCGAAAAATCATACACAGATGAGACGTGCCCCCAATGGGGTTTGATAAAACAACGAGATCCAGAACCATACTAGTACTAAGGTGCAGAGACTCAACCACAGAATCAGATATAAAAGAATGCGAAGCGCCAAAATCTAAAAGAGTCTTAACATGATGATCAGAAAGAGAAATCAAACCTTCAACAGAAACTTTCCTACCTCTGTCCGGTACACTGGCCTCTAGAGCATGCACGTGCCCTCTAGAAAATACTACCCTTTGGCTTTATCCTCGCTTCTTCGAGCACTCCCTAGAATAGTGTCCGACCTCACCACAGTGGAAACAAGCGTTCTTCCTTTTTTCGCAATCTTTGATCAAATGACCGATGCATATGCAATAATGACATTTCTTTTTGCCTTGAGCCTTTCCTTTCTTTCCTCCCTTCTTTTGCTATCCATTCTGGGGCCATACTTTATTGTTTTGTGTCTCATCAGTCTTAGATTCTTTATTTTCGCCTTTATCTTCCTCGTGCATCAATTCCATATCAACGAGCTTCTCGAGAGTTGCCCCCATCGGAATATGAGACATAGCTAATCCATGGAAGGGTTCATTCAATCCTCTTACAAACCTCAAAGCTTTCTTGTGCGGGGTATTCACCAGCTCCAAGCCAAACCTTGCCAACTGATTGAACTTATTGACAGACATGCTTCCTTGCTTAAATGCCAAACACCTTTCCACTTGCATACTCTCTTCTGCCTGAGAAAGAAACTTCCGCTCGAATATCTATCGGAAGCCATCCCAAGTATCAACTGGACGCCTTGCTTGCATCACTTCCCACTAGAATGAAGCCTCACCTTCAGCTGCCAAGCGACCAACTGAATCTTCCTATGGTCGTCAATATCAAAAATCCCATACAAATCCTCCGTCTCTTTAAGCCAATTCTGTGACACCCTACATTCGTTATTGTCACTCACCAAGGGAATGCATTAAGTTTCGTGAAGCGTTATAGGTAAATAGAAACAAAAATATTACAAGATAGATATAAAAGCAATAGCGGAATTTAAATTTTTATTTCAAACATAAATCATAACATCGTGGTCCAAAATATCACAAGTCTGAAACTACATAAAAACCACTACAAAATATGAAACTTTCTGTCTTGTTCCATCAGAGTACATAAAAAGCATAATTCCCCAAAAAGAGACAAAGCCATAGTAGAGACAAGAACTTAAGCAATACTTCAGAAGCTGCTCCAAGCAAGATGATAACTGAGCCCTGACTAAGCCTGAGAATTCCCTCCCTGAGAACCTGGGGGGAACAGAAGAAAGAAGAGGAAACAAAAAGGGTCAGACATAAAGTCTGGCAAATCTAGTTACTTTTAGAAAGTAAATAAATAAAAGTAGCATGACAAGCATATAAAGTGGTTAAGAGAGATATCATCCTAACAGGTAAGGGTGACAAGGTAAACATGATAGAGTGTATTACGCCTCTCTGATGATTTCTCTGTACCACTACTAGTATATTCAGAATGAGATAATCCCCAACATGTATGAAATGGTAGACTTAGGAGTACTTTTGGTGAGAGGTTTTAACCTTATACAATCCACAGGCAGCCCCAATAACGGACTCCTAAACTTACCAGAGTCTAGATGTACCCTAACTCTCTAGTTGATTGGCTCCCTACTCCGTAGATACCCTGTGCTGGCCCCACAGTAGGATGTATCACTCCCTAAAGTGGCAACCTTTCATTTTCAAGATGTGCACAACCATATCCACTGATGTCACAACGTCTTAATTCCCATAGAAATTGTATATGACGTAGTTGTATACACAATTATATGATTTTTGTTTGATAATAACAACCAAATAAATATTATTTTAAATGCGTTTGTTACTGTACTTTTCTATATATACATCACAGACAGGAAAATAATATTTATATTTAAATAGAATACGACTGTACAGACATTAATATATTCATACAGTATTTTATTTAAATATAAATATTATATTCCAAACATTCAAATGGTACAACTATTTATATCTCCACTATTTAAACACTTCATATGAATTTGTACTTATAAATAAACTGAATAAAATAGACAAGTTTGTTTGACAACAATGAAATAATATTTAATCTCAATCAAATTTGTTTGTTTCAAATATCAGTACAACTTTCTAATTTCATACACAACTCCTCACTACAACATTCTGTCACTTCGTACAATTTTATCTATACATTCACTCGTATTGTTTGTCACACTTGAACAGACATATACTGATACACTATTTATCCACTGTCTTCTGTTTTCTATCTTCACAGCGTCCTCACTATCAGTCCAGTCATTGTCTGGTTACCTGTCACATGAAAAACACACAGAGTACACTGCAATAGAAATGAAACTGAACACATGCAATTTGAATATATTTTAAAATTTTATTTGCCTCAAAATTTCGATGTATTTTTCATCATCTTTCATGACTTGGTCTGATTTGTATATATTCATCTAGTACCTACTGATCAGCCTCAACATACCACACTGGTTTGCTAATCAGAACCAGCATCATAACTAGCTGATTCTGAACAGCCGCAACACAGTGCAGCAGTTAGCTGATAATTAATTTACACATGCACGATATATGTATACACACACTGTTGTGTATATACACGCACACACATAAGTACAGGTGTGCACAGGAATATATTCATATACAAGGCAGAATCATGAAGTACACAAGTGCCAAGACTACATGAAGTACACAAAACAATGCAGCTGCCAAAACTGGTTCAGGTCATAAGAGAAATAGTGCAGCATATATGGGAGCAGCCAACATGAAGTACACAAGTGCCATGCCTACAAGTTCAAATATGCAATGTGTTTCAATCATAGGGTTAGATCCTCTACATAGACAAACCATGGACAAGGTTCTATTAGACCTGCAACAATAATTCATGAAGTTGCTAATGCTATGTCAAGCCACGGAGAAATACAAATGCAAATGTTCAATACTGCATGGGGAACAAGCATAACAGTTTCAATAGCATACATGAAGTTATACATGTGTGTGCAACAAGCAAATGGTGAAGGAAATATGTACATGTGCACATACAAAGTGGACAATCACAAGTGACATGTCAATGTACACAACAAGAGTTATTGGTGCAACAACAACTCATGAATGCAAAGTATTTCATAGTTACAATTTCTAGAATGGGAAGCCACAAACGCACAAAAATACTTCTGCATATATGTAGTTAGTGATTTACAAGTTGGTGCACATAGCCCACATGTCAGCATGGACTACGCAGATTCAAGTTAGGACGAGCACAATACATGCTCAAATACATCTGTAACAACCCGGAAATACGAGCCAATTTAAATTTTTTATTTTGGCAATTTTAGCGAATTTTGAACATTTAAAATGATTTATTTTAAATAATATCGACGAGAAATTTATTTTGAATATAGATTGGAACGTATATATTTATTTACGTTGTCGTTAGAATATAAATAATTATATATAATTATAAATAGAATTGAAAATGGCGCGGTAGTTCGATAATTCGATTTCAAACTTCAATTGAATGTACCGGGTGCAAAATAAACCGGATTTTAGCGAAACCAAAAATAATTGAATCTATTTGATGATATCTTTCCAACGAATCCGAAAAATCAAAGTTTCATAACGGGAATCAAAAGATATGTCCAGTTGAAAATTCTGAACAGTCGCTATGGAATTCAGGCCCTTAAAAATGGGAATTTTGCAAACGACCTCGGATTTCGACGAAACCACTTTTGTTGGATCCGTGATCTCAAGTTATTGCTAGATTCCAATTTTCATAATTTTACGATTCAATATGTGAGCGTGACAAAGGAAAATGCGTTTGACCAGTTTCAGTTGATTTTAATCGACTGGAAATTGGCCATTTTTCAAACGGTCTCAGAATTCGACGAAATTAGTTTTGTTAGGACCGTATCGTCAATACGAAGCTAGAAAATATATTTTTGGAATTTTTCGAGTTAGTATGTGACCCCAGTAAATTGAAATGCGCGTTCAAATTCAATATATAGAGTTATATGTTGATTTTGACGAAAACCGATCGAAACGGTCGAATCAGCTTACGATACATATCCCATTGTGTTCGGAATGGGGGTAATTAGCTAGGGACGACAGGCGGTGGGTCTCGTTTCGAGTTCGACAATAAAAGTTGCTTTTTGGAGAATAAATAAAAAAAATTATTAAACCCTTGCCCCCCTTACTCCTTTCTCTCTCCTTAGCCCCCCGTTCATTTTAAAATTGAAAAAAAAACTAAAATATAAAACCCGCTCCTCCTCAGTCCATCGCGAGGCGCCTCCCCCATCGCCGGAGGCTGTCCACCTCACGACGTCGTAGGTGAAACCCCCCTCTAGATCTACTCCTCTGCCTCTTCTTCTCCTCCTCTCTGAAGCAGACCGCACCTGAAACCTCCAATGCCCTAGCCACTGAGAGCGAAGACGCCGCCTATCCCCCTCCTCCTCAACGCGCCGCTTCCGTTCACCCCCCCTTGTCGATCCTCTTCCCTCCAGCCTTGTCCCCCAATCTCTTCTGAAATCCGTGACCCTCCACCAAGTGTCGCGCCCAAAACCCGATGCTCCACCACCTGAGAGCCACCGTACGACCGGCGCACCCCATCAGCCCTCCGACGAACCCGGGCAGTCCTCCTTCCCTTCAAACAGTGAGTTTTACCGATTCCTCTTTACTTTATTTAATGTTTTAGTTTATAAAATAGGAAAAAATATGATTTTCAGTTAATGAATAAAATTGGGTTTTTATTTAGATGATTTTAGAATAAAGATTTCATTTTTATCTATATGGTTTATAGAAAAAGATTTGATTTTTAATTTATGAAGTTTTGATTTTGATTTATAAAAAGTGTATATTTTTCCATGTGTAAAGGCGAGATGTTTAACATTGTAAAGATGAGCTTTTTAACGTATGAAAGAAATGATTTTTTATATAATGTAAAGAATAAAAATAGAATCTTTATATAATGAAGAATATAAAAATATAATTTTTATATATGTAGCAAAGTAAAAATATAATTTTTATTATAGTAGAAGAGTAAAAATATAATTTTTATTATAGTAGAAGGTTAAAAATATAATTTTTATATAGTAGAAATATTAAAAATACGATTTTTATATTATATAGATAATAAAGGCGAGATCTTTATATTTGAAAAGGCGAAGTCATTATATATATATATAATAGCGTGATAAAAATAGAATTTTTATATATATAATAGCGATGTAAAAATAGAATTTTTATCCATATGGAGTAATTATAAAAATATGATTTTTATATACATAGCAAGAATATAAAAATGTGATTTTTATATATGTAGTGGCTACGGGCAACGAAAGTGACAAAAGGCGAGAACAGCGATGACTTCTACATAAGAAGAGTCGAGATGATTGGATTAGCTAGTTGGTGAGAACTTCTCACTCTAAGTTTACTTTTCTAGTTAAATATATATACTAGGATGCAGACGGTGTTTAGTAGCACCCGACACCCGTCATCCATAGACCATGTATGACTTGTTTGTTTGATTGATGTGTTGTGTAAATTGTTTGAGATGTTGATGTGAAATAGATAATAAAATATATTCATAGGTTGAATAAAATAATTTGGTCGTTAAAAATATAATTTTTAACATGAATGTGAATAAATAAATATTCATTTACAAACCGGACGGTTTGTTTATGTACACCAATTTGAAGGACATTGATTGGGACGATAAATTTTACACATCGCCCAACTGCACAAATAAAAATCTGTGTTTGTTGATTTGAAACCCCACAAGGGTATTGGGATAAAATACGACATACACTAATCCCAATAATTAGTTGTATGTCGATCGATTGATTGACAGGCTGTTATAAGCGTTAGATATCTATATTTGATGCTTATACAGTGTAGTGCACTTTGGATGATGGTTGATTATGTATCGTTGCTATTATATACATGTGTTGTATGGAATCCATATAATTAACTTTGTATGGTAATTGATTGGGCCTCATTCCAATTTAGAAAATAAAGAATATTATAAAATAAAGGTTCATGTGTTGACAGTACTCATCCGTTGAGATTAGTCATGTGTTGAACGAAATATTTTAACAATAAAATTTACATCTTTATCATATATAAAATTAGAAACTAATTGGAAAATAGATAAGATGAGTGGTCTCCTGGATATTGATCTGATGTTGGTTTCGGCCTTCGGGGTTAATATCCAGGGAATCGTTCTCTTACTAATTTACGGTTGGAGTCTGATTTGAAATCAAACGATAGATACCATAATTTTTATAAAATATATTAAATAACAAAAATAATCACACGTGGACAATACTCATTCGTTGAGATTAGTCATGTGTTGACAAAAATATAGATTCACGTATTGAATAGGATAAATATTCATTTGTTGAATAGAATAACGGAATTATTGAAATATATAAAGCCGTATTGATTAGAGATGCGCTATTTTGACGCGAACGATATTTATATCGATTATATTCGTTTTTATATTTGAATTGAATTGAATAGAAAATGAATTTGAATTGAATCGAATAGAAAATGAATTTGAATTGAATCGAATAGAAAACGAATTCGAATTGAATTGAATAGAAAACGAATTTGAATTGAATTGAATAGAAAACGAATTTGAATTGAATTGAATAGAAAATGAATTTGAATTGAATCGAATAGAAAACGAATTTGAATTGAATTGAATAGAAAACGAATTTGAATGGAATTGAATAGAAAACGAATTTGAATTGAATTGAATAGAAAATGAATTTGAATTGAATTGAATAGAAAACGAATTTGAATTGAATCGAATAGAAAATGAATTTGAATTGAATCGAATAGAAAACAAATTTGAATTGAATTGAATAGAAAACAAATTTGAATTGAATTGAATAGAAAACGAATTTGAAATAGAACTGAAATTGATTTGAATTTGAAATGAATGTTGAAATTGTTTTTGAAACAAATTTGAAACGATTTATAAAATTCGTTTAAAAAGGGAAATCGACGAAATATATATAATATATATATATATATTATATATATAATGGCCTGAATAGAACGCGCCGCGCCGCGGCAGTTCATGAATTTCGACCATTGATTTCGAACGGACATTACGGGAGATCCGACCGTCGGATTCTCCTAAAACCAGAACCATTGGGTTCATATCGAAAAGAGCTTTCTAACGAATATTGGAAATTTGAAATCTAACGGTTGGATTTGGAGATACGTCCAAATCAAATTTGCAAAAGGTTGCTGTAAGTGCAGTTCGATGGCCGTTGGTGGAAATCGACTGTACGGGCCTTGATAAAATTATTAAAAATAGTAATAATTTGTGTAAAATCATAAGAAATGATTTGGGAAAAATTGGGATGAAAACCTCCACATTGGTAAAGATAAAAAAATTAGATTTTTATCGAAATGAACTAGTTTTGAACTAAAATTAAAACCCATTTATTTTTAAATAAATAAATTGGATTTGAAATGGGTTTTAAATAACCAGAATTTCTAATATATATATATATATATATATAATTGGAATTGAATTAGAATTGATTTATGGGTTTATCATGAACGGTGTTTTAAATAACAAATTTTCTTTAACCCAATAATAAATAGAATGTGATTTGGGTTTATCGTGAACTGTGTTTTAAATGACATTAGTTCTTTAACCCAGTAAAAGGAGTTTTAATGAATCTGTAATTAGATTGAAATGTGAATTGATAATCTAAATTATCAAATTTGGAAAAATGAGCGAGAATGGAGTATTACCAGTTTTGCTCCAAAGCGATAGTTAAATCATTAATTAGATTTGAACGTGGAATGGTAATTAATTTTACCGATAACCCTGTGATGTTAGATATGGAGTATTACCAGTTTTGCTTCATGGGATGAATAGGTTGGGATTGGAAATAAAATAAATAATTACTTCGGTGCGGTTCGCTAATCTCGACTAGTTTGGAAAACCATAATTTGGTTTGAAATGACATCCAAAGGAAGATTAAAGAATAAATTCAAAGAATTTATCTTGGATAAAATTAATGGGAACCTTTCCCTAAGAATATGAAATTTAGAAACTAGCTGTTGGTTAGCTAAGAAGAATGGTTTCCTGGGTATTGATCTGATGTTGGTTTCGGCCTTCGGGGTTAATATTTGGGAAATTGCTCTCTTACTGATTTATGGTTAGTGGCTAATGAATTGGAATGAGGCGTACGTTGTGTTTGTGTAACATTTGTTTATAATATACGCGGGCTGTTCGGAAAGGCCGGGTTTATACCCATTCTGAATAACCGATTCGACGATATGTCGAAGAAGAAGACGGTGGTTGAAGACCTGAAGTCTTCACATCGTTTGGGTGATTACTGATGATCTTGATTGGGCTGTACACCCAAGATGAGGGAATTAGTTGGTGGTCGTCCAGGCGTACCTGGAGATCGATGGATATGCGAGGAAAGTGCCTCCGGTTTCGTTCAGACCCAGAACGAACTTGTAAATGGATTGTGTGTCTGACATTGGATTTTATTCTGTGTTGATTGATTTCTGTCAAATATATATCTGTTTGGCGGCGGAGAATTTATTCTCTTGCTTAACGCCCTTCTCTGAGACGTATGAGCTTAGAGGTTATATATCGATAGATATCAATCGCATGGCATGTATTGCCTGTGTGGCACGTTGAGTTGCATGGATCAAGGCTTCTGTTGAAAAGCAAAGTCTTGTGGTTGATGATCAAAGCACAACCTACGTGGCAGCTTTGTGTATAACATGAATTCGCGAGCCTCACACCTCGGTATGAGTCAAAAACGGGATAAGGACCGTTGGGAGGGCACGACGTTTCTTTCTAGCTTTGGTGGTGTCAGTGACTTACCAACCCTGACATTTATATACTTTTCACCTTTGTGGTTGTTGGATGAGGCGCCTCGATTATAGGTCTGTAAGGACCGGGAAACGTGTGTTCAGGAATAACTAATCCTCAAACATAAGAGAGGACCGGCGCAACCGATCCAAGTGGCTGCCCAGAGTGTGTAGTCCTGAGCATTTGCTAGAGTGTATCGAAGCGGAGAGGAGCTTGCCCCTTGCCTCGACTCATGACGGAAATCCAATTTCCAATACGTGATATTGCGGTTTTAATTGTAGAACTAGTATGGCGACATGATATATGATACCCATGCCGTCTATGATTGATATTTATGATTGAAATTGTTTTGACACTATACACTTATTATAGTATCAAATGATTTGTTTTAAATGTACCAAGCATGTTTGGCTATTATAAGGGAAAACCCTATCCTCCGGCTTGCGTTGCATTGTGTGATGGGACCTGTGTCTTATAATAGCTTCATTTTTCAAAAAAGCATTGCGCTGTTTATTCTATGCACTGGTATTCTTAGGAGGAAACCCGTTCCGTGTTATACGGCGTGGTCCCTTGAATTACTCTCTTTTAAAGTGAAGTTTTTAATAACTGTTTTAGTTCTCACACCAGTCACATGACTGACCTGGAGTTTATTAATTTAACCTAAACTCTGGGTGCCCCTATTTTCGACACGGGCAGCTAGTAGTTTTGGTTTTGCAGATTTATATTCACAGAATCCTGATTTACAGCTGGAATGATGCTCGGAAAGCTCTGTATCCGTGTATTACTTTCAGTTGTGTTTTGTATTATTTTTTCGTTGCAGTATTGTATTTAAATCTCTGATATTTATCGAATGTAATTTATTCATTTATACTCTGTATATTCTTGTATCTGATGGAATTGTTGTAATATGCAGTGAAATGTTCTTTCGTCTGCGTTCTATTTTGTCGTGGTCTCAAAGTATCCGCTCTTTCCTTCACGGGGAAGTAACGGGTCCTTTCATTTGGTATCAGAGCTTTGGTTTACAAAGTTCGAGAATAAGGCACATTAGAACCGAACGAAAGAATTCATCAGATATTGGATTAGTAATATCCAATTAGAATGACTCGTTAGAGATAGGATCAGTAGTATCCTAGAACGAGTGTGAAGAGTATATTCTTCAAATGAAAACAAAATTTGTTTTAAAAATTTAAATCGTTTTATACATATTTGAATATTTATTTATTTCGAGTTTGGACAATCTAGTATATAAAGGTTTTGCATATATGCGTCATGAACGTATATTCGAAGTTTTAATATACTAGATAGATGTAGAATCATATTCTAGTCGCCCGGGGATGAATCTGATGATCGCTATAGTACGTACATCATCAGAATTTATATTCGAGTGCCGAAGGTGTGATATCTATATACTTCCATTAGACTGGTGTGAGAACCAAAATATAGCTAGAATACATTGTTGTGATTTGGCATCAAAACATGATTTTTTGTATATATATATCAAAATTATGAATTTGAAACGTTAATCCACTAATTGATTGATGTTTGTGTTGTTTGTTTATTTGTTTGATAATTTTGAACCATTTAGCCTATTTTAACCAAATAGTGAATTGTATTGAAAATTAGTCGCATTTGCTTGCATATACATGTACTTACATTGAACATGTCATAGCAAGGAGGCTAGAGCAGAAGAATAAAATTTGTTTGCCCGACAAATAGGTACATGTTTACCATAATTTACTGTTTTGTTTGGGTGATGATGATTTTATGACCCGATTGGCTTTTTCTTTTTCTTTTTGAGATCAGAGGGCCAGTATGGCAATTTCGGGATTTTCCTGGTGCTCCCGGTGCAGGGGAGGTTATGGCGAAATTTTTCGGAAATTTAGGGTGTTAGCCAAATTTTTGAAAAATTTGAAAAGTTCTTAGAAACTGAAAAGTTGAAGAACTTAAGCCGTAACGAAAATACTGTAAGTTTAGTTGATTTGTTAAACAACTTTCGGCTTCGTTCCTTTTCAGGGACGAAAAGTTTTAAGTGGGGGAGAATGTAACAACCCGGAAATGCGAGCCAATTTAAAATTTTTATTTTGGCAATTTTAGCGAATTTTGAACATTTAAAATGATTTATTTTAAATAATATCGACGAGAAATTTATTTTGAATATAGATTGGAACGTATATATTTATATACGTCGTTGTTAGAATATAAATAATTATATATAATTATAAATAGAATTGAAAATGGCGCGGTAGTTCGATAATTCGATTTCAAAATTCAATTGAATGTACCGGGTGCAAAATAAACCGGATTTTAGCGAAACCAAAAATAATTGAATCTATTTGATGATATCTTTCCAACGAATCCGAAAAACAAAGTTTCATAGCGGGAATCAAAAGATATGTCCAGTTGAAAATTCTGAATAGTTGCTATGGAATTCAGGCCCTTAAAAATGGGAATTTTGCAAACGACCTCGGATTTCAACGAAACCACTTTTGTTGGATCCGTGATGTCAAGTTATTGCTAGATTCCAATTTTCATAATTTTTCGATTCAATATGTGAGCGTAACAAAGGAAAACGCGTTTGACCAGTTTCAGTTGATTTTAATCGACTGGAAATTGGCCATTTTTCAAACGGTCTCAGAATTTGACGAAATTTGTTTTGTTAGGACCGTATCGTTAATACGAAGCTAGAAAATATTTTTCTGGAATTTTTCGAGTTAGTATGTGACCCCAGTAAATTGAAATGCGCGTTCAAATTTAATATATAGAGTTATATGTTGATTTTGACGAAAACTGATCGAAACGGTCGAATCAGCTTACGATACATATCCCATTGTGTTCGAAATGGGGGTAATTAGCTAGGGACGACAGGCGGTGGGTCTCGCTTTGAGTTCGACAATAAAAGTTGCTTTTTGGAGAATAAATAAAAAAAATTATTAAAACCCTTACCCCCCCTTACTCCTTTCTCTCTCCATAGCCCCCCGTTCATTTTAAAATTGAAAAAAAAACCTAAAATATAAAACCCGCTCCTCCTCAGTCCATCGCGAGGCGCCTCCCCCATCGCCGGAGGCTGTCCACCTCACGACGCCGTAGGTGAAACCCCCCTCTAGATCTACTCCTCCGCCTCTTCTTCTCCTACTCTCTGAAGCAGACCGCGCCGGAAACCTCCAATGCCCTAGCCACTGAGAGCGAAGACGCCGCCTATCCCCCTCCTCCTCAATGCGCCGCTTCCGTTCACCCCCCTTGTCAATCCTCTTCCCTCCAGCCTTGTCCCCCACTCTCTTCTGAAATCCGTGACCCCCCACCAAGTGCCGCGCCCAAAACCCGATGCTCCACCACCTGAGAGCCACCGTACGACCGGCGCACCCCATCAGCCCTCCGACGAACCCGGGCAGCCCTCCTTCCCTTCAAACAGTGAGTTTTACTGATTCCTCTTTACTTTATTTAATGTTTTAGTTTATAAAATAGGAAAAAATATGATTTTCAGTTAATGAATAAAATTGGGTTTTTATTTAGACGATTTTAGAATAAAGATTTCATTTTTATCTATATGGTTTATAGAAAAAGATTTGATTTTTAATTTATGAAGTTTTGATTTTGATTTATAAAAAGTGTATATTTTTCCATGTGTAAAGGCGAGATGTTTAACATTGTAAAGATGAGCTTTTTAACATATGAAAGAAATGATTTTTTATATAATGTAAAGAATAAAAATAGAATCTTTATATAATGAAGAATATAAAAATATAATTTTTATATATGTAGCAAAGTAAAAATATAATTTTTATTATAGTAGAAGAGTAAAAATATAATTTTTATTATAGTAGAAGGTTAAAAATATAATTTTTATATAGTAGAAATATTAAAAATACGATTTTTATATTATATAGATAATAAAGGCGAGATCTTTATATTTGAAAAGGCGAAGTCTTTATATATATATATAATAGCGTGATAAAAATAGAATTTTTATATATATAATAGCGATGTAAAAATAGAATTTTTATCCATATGGAGTAATTATAAAAATATGATTTTTATATACATAGCAAGAATATAAAAATGTGATTTTTATATATGTAGTGGCTACGGGCAACGAAAGTGACAAAAGGTGAGAACAACGATGACTTCTACATAAGAAGAGTCGAGATGATTGGATTAGCTAGTTGGTGAGAACTTCTCACTCTAAGTTTACTTTTCTAGTTAAATATATATACTAGGATGCAGACGGTGTTTAGTAGCACCCGACACCCGTCATCCATAGACCATGGATGGCTTGTTTGTTTGATTGATGTGAAATAGATAATAAAATATATTCATAGGTTGAATAAAATAATTTGGTCGTTAAAAATATAATTTTTAACGTGAATGTGAATAAATAAATATTCATTTACAAACCGGACGGTTTGTTTATGTACACCTATTTGAAGGACATTGATTGGGACGATAAATTTTACACATCGCCCTACTGCACAAATAAAAATCTGTGTTTGTTGATTTGAAACCCCACACGGGTATTGGGATATAATACGACATACACTAATCCCAATAATTAGTTGTATGTCGATCGATTGATTGACAGGCTGTTATAAGCGTTAGATATCTATATTTGATGCTTATACAGTGTAGTGCACTTTGGATGATGGTTGATTATGTATCGTTGCTATTATATACATGTGTTGTATGGAATCCATATAATTAACTTTGTATGGTAATTGATTGGGCCTCATTCCAATTTAGAAAATAAAGAATATTATAAAATAAAGGTTCATGTGTTGACAGTACTCATCCGTTGAGATTAGTCATGTGTTGAACGAAATATTTTAACAATAAAATTTACATCTTTATCATATATAAAATTAGAAACTAATTGGAAAATATATAAGATGAGTGGTCTCCTGGATATTGATCTGATGTTGGTTTCGGCCTTCGGGGTTATTATTCAGGGAATCGTTCTCTTACTAATTTACGGTTGGAGTCTGATTTGAAATCAAACGATATATAACATAATTTTTATAAAATATATTAAATAACAAAAATAATCACACGTGGACAGTACTCATTCGTTGAGATTAGTCATGTGTTGACAAAAATATAGATTCACGTATTGAATAGGATAAATATTCATTTGTTGAATAGAATAATGGAATTATTGAAATATATAAAGCCGTATTGATTAGAGATGCGCTATTTTGACGCGAACGATATTTATATCGATTATATTCGTTTTTATATTTGAATTGAATAGAAAATGAATTTGAATTGAATCGAATAGAAAATGAATATGAATTGAATCGAATAAAAAACGAATTTGAATTGAATAGAAAACGAATGTGAATTGAATAGAAAACGAATTTGAATTGAATTGAATAGAAAACGAATTTGAATTGAATTGAATAGAAAACGAATTTGAATTGAATTGAATAGAAAACGAATTTGAATGGAATCGAATAGAAAACGAATTTGAATTGAATCGAATAGAAAACGAATTTGAATTGAATCGAATATAAAATGAATTTGAATTGAATCGAACAGAAAACGAATTTGAATTGAATTGAATAGAAAACGAATTTGAATTGAATTGAATAGAAAACGAATTCGAAATAGAATTGAAATCGATTTGAATTTGAAATGAATGTTGAAATTGTTTTTGAAACAAATTTGAAACGATTTATAAAATTCGATTAAAAAGGGAAATCGACGAAATATATATAATATATATATATTATATATATAATGGCCTGAATAGAACGCGCCGCGGCAGTTCGTGAATTTCGACCATTGATTTCGAACGGACTTTACGGGAGATCCGACCGTCGGATTCTCCTAAAACCGGAACCATTGGGTTCATATCGAAAAGGGCTTTCTAACGAATATTGGAAATTTGAAATCTAACGGTTGGATTTGGAGATACGTCCAAATCAAATTTGCAAAAGGTCGCTGTAAGTGCAGTTCGATGGCCGTTGGTGGAAATCGACTGTACGGGCCTTGATAAAATTATTAAAAATAGTAATAATTTGTGTAGAATCATAAGAAATGATTTAGGAAAAATTGGGATGAAAAACTCCACATTTGTAAAGATAAAAAAAATAGATTTTTATCGAAATGAACTAGTTTTGAACTAAAATTAAAACCCATTTATTTTTAAATAAATAAATTGGATTTGAAATGGGTTTTAAATAACCAGAATTTCTAATATATATATAACTGGAATTGAATTAGAATTGATTTATGGGTTTATCGTGAACGGTGTTTTAAATAACATTTGTTCTTTAACCCGATAATAAATAGAATGTGATTTGGGTTTATCGTGAACTGTGTTTTAAATGACATTAGTTCTTTAACCCAGTAAAAGGAGTTTTAATGAATCTGTAATTAGATTGAAATGTGAATTGATAATCTAAATTATCAAATTTGGAAAAATGAGCGAGAATGGAGTATTACCAGTTTTGCTCCAAAGCGATAGTTAAATCTTTAATTAGATTTGAACGTGGAATGGTAATTAATTTTACCGATAACCCTGTGGTGTTAGATATGGAGTATTACCAGTTTTGCTTCATGGGATGAATAGGTTAGGATTGGAAATAAAATAAATAATTACTTCGGTGCGGTTCGCTAATCTCGACTAGTTTGGATAACCATAATTTGGTTTGAAATGACATCCAAAGGAAGATTAAAGAATAAATTCAAAGAATTTATCTTGGATAAAATTAATGGGAACCTTTCCCTAAGAATATGAAATTTAGAAACTAGCTGTTGGTTAGCTAAGAAGAATGGTTTCCTGGGTATTGATCTGATGTTGGTTTCGGCCTTCGGGGTTAATATTTGGGGAATTGCTCTCTTACTGATTTACGGTTAGTGGCTAATGAATTGGAATGAGGCATATGTTGTGTTTGTGAAACATTTGTTTATAATATACGCGGGCTGTTCGGAAAGGCCGGGTTTATACCCATTCTGAATAACCGATTTGACGATATGTCAAAGAAGAAGACGGTGGTTGAAGACCGGAAGTCTTCACATCGTTTGGGTGATTACTGATGATCTTGATTGGGTTGTACACCCAAGATGAGGGAATCAGTTGGTGGTCGTCCATACGTACCTGGAGATCGATGGATATGCGAGGAAAGTGCCTCCGGTTTCGTTCAGACCCAGAACGAACTTGTAAATGGATTGTGTGTCTGACATTGGATTTTATTCTATGTTGATTGATTTCTGTCAAATATATATCTGTTTGGCGGCGGAGAATTTATTCTCTTGCTTAACGCCCTTCTCTGAGACGTACGAGCTTAGAGGTTATATATCGATAGATATCAATCGCATGGCATGAATTGCCTGTGTGGCACGCTGACTTGCATGGATCAAGGCTTCTGTTGAAAAGCAAAGTCTTGTGGTTGATGATCAAAGCACGGCCTACGTGGCAGCTTTGTGTATAACGTGAATTCGCGAGCCTCACACCTCGGCATGAGTCAAAAACGGGATAAGGACCGTTGGGAGGGCACGACGTTTCTTTCTAGCTTTGGTGGTGTCAGTGACTTACCAGCCCTGACATTTATATACTTTTCACCTTTGTGGTTGTTGGATGAGGCTCCTCGATTATAGGTCTGTAATGTAAGAACCCGTAACTTCCCCGTGAAGGAAAGAGCGGATACTTTGAGGACAGGACAAAATAGAACGCAGACGGAAGAACATTTCATTGTTATTACAACAATTCCATCAGATACAAGAATATACAGAGTATAAATGAATAAATTACATTCGATAAATATCAGAGATTACAATAAATTACATAGCAGCGGAAAAATATACAAAACACAACTGAAAGTGATACACGGATACAGAGCTTTCCGAGCATCGTTCCAGCTGTAAATCAGGAGCCTGCGGATATAAATCTACAAAACCAAAACTACTAGCTGCCCGTGTGGAAAATAGGGGCACCCAGAGTTTAGGTTAAAACAATAAACTCCAGGTCAGTCATGTGACTGGTGTGAGAACTAAAACAGTATTTAAAACTATACATTAAATCAGATATATCAAGGGACCACGCCGTATGACACGGAACGGGTTTCCTCCCAAGAATACCAGTGCATGTAAGAAAACAATGCAATGCTTTTTGGAAAAATGAAGCTATTATAAGACCCAGGTCCTATCACACAATGCAACGCTAGCCGGGGGATAGGGTTTTCCCTTATAATAGCCAAACATGCTTAGTACGTTGTAAACAAATCATTTGATACTATTATAAGTGCATAGTGTATAAAACAACTTCAAATCATAAGTATCAATCATAGGCGGCATGGGAACCATATATCATGTCGCCAAAACTAGGCTCTACAAATAAAACCGCAAAGTCAACATATTTGGAAATTGGATTTTCGTCTGTGAACCGAGGCAAAAGATAGTCCTCTACCGATTCGAGACAATCTAGCCTACCATGTCTCAGGATCAGAGCTCAAGTGACCCTTGGATCGTCAGGGCCGGTCCACCGATGTGGATTAAAATGCCTGAACACTACGTTTCCCCGCCCTTTGGGGCGCAAATGAGCCAACAAATGACTCCATCGGACCCGGATCGTCCGATCAAACCGAGGCGCCTCGCAACAACAACAACCACATAAGTCAAACTCATCAAGGCGTGTAAAACCATTGACGCCACTTCTAGCTAGAAAGAAACGTATGTCCTCCCTGAGGTCCTCTCCCGTTTTTGGTTCACCACCGGGGTGTGAGGCTCGCGAATCAACGTTACACAAAGCTACGCCACACAGGCCGTGCTTTGATCATCACCACAAGACTTTGCTTTTAAACATAAGCCTTGATCAATTGCCACTTAGGCATGCCACACAGGCAATTCACTCCATGCGTTTGATATCCATCAATATATAACCTCTAAGCTCGTACGTCTCAGAGAAGGGCGTTAAGCAAGAGAATAAATTCTCCGCCACCAAACAGATATATATTTAATAGAAATCAATCACATAGAATAAAATCCAATGTCAGACACATAGTCCATTTACAAGTTCGTTCTGGGTCTGAACGAAACCGGAGGCACTTTCCTCGCATATCCATCCATCTCCCAGTATGTCTGGATGACCACCAACTGTTTCCCTCATCTTGGGTATACAGCCCAATCGAGATCATCAGTGATCACCCAAACGATGTGAAGACTTCCGGTCTTCAACCACCGTCTTCATCTTCGACATCTCGTCGAATCGGTTATTCAGAATGGGTATAAACCCGGCCTTTCTGAATAACCCACGTATATGATAAACAAATGTTACACAAACACAACAAACGCCTCATTCCAATTCAGAATGTTCTTTTATTCAAAAAATCACATTCTTAGGGAAAGGTTCCCATTAATTTTATCTAAAATAAATTCTTCTAAATTTATTCTTTAATCTTCCTTTGGATATCATTTTAAGCCGTCGAGATTAGCGAACCACACCGAAGTAATTATTTGTTTTATTTCCCAATCCCAACCTATTCATCCCATGGAGCAAAACTGGTAATACTCCATATCTAACACCACGGTGTTATCGGTAAAATTAATTACCATTTCACGTTCAAATTTAATTAAAGATTTAACTATCGCTTTGGAGCAAAACTGGTGGTACTCCATTCTCGATCACTTTTCAGATTTGATAATTTAAATTATCAATTCACATTTTAATCTAATTAAAGATTCATTAAAACTCCACTTAGTTTAATCTTTTCAAAAATCAAAATCTTGCCTTTAACTGGGTTAAAGAACCAATGTCATCTAAAACACAATTCACGATAAACCCAAATCATATTTGGTATTAAATACAAGACTCTGAATAGAAAATATACCGGCTTATATTCAATATCAAATTCTGAAACCAACAAATATCGTATTGGAAATAACGATATAAAATATATCTTTCAAATTCCCATAACAATATCTGTATAGTCACGAAATCCAACATCGAAATATTCCGAAGATAATTTCGATTCAATTCCAGTCCAATCCACGTATTGGGAATATTGATTATTTTTAAAATCACTTTCAAATTCAATTTATTTATTTCAAAAATAAATTGATTTTAATTCTAGTTCAAAACTAGTTCATTTCGATAAAAATCTATTTTTATCTTTTCAAATATGGAATTTTTCAGCCCAATTTTTCCCAAATCATTTCTTATGATTCTACATAAATTATAGATATTTTTAATAATTTTAACAAGGCCCGTACAGTCGATTTCCATCAATGGCCATCGAACTGCACTTACAGCGACCTTTTCCAAATTTGATTTGGACATAATTCCAAATCCAACCGTTAGATTTCAAATTTCTAATATTCATTGGAAAGATCTTTTCGATACGAACCCAACGGTTCCGTTTTTAGGAGAATCCGACGGTCGGATCTCCCGTAATGTCAATTCGAAGTCAATGGTCGAAATTCACGAACTGCCGCGGCGCGTTCTATTCAGGCCATTATATATATAATTTATATATATTATATATATTTCGTCGATTTCCTTTTAAAACGTATTATATAAATCGTTTTAAATTCGTTTTCAAAACGATTTCAACTTCATTTCAAATTCAAATCAAAATGGAAAATTTCCTTATAAATTCGTTTTGAATTCATTTCAAATTGATTTCAATTCAAATTGATTTCTAATTCAATTTCAGTACGTTTTCAGTTCAATTCAATTTCAATTAGAATTCATTTATATTCAATCTCAATTCGAATTCACTTATATTCAATTTCAATTCAAATTCATTTCTATTCAGTTTCAGTTCGAATTTCAATTCTTTTTTAATTCGAATTCAAATTCAACCACCACCGCCGTGCGGTGTCAGCCCCCCTCCTCTCGCGTCTCCTCCCTTCTTCTCCACCCTCTCGCGCTTCTCCTCCTTCCCGAACCAAAAACCACGAATCCCCTTGACCGCCGGCGACGAGACCCGACCTCCCCCCTCCCAGCCGCCCCCTCTCCTTCTTCTTCTCCGTTCATCCCCTCCATCTCCGCCGATTGTCACCCCCTCCAAGCCTGTAAGTTTTTATTTACTTGTATTTGGTTTATTTAATGTTTTTAAATCAGTTTCTTTATGTTTAAACCATATTATTAAATCAGGTTTTACTTATGAAAAATGTGAATAAACGATCATGATTTTTATAAACACCAAAAGATTGTTTTTTTGAAAGGTTTGATCTTTAACTATGAAAGATATAATTTTTATTATATAGAAAGATGAAAGATATAATTTTTATTATATAGAAAGATGAAAGATATAATTTTTATTATATAGAAAGATGAAAAATATATTCTTTTATATTGTTGAAGAATAAGAATAAAATCTTTAAATATGAAAAGGCGAAATCTTTATGTTATGAAAGGCGAAATCTTTAAATATGAAAAGGCGAAATCTTTATGTTATGAAAGGCGAAATCTTTATATTTGAAAAGGCGAAATCTTTATATTTGAAGAGGCGAAATCTTTATATTTGAAAAGGCGAAATCTTTATATAGATAGTAGCGATGTAAAAATAGAATTTTTATCTATATAGTAGCAATGTAAAAATAGAATTTTATCTATATAGTAGCGGTGTAAAAATTCGATTTTTATATATCGAATAGCGAAGTAAAAATTCGATTTTTATATATTGAATGGCGAAGTAAAAATTCGATTTTTATATATTGAATAGCGAAGTAAAAATTCAATTTTCATATATTTAATAGCGAAGTAAAAATTCGATTTTTATATATTGAATAGCAAAGTAAAAAATTCAATTTTTATATATTGAATAACAAAGATAAAAATTCGATTTTTATATATTGAATAGCGAAGTGAAAATTCGATTTTTATATATTGAATAACAAAGATAAAAATTCGATTTTTATATATTGAATAGCGAAGTAAAAATTCGATTTTTATGTAGTGAATACGGATGACGAAGTTGACGAAAGAAGAAACGGCGAAGACTTCTACATTTTTTATTATAGTAAGAAGAGTCGTGGCGTTGGATTAGCTATTCTGTGAGAACTTCTCACCTTTAATTTTATTTTTCTAGTTGAAATATATACTAGGATGCGGAGTGCTGGTTGTTCTGTGTGAAATAATAAACATTGTTTTGCAAGGTAAAAATATACATAAGTTAGGGGTTTTTACATGTAAGGACCGGGAAACGTGTGTTCAGGAATAACTAATCCTCAAACGTAGGAGAGGACCGACCTAACCGATCCAAGTGGCTGCCCAGAGTGTGTAGTCCTGAGCATTTGCTAGAATGTCTCGAAGCGGAGAGGAGCTTGCCCCTTGCCTCGACTCATGACGGAAATCCAATTTCCAATACGTGATATTGCAGTTTTAATTGTAGAACTAGTATGGCGACATGATATATGGTACCCATGCCGTCTATGATTGATATTTATGATTGAAATTGTTTTGACACTATACACTTATTATAGTATCAAATGATTTGTTTTAAACGTACCAAGATGTTTGGCTATTATAAGGGAAAACCCTATCCTCCGGCTTGCGTTGCATTGTGTGATGCGACCTGGGTCTTATAATAGCTTCATTTTTCGAAAAAGCATTGCGCTGTTTATTCTATGCACTGGTATTCTTGGGAGGAAACCCGTTCCGTGTTATACGGCGTGGTCCCTTGAATTACTCTCTTTTAAAGTAAAGTTTTAAATAACTGTTTTAGTTCTCACACCAGTCACATGACTGACCTGGAGTTTATTATTTTAACCTAAACTCTGGGTGCCCCTATTTTCGACACGGGCAGCTAGTAGTTTTGGTTTTGCAGATTTATATTCACAGGATCCTGATTTACAACTGGAATGATGCTCGGAAAGCTCTGTATCCGTGTATTACTTTCAGTTGTGTTTTGTATTATTTTTCCGCTGCAGTACTGTATTTAAATCTCTGATATTTATCGAATGTAATTTATTCATTTATACTCTGTATATTCTTGTATCTGATGGAATTGTTGTAATATGCAGTGAAATGTTCTTTCGTCTGCGTTCTATTTTTTCGTGTTCTCAAAGTATCTGCTCTTTCCTTCATGGGGAAGTAACAGGTCCTTTCAACATCTGAATCAATCAAATTTGAAAACATGAACATAGCTGGATGCATGGTGCAACATGATCAAAACCAAATCAGTTTTTCATAAACAAAGGTCATGGGTCAAACATAGAGTCTACACACAAGCACAGGTTCAAGAATGTTGAAATATGCATGGTGCAAACTGAATTTGCATGAGCTAAAGGATAGGAGTAAGTTTCATGTCGGCATGCAAGTTTGAGTATTGGAGACAGTGCATCTCAGTATGGACATGGCGGAATAGCAAAGCAATGTCACATAACAGTGCAAAGTGTCACATGGCAGAGCAAAGCAGAGCATATGCGTGCAACATCTTAGGTAAACAAAAATGTATGGCAAGTAATGAATCATAGAATCATTGCTTTTGAAATGTTTTTCAGAAATCAACAAAGCATCCAGAGCTACAAATCTTCCAATTCTTCTTTCCAGAATTCTAAAGGGATGTTATGGAAAAACGAATAAAAACTTCAAGTGCAAGGAGAGTAATTAAAGTGTACTCATGATGCAAAATTAATCATGCAGTTTTTTTTAATGTGTTTCCAGGTTTGGCAAAATATTTTGGGAAATCCAAAAACAAACATTTTTTGATAAGAATTAATTTAAAGCTTTCCTGAAATAGATGTTTTAGACATGGCAGAAAAAGGAAGGTTGAAGGAATTTTTAGGAATCATTCCCGGCAACAAATATTTCCAGAACACGTTTTGGAGCATGGAACTTTGGCAAGAAATCATTTTTGGTTTCAAACTTATTTCCACAATTGCTCAAACATTCAAGGGATTAATTCATGTATTTATAAAGGCCACAAATTCAAATTCGTTTCAAAGTAGGGAAAGTCAAAAGAGGAAACCGCAAATCAGCCAAGTCATCATTCAAGAAATCAGAGAACCAATTTAGGTTTTTGATTACCCTATACATATACTACAATATTCATCATCGGCATAATCAAAAGAGATCGAAATCGAAAACCAACAAAACAATTCAAAGAGAAAATCGAAGAAATCAAATTAGCAGAACTCATGGTTTTCGATCAAAGAAATTCCCAAATCGTAGACAAAGCAAGCCACAATGATTCGAGCTTCAGAGATAATCCATACATCAAGCAATCGATTTGATTTGGGGAAAATTTCAGAAACCCTAGTTTTGATTTCCACTTTCCAGCCGCCGCCATTTTCCAAAGCAAAGAGATCGGAGTAATAAAAGAAAGAAGGGTGAACCATTTCTAAAAGGGTCGGCCTAGTCTACTTGGTTAAAGGGAGTTGCTTTGCTTCCTTTTTAAATTAGGGTTTTGGTTTAATTTTTTGTATTTGATTTGTATTCATCCAAACAGTTTTCTAGAGTATGTAAAATTCTAGAGGATTCAGTTAGGGGTTAACTGACAGTTGCTAGAGTCTATAAAATTTAGGGTTTACTGGTTATGGGGTCGTAATCAGGGGATAACTGATCTAGGGGGTTAGACCGGTCTAGGGTTTTGAGCATAGGGTTAGTACAGGAGCAGGGAGTGTGAGTTTACAGGGTATGTAAGCGGGATATGTTATTAACTCCTAGTAGAAACCTTAGGAATGCAGGAGTAGGCAGGATTTTGCCGAAGCTGGGTATCTCTGTGTGTTATTTACTTTCTACATTTCTATTTTTGCTATATTATGTGATCTGTGATTTTTTAATAACTTGCAAAATTTCAATAAACCCTATTCACCCCCTAGGGTTAATCTAGATCCAACAAGTGGTATCAGAACAGGTATTTTCTGTTAATTCTAGAGTAATGGGTCATCCTAATTGTCAGTACTCTGAGTGTCCGTCCAGTCGTATTCCATCTATTTTTAATGGTACAGATTTTTAAATTGAAAATGAGAAATGGAGTTATATTTAAAATCTGTTGATATTAAATGTTGGGATACTGTTATTAATGGATTTGATATGGTTAGTAGAAATGATATCGGGTTTAATTCTCGTGCTATTCATATTTAATATTTGTATATTGATGATGTCTAATATAGCCTTACCTCCCATTGTTTGACGGCGCAGGAAATTTGGACAACTCTCAACATGCTAAATGGAAAAGAAGACAACAGCTCAAAACCCCAAAAGGTCAACTCAGTTTCAGATTTGTGCTTAACAGGTTGTACAGATGGAAATCTAGTTGGAGACTCAACATGAGATCTTGTAAAGATTTAATTTCTCGCTTAAATGATTTAACTGAATTTGTTGAGAACCTAAAGTTTAAAAATAAAATTCTGAAATCTGAAAATTCTGAGTTGCGATGCAAAAATAATGTTTTGAAATTAAAACCTAAAAACTCTGATTGTAAAGATTGTATTAATCTGAAATTTTATTTAGCCCATCTTAACGAATATTTTAGAAAACTCGAAAACGGAATTTTGATTTTGAAAAGTCATGAAGATGATCTAATTCATAAAAATAATGCTTTGCAAAAGGAGTTGGATAAGGTTAATTCCAAACATGAATTTTTTGAAAAGGAAAGTTTGATGAAAACTGAAGAGATTTTAAGAGAGCTTGAAACTGAAATTGAATAATTCAAAAATTCTGAAAAACTTGAATTTGAAAAACAAAAACATTTTGAATTTGACATTTCTTAGTCCAAAGCCAAAACCAAATTATTTGAATCTGAAAATTTGGTTTTGAAACAACATGATGTTAAAAGAAAGATCCTTAACAATCGTTGTTCAGATTTAATGAAAGATAATAGTGATCTTAAATCCAAAATCCAACAATTAGAATCAACCTTGGATAATTTCTCTAATGGGGAAAAATCGTTGAATATGTTGCTACAAAACCAGGTTTCTGTTGGAACTAAATATGGTATTGGCTTTGGGAAAATAATGTTTTTGAAAATGTCAATTCAAATGGTTTTAAAAATCCCTCAAGTTTCTTCAAGAAGGATAGTGTTGAAAAGTTGAACTCTTGATATTTCAAAAGTTCTTTGAATCACAAACGAGATAAGAATTTTTTGATAACAGTCTATCTAATCCATTTTGGACCCCAAAAAGAAATAAAATGAATTAATATAAATTCAAATAGATTTGGGTCCCTAAAGGAACTTCGGTAAATTCAGATGGATTGTTATACAAACAGATTTGGGTACCAAAGCATAAGAAAACAAGTAAGAGTGGTTTTACAAATTTTGTTAGACCACTCGATCCCTAAACTGTTAGGTACTGGAGGAGGCTAAGGAACTGCTTTGCTAAAAGGAAATTGATTTCAAACTGTTCTATATTTCTGCATCATTCATAGTTCCTTAGCCCAAGAGTGTGATGAGTTAGAGATCTTGGTTTACATTGATTTCAGGTATGATCTCTGGACTCGTCTTTGTAAATTCTTTTTCATTATTTATTCCTCTTTCTACCTCTTCTTCTTTTTATGGTTATTTGATTTGACACTGCCGTTTTTTTTTGGGCTTCCTTAACTTCCAATTGTAGAATTCATATTTCTGGAAATTCACTTCATTTGTATAAAAATCTAATGTTTTAGTCATTTCCAGATCTTGAATTTAAACTTGTAAATTTCTGCAATTGTTTTGAGGTTTATTCTCTGTTTTCTGAATTCATAACAGTGTTGATGTGTTCTTGTCATATCTTGAACACTATGATTTGAATTCTAAAATTTTAAAGATCTGAAAGTTTAATGAAATTTCACACACCTCTGCTATTTTGAGTTTCTTCTAATTCATTTTAGAAAAGTTTGAAATATTACACTCATTACAGCACACCAATATTTATCAGTCATGATAATTTGATTATTTTTCAGATTGGCTTGGATATCTTGAATAGTCTTGAATCACAATGATACATCTTGAAATTCATTTTTATTCATGATCATTATGGTTGAAATTTTTTTGTTTGAAATCATCTGAAATTCTTAATATTTTGAATATCACACACCTCTTAAATTTGAAATTAACAATCTTGTGTGACTGATTCAATATATCTCAAAACTTGACATTGATTCAAGTGATTTTTAATAAATTAATTTAATTTATGGATCATGAATATGTCTCAAGCTTGATGTAAATGATTTGAAATTACTCTTGTACTTATCAGTATTACTTGTGAAAATTTCTTTGAAAATCCAATCTTAAATCTCTATGTTATTTCATGGTTATTTGATTTAAATATTGGTTTGTTTAAAATCATTTGAAATTATTGATTTATTGAATCTCACACATATCTTGAATCTGAAATTAATAATCTGGTGTGATCGATCCATTGAATCTTTAGTTTTTCATATTTCTCAAATGATTTCAGATAAACGGTATTTTTGATCTTGAATCATGATTCATCTTTTGTGACCATCGGGAACTGATTTCTGTGCTGCTCTGATACTGTTTCAGATAACTGCTTGCTTTGATTTTTTGCTGCTCTGGTAAATGTTCCTAATTTGTTGTCTTGTCTACTTGGGCTTTGTGGCTAAAATTCTATTGTTTGAATTATCCTTGTTTGTCTCCAGTGTCATGTTATAATCCTCATTAATAGAGACATCAAGTGGTATCAGTTTAGAAGTGTTGAGTATTTTTCTGTATATATTCTTTAATCCCTCTTGTCTTGTATAGATCTGCATATTCCTCTTATAATTGATTTTCAATTTTAAAATTATTTATTGATTATTCAATTAGAAATTGAAATCAAAATCCAAATTGAACTATATTTATAATTCATCAAAATTATTATTAGATTATGAAATTGTGATGAATTGTAGCTGCAGTATATTTCACAACAAGAGGAGATTTTAATTAGATTTTCATGATGGTTGGACATTTATTATAATATCTTTGAATTGGCAATTATTTCACGACCATCTTCATTATCCATCACCCTTTTTCCATCCATCGTGATTTTAAACTAATGTGGAGAGTTTAATATATTTTTTTAAAATCTTTTTGAATAAACAGTGAAAATATTTGTGTTGAAATGCGACTATGTTATTTTTTAGAATTAGTGATAATTGAAATTTTTCAATGATTCCGGTACAGTTGATCATATGTCATAATATGATTAAGTTAGAAATTTGTTTCACAAACCATTTCCGTATCTACCACATTTCTATCATTCATATTGGTTTTATATACTGAGGAGTTTTTCTTTTTGAAACTGAAAATAAAAATAAAAATAAAAATAATATTCATAACTGTTTCTCTAACCTTATTTAAAAATCCAAGCTCTAGTTATGCATGGTTATGAGATTACTTATATTTAAGCTGCAACTGATCTCATTTAAAAATCCAAAATCTGGTTATGCGTGGTCAGTGTGCTCTTAAATAACAATAAAAAGATAAAGAAATGAAATAATGTGCTATAAACGGAAATTAATCCGAAATTCTCCTTGGTGTGTAAAAACTAGCCTACTAATCGATATTCTAATCTGTGAAATGTGTTGAAATCTTATGGCGTATTATGATTTGTTGATTGATATGTATTGGGATTTGAGATTATACGATTTTGTCACTTAAATTGAATTATTAATTATAGTCCAAATCCATCACTGTTTTTGCGCTCAATTTTATAAAATTCCTTTGGAAAATAATTGGAAATATATGTCTTTGAAACTCTCTCCATAATATATAAAATTCATCGTAATCCGTCATTCTCTACAATGTGAAATATTCCACTAGTTCTTAGTTTATTATGATTTTTGTTTGGCTGATTGATATTTATGATGACCTTTCTTCCTCGTAAGCTAAAATTATGTTTTTAGACATTTTTCATCCATATTTTAAATTCTTAATCCTTTTGAAGATAACAAAAGGAGGAGAATGGGTAGAGATTCTGATTTATGAGTGAATATTTTATAAATATTCTTAATTTTGAAAATTCATTCATTTCACTCATGCACAATTATAGGTGGGGTTTTCTGTTGCAACTGGAGCTAATAAATAGGGGGAGTTCAATATTCACTGGCAAACACATTTATTGTGCTCAAAATATTTTATTTGTTTGTCATCATCAAAATGGGGAGATTGTTGTATATGACGTAGTTGTATACACAATTTTATGATTTTTGTTTGATGATAACAACCAAATAAATATTATTTTAAATGTGTTTGTTACTGTACTGTTCTATATATACATCACAGATAGGAATATAATATTTATATTTAAATAGAATACGACTGTACAGACATTCATATATTCATACAGTATTTTATTTAAATATAAATATTATATTTCAACGGTACAACTATTTATTTCTCCACTATTTAAACACTTCATATGAGTTTGTACATATAAATAAACTGAATAAAATAGACAAGTTTTTTTGACAACAATAAAATAATATTTTATCTCAATCAAATTTGTTTGTTTCAAATATCAGTACAGCTTTCTAATTTCATACGCAGCTCCTCACTACAACATTCTGTCACTCTGTACAATTTCATGTATACATTCACTCGTATTGTTTATCACACTTGAACAGACATATACTGATACAATATTTATCCACTATCTTCTGTTTTCTGTCTTCACAGCGTCCTCACTGTCAGTCCAGTCATCATCTGGTTACCTGTCACATGAAAAACAAACAGAGTACACTGCAATAGAAATGAAACTGAACACATGCAATTTGAATTTATTTTAAAATTTTATTTGCCTCGGAATTTTGGTGTGTTTCTCATCATCTTTCATGACTTGATCTGATTTGTATATATTCATCTAGTACCTACTGATCAGCCTCAACATACCACACTGGTTTGCCGATCAGAACCAGCATCATAACTAGCTGATTCTGAACAGCCGCAACACAATGCAGCAGTTAGCTGATAATTAATTTACACATGCACGATATATGTATACACACACTATTGTGTATACACACACACACACATATGTACAGGTGTGCATAGGAATATATTCAAATACAAGGCAGAATCATGAAGTACACAAGTGCCAAGACTACATGAAGTACACAAAACAATGCAGCTGCCAAAACTAGTTCAGGTCACAACAGAAATAGTGCAACATATATGGGAGCAGCCAACATCAAGTACACAAGGGCCATGCCTACAAGTTCAAATATGCAATGTATTTCAATCATAAGGTCAGATCCTCTACATAGACAAGCCATGGACAAGGTTCTATTAGACATGCAACAATAATTCATGAAGTTGATAATGCTATGTCAAGCCATGCAGAAATACAAAAGAAAATGTTCAATACTGCATGGGGAACGAGCATAACAGTTTTAGCAGCATACATGAAGCTATACATGTGTGTACAACGAGAAAATGGTGAAGGCAATATGTTAATGTGCACATACAAAGTGGACAAGCACATGTGACATGTCAATGTACACAACAAGAGTTATTGGTGCAACAACAACTCATGAATGCAAAGTATTTCATAGTTACAATTTCAAGAATGGGAAGTCATAAATGCACACAAATACTTCTACATATACGTGGTCAGTGATTTACAAGTTGGTGCACGTAGCACACATGTCAGCATGGACTACGCGGATTCAAGTTAGGTCTAGCACAATACATGCTCAAATACATCTGAATAAAACAAGTTTGCAAACATGAAAATAGCTGGCTGCATGGTGCAACATGATCAAAACCAAATCAGATTTTCACAAGCAAAGGTCATGGGTCAAACATAGAGCCTACAAACAAGAACAGGTTCAAGAATGATGAAATATGCATGGTGCAAACTGAATTTTCATGAGTTAAAGGATAAGAGTAAGTTTCATGTCGGCATGCAAATTTGAGTATGGGAAACAGTGCATCTCAATATGGACATGGTGGAAGAGAAAAGCAGAATGTCACATAACAGTGCAAAGTGTCACATAGCAGAGAAGAGCAAAGCAAAACATATACATGCAGCATCTCAGGTAAACAAATATGTATGGCAAGTAATGAATCATGAGATAATTGCTTTTGAAATGTTTTTCAGAAATCAATAAATCAACCAGAGCTACAAATCTGCCAATTCTTCTTTCCAGAATTCTAATGGGATGTTATGGCAAAACAAATAAAAACATCAAGTGCAAGGAGAGCAATTAAAGCGTATTCATGATGCAGAATTAATCATGCGGTTTTTTTAATGTGTTTCCAGGTTTGGCCAAATATTTTGGGAAAGTCAAAAACAAACATTTTTGATAAGAATCAATTTAAAGCTTTACTAAAATCAATGTTTTAGACATGGAAGAAACAGGAAGGTTGAAGGAATTTTTTAGGAAACATTCCCGGCAACAAATATTTCCAGAACATGTTTTGGAGCATGGAAATTTGGCAAGAAATCATTTTCGGTTTCAAAATTATTTCCAGAATTGCTCAAACATTCCAGGGATTAATTCATGTATTTATAAAGTCCACAAATTCAAATTCATTTCAAAGTAGGGAAAGTCAAAAGAGGAAACCGCAAATCAGCTAAGTCATCATTCACAAAATCAGAGAACCAATTTAGGGTTTCAATTACCCTATGCATATACTACCATATTCATCATCGGCATAATCAAAAGAGATCGAAATTGAAAACCAACACAACAATTCAAAGAGAAAATCGAAGAAATCAAATCAGTAGAACTCACAGTTTTCAATCGAAGAAATTCCCAAATCATAGACAAAGCAAGCCACAATATTTCGAGCTTAAGAGATAATCCAAACATCAAGCAATCGATTTGATTTGGGGCAAATTTCAGAAACCCTAGTTTCGATTTTCACTTTCCAGCCACCGCCATTTTTCAAAGCAAAGAGATCAGAGTAATAAAAGAAAGAAGGTTGAACCATTTCTAAAAGGGTCGGCCTAGTCTACTTGGTTAAAGGGAGTTGTTTTGCTTCCTTTTTGAACTAGGGTTTTGCTTTAATTTGTTGTATTTGATTTGTATTCGTCCAAACAATTTTCTAGAGTATGTAAAATTCTGGAGGATTCAGTTTGGGGTTAACCGACAGTTGCTAGAGTCTGTTAAAATCTAGGGTTTACTAGTTACGGGGTCATAATCAGGGGATAACTGATCTAGGGGGTTAGATAAGTCTAGGGTTTTGAGCGTAGGGTTAGTACAGGAGAAGTGAGTGCGAGTTTACAGGGTCTGTAAGCGGGATCTGTTATTAACTCCTAGTAGAAACCTTAGGAATGGAGCAGTAGGTAGGATTTTGTCGAAGCTGGGTATCTCTGTGTGTTATTTACTTTCTGCATTTCTATTTCTGCTATATTCTATGATCTGTGATTTTTTAATAACTCTCTAAATTTCAATAACCCTATTACACCCCCCTCTCTAGGGTTAATCTAGATCCAACAATAGCAAGCCGGACACATGCACGCACAAGACTCCGTTGATTTCATGCGCTGTTGACACCGCCCCTTCGTTTTTGATCTCTTACAATTATCCCAGTAAGCATGTCCCTACTCCGACCTAGTTCGGAGTATTCGTTTGATACCTAGATGGGTTACTGACTGAAATGGGTCCCACACACAAGATGATACAAGCTCCCCCTAGGCTTGCATTTCACTACTAGGATTTCAATTGGTTATGCCTAACAGTCCAAATTGTAGAACAGGTTAAGTTATCGAGCCTATATATGTCAATATTACCCCACCGCCACAAGATTTACTTAACCCTCACTGATCCAAGCAAGTTTACTTAACAAAGTTGCATAACCCAAAGTATAACATAGGTTAAGTTTGTGGGCCTATATATATAAATATTACCCACTGCCACAAGTTTTATTTAACCCACCCATTATTTCAACCAAGTTTACTTAACCCCTATTCAAGTTAACATGCTCATACAATCCCTATGGATTCAACTAGGTTAAGTATTCCAGTTCGTTACCATGTCCATTTATGGTTATAATGGGCTAGACCTCCCACATTAGGCCTACAACTTGTGGATGCTGTATATGCCGGTCGAGTCCGGTCAGACTTCTTCCACAAGTTGGGCCTAACCTCATGTCTTAGCCCGTCTCGTATTTGTGCACTTAGACCCCTCACATTAGGTTCAACATTTGCGGTTGCTGGATATGCGGGTCGGGTCCGGACAGACTTCCACCACAAATGCAATCTAACCTTGTGTCATATGTGCCATTATAGTTTCTAATTACTGTAATCCTATGCATTTCAGTTATTTATTAATTATACCTATGCGTTTATAGGGGTTCATGCCTATTTTTCCTCAATTATGTTTATAATTAATTATATGCCCAAATTCATGTTCATAAACATTAAGTTATGCCAAACTTTCCATTTACAAATTATGTCCATTTTGTACCATTTTTTCCCTCATTACCATTTTAACGTATTCGCATAATTTAACGTCATGCCTAGGCTAGAAAGTAGCTAGGCTAAAATAAAAGGGAAAGATGATGGGAAGATGATAATAGTGATTATTCTAACATAACTGGCATATATATATATATATATACTGGCATAATAGGCATAATAATAATAAGGTAAACATAAAAACAGATCTAGTGAACATGTGATGATAAAACTATATCTAACATAATAAGGATGTCCTAATAGGCATGAATAGATCTAAATAAGGATTCATATGTCCAATTAGTAACAGATCTAAATTAACCACAACATGATAAGTACCAAATGATCTAAAAAGAATTAGATCCATAATAAAAAGTAGATTTGACATAATAACAGTTAAGATCCAAATCAGCTACAACATGATAGGTACATAATGATCTAAATAGATTTAGATCTATAATCAAAAAGTAGATCCAACATGATAACGGTTAAGATCCAAATCAACTACAACATGATAGGTACAAACTAATCTAAATGGAGAATTAGATATAAGCAAGGTTTTAACTGTCCAAATAATGACAGATCCAAATTAGCAACAAACATTGGTAAAGGTTAAGATCCACAAATGTGACATGATAAATAAACCACAAGTGCATTAAATCTATAAAGGTAGATCTAGTATGATAAAGTTTAAGATCCACAAATGTTACATGATATATTAACCACAAGTGAATTATATCTATAAGGTAAATCTAGCATGATAAAGTTTAAGATCCACATCATAGTTATATCACAGATTCAAAAGTCCCAATAGATCTGATATGATAAAGATTTAGATCCAAGTCATAGAATATTATAGATTCACATATTATGATAGATCCAATATGATTCAATCGCAGGCATATATCCAAATCACAGTCATATCCCGTTTACTTTTAATCATTTAAATCTAAAAGTAACTAACTCATAGTGTTTGGATTTTAGAAGATAGAAAAGAAATTGTTGGTGTTGAATCTCAAATCTATTCTTGAAATACTTGAATCTTTAAACTAGATTTGCAGAAGAAGAAAAGATTAGATTCAATTCAGGCACTGACAACATTCGCCTCCATTGTTTTTAGTATGAGAAAACAAGAGAAATAAGGGTATATTTATAGCTGCCAGTCTCCAGAATTCGAATGCCACCTCATCCCTAGGGGGAATCGGGCCATGAGTCGACACCCACTTGGGTCCATATGCCCAAAACTACTCTGGGCGCACTTGGCAGGTGCGCCAGTGTAAAACTGCCTTGGCGCACTTGTCAAGTGTGCCAGTTATCCCTGTTTTAATTGTCAAACTTCTACCGTTCATAACTTCTTCATACGTTAGCCGTTTTACGCAAATTAGGTGTCTATCTTGACCAAAATTTCGAGAGGGACGCAATGACGTAGTCCATTTCCCTTAATTCATGATACTAAATTAATTATTATTTAATTTATCCTCTTTAGTGTAGTTGAAATACAGGGTGTTACATTCTCCCCTACTCAAAGGATTTCGTCCCCGAAATCTCCAAGTTAAGAAGAAATATATCCTACCATCCATCATCCATATACTCATCCACAAATCACAGGCATCCATTGTCGTTAAAATTTTCTAATGCTTATATGATCATATGCAAAGGTGTGTGTGTATGTCCCAACACTAATGCGAAAGATCAGACGGTCTACTGATTCAGTCGACCTCCTTAATGTGATGTATGTTAGTGCCTTGAATCCAACATGAATGCAAATAATCCTATTATAACATGTAAGTTCTATATGTGTGCACAATTATCCATTCAAATGCAACATCCATATGATGATACATCCATTTTCATCCATTAAAAGAAAGAAAAAAATGCACACACATCCATATGCAGTATGAGAGTGATTGAGCCGATCTAGGGCCTAATGTGTGTGCATATGCATCCACGAGAAACTACTTGCATCTACTTGCATTCATCAAACATAACATGTCTCAAACACATGTTTACAATCATGGGATTTCCTACCTAAAGGTCGAAGATTCGATCGATAGGATATACTCAGATGATAGAAGCAAGTGAGAATAAAAGCTTTGGAAAAAGATGTTAAGAACATAGTCCCAAAAAGGAAAGGATATGAAGCATGATCTTTGTCTTCTATCTCCCAAGTCGCAACCTCGCCGTCTTCTCCCCATTGAACTTTTATTAACCTAACCTCTCTGTTGTGCAGTTTCTTAACCTCTGATTCAAGTATATGGGTAGGAACTTTTCTAATTGCCGCCTCCCATTCTACCTCTACTTCCTCATGCATGTTCAGCTCAACTACCTCTGCTGTGTCGTGTAGACACTTTGATAATTTAGAAATGAGGAAAAACATCAAGAATATCCACACATATGCGAAGCGAGCTGTACGCCTTAGTTGCGAATTCCACCAGAGCACCCCATTTAGATATGCTTCGCCTAATAAACTCTTTCTCAAGCAGCTCCCCTACTTGCTTGCTAAGCTCCCTCCTTTCTCGTGAAACCATGTGGCGCACGGGTCATGCAACTGGCTTTGAATTGTCTATCAAATATATACGAAAATTGATCGCGCGCCTTGGAGATAAACCCCAAACCTCCTCAAAACATATGGATACTCAAGGACTACCACTACAAACCGTAGATCATTGATAGATGCATCAAGAGATTCTAGGAAACTAAGCATGACAGACCTTTTTGGGTCACAAGAAATCTCGAGGGTGTTCCTATGGCTAGTCAAAAGTCGAAATACCCTCCCTTCACAATCGAGAATGGCACCGTACGTAGTTAGCCAATCCATCCCTAGAATCAACTCATAGCCCATGAATCTGAGCACATACGCGTCGCACTCGAACTCGATGCCCTATATAGATATTCTCAAACCCCAGCAAATCATGGATAAATGAGCCGAACCACCAATGTGTTTTGAGACAACAATGGGATCCACTACTATAATAGTATTTAAGTGCAGAGATTCAACCACAAAACTAGATATAAATGAATGCGAAGCGCTAGAATAAAAAAGAGTTCTTATAGGATGATTGGAAAGAAATATCAAACCTTCCACAGAAACTTTCCTACCTCGATCTGGAGCACCGATCGCGAGAGCATGCACTTGCCCTCCAGAAGCTCCTTCCCTTTGACCTTATCCTTATTTCTTCGGGCAATCCTTAATAAGATGCTCGACCTCTACACAATGGAGACAAGCGTTCTTCCTTCTTCTGAAATCTCTGCTTACATGACCCACGTGTCCACAATTAAAACATTTCCTCTTGTCTCGAGCATTGTCGTTCTTTCCTCCCTTATGTTGTATTTCCTCATCCTTAGCTTCTTTCTTTTCAGCTTTATATTCCTCATGCATTAATGCCATATCAACGAGGCTTTCAAAAGTAGCTCCTATTGGAATATGGGGAATAGCTAACCCATGAACGGGTTCATTTAGTCCTTTAACAAACCACAAGGCCTTCTTATGCAGAGTGTCTACTAGTTCCAAACCGAATCCAGCTAACTGGTTGAATTTGTTCACATATTCTTTAATAGTCATGTCTCCTTGTTTGAGTGCCAAGAACCTCTCCGTTTTCATGCTTTTCTCAGCTTGAGAAAGAAACTTCATTTCAAACCTCTGTCTAAAGTCATTCCAAGTTTCCACCGGACCCCCCGCTTAGGTTACTTCCCACCAGAACGAAGCTTCATCCTTCAGTAGCCAGGCAGCCAACTGAATCACTTCAAAGATTACAAACAAGTCCTTGATCCCCTTGAGCCAATTCCTTGCCTCTACGAATGTCTCGGTTCCATGGAATGGCTTTTCTCCCATAGCACGAAAATCTTTGCAGATCTTGGAAAAATTATCTACACGCGGAGGAGGAGGAGGAACAAAGGGTGCGGTTGGGGGAGGAATGTTTCCTTGGCCTTCGGTAGGCGTTGTGGAGTCCCGATACGGAACCAGTCTGGTATCGTAACACTCTCTGGGATATTAGGTTCCCCAGACATGCTAAAAATAAAAGGAAAGAGATTTAGACAAAGGATCGAAGGATATTACATATGGCTTTGGGAAATATGTTTTTCAAAGCAGACTTTTCTTTTAGAAAAATGCTTTCTTTTAAGACCTTTTTAAAATAATTTCAAAAACTTTTATCCAATCTAGTAACTTTCAGCTCTGGTGCCAAGAGTGACACCCCAAGTCCGTTATTGTCACTCACTAAGGGAATGCATTAAGTTTCGTGAAGCGTTATAGGTAAACAGAAATAGAAATATTACAAGACAGACATAAAAGCAACAGCAGAATTTTAATTTTAATTTCAAACATAAATCATAACATCGTGGTCCAAAATATCACAAGTCTAAAACTACATTAAAGCCACTACAAAAATATGAAACTTTCTGTCTTGTTCCATCAGAGTACATAAAAAGCATAATTCCTCAAAAAGAGATAAAGCCATAGTAGAGACAAGAACTTGAGCAATACTTCAGAAGCTGCTCCAAGCAATATAATAACCGAGTCCTGACTAAGCCTGAGAATTCCCTACCTGAGAACCTGAGGGGAAAACGGAAGAAAGAAGAGGAAACAAAAAGGGTTGGACATAAAGTATGGTGAGTCCAGTTACTTTTAGCAAGTAAATAAATAAAAGTAGCATGACAGACATATAAAGTGGATAAGAGAGATATCATCCTAACAGGTATGTGCGACAAGGTAAACATGATAGAGTGTATTATGTCTCTCTAATGATTTCTCTGCACTACTACTAGTATATCCAGAATGAGATGATCCCCAAATGTACGAAATGGTAGACTTAGGCATAATTCTGGTGAGTGGTTTTAACCACATACAATGCACAGGCAGCCACAATAACGGACACCTAAACTTACCAGAGTCTAGATGTACCCTAATTACGTACTACCCTAATTGATTGGCTCCCTACTCCGTGAATACCATGTGCTTTCCCCACAGTAGGATGTATCACTTCCTAAAGTGGAAACCCTTCATTTTCAAGATGTGCACAACTATATCCACTGATGTCAGAACGTCTTAATTCCCATAGCAAGCTGGACCCATGCACGCACATGACTCCGTTGGTTTCCTACGTTGTTGACACCACCCCTTCATTTTGGATCTCTTACAATCAGCCTAGTAAGCATGCCCCTACTCTGACCTAGTTCGAAGTACTCGTTTGATACCTAGATGGGTTATTGACTGAAACGGGTCCCACACACAAGATGATACAAGCTCCCCATAGGCTTGCATCCCCACTACTAGGATTTCAACTGGTTATGCCTAACGGTCCAACATATAAAACAGGTTAAGTTGTCAGGCCTATATATGTCAATATTACCCCACCACCACAAGATTTACTTAACCCACACTAATCCAAGCAAGTTTACTTAACAAAGTTCATAACCCCAAAGTATAAAATAGGTTAAGTTTGTGGGCCTATATATATAAATATTACCCACCGCCGCAAGATTTACTTAACCCACCCACTGTTTCAACCAAGTTTACTTAACCCCTATTCAAGTTAACATGTTCATACAATCCCTATGGATACAACTAGGTTAAGTATTCCAATTCGTTACCATGTCCGTTTATCGTTTTAATGGGCTAGACCTCCCACATTAGGCCTATAGCTTGTGGATGCTGGATATGTCGGTCGGGTCCGGGAAGACTTCTTCCATAAGTTGGGCCTAACCTTGTATCTTAGCCCGTCTCATATTTATGCACTTAGACCCCTCACATTAGGTTCAACATTTGCGGTTGCTGGATATGCCGGTCGGGTCCAGGCAGACTTCCACCACAAATGCAATCTAACCTCGTGTCATAAGTGCCATTACAGTTTCTAATTACTGTAATCCTAGGCATTTCAATTATTAATTGATTATACCTATGCCTTTATAGGTGTTCATGTCTCTTTTTCCCCAATTATGTTCATAATTGATTATATTCCCAAATTCATGTTAATAAACATTAAGTTATGCCAAACTTTTCATTTACAAATGATGACCAATTTATACCATTTTTTCCTCTCATTCGCATTTTAACGTATTCGCATAATTTAACGTCATGCCTATGATAGAAAGTAGCTAGGCAAAAATAAAAAGGAAAGATAATGGGAAGATGACAATAGTTGTAACGAACCGCATTCTAAGCATCGAAGGATCATAGGATATTTATTTCTTTCACATACGAAGTCGTATGGGGGAGACGACTATTGGGGTCATTCCCCATGTTCATGATTTTTGCCGATTTTTAAATGACCGTTTTGCCCCTAGCTGATCTTGTTTCGTCCATAACTTTTGATTGGAATGGAATTTTGACCTGAAATCACTTCCATTAGATCCGGATGATGGTTTACCTTTCCGTAGAGTGGTCATATGTGACAAACGGACTTACCATTTGGGAGATATGGATGAAATAAGGTTTAGAAGGTGAAAAACCGCTTAACCGGGCCAAATGAGATGATTAGTGAATGGGCCCATAACCCATTTCGGGATTAGGGTTATGGGAAGGCTGAAATGAGCTACGTATTCATTCTATTTCAGTTTTCTAGCGGCCATTTACCTCTTAGGAACCCTAACAATGGCCTCCAACTTCTAGAATCATCTCTAATCACTCTCTAATCAATAGCCTACTATTCACCAAATTAAGGAGAAATAGCACCAAAGCAAGGTTGGAGCTGTTGTTAGACATTGGTATTCGGCCAAAGTAGAGGAGTTTCAGTTCTGAAAGTTTTAATTGAGGCAAAGGTGAGTGATTAGCATTGTTTTTAATCTAATTACAGTTAATTAGGGTGATTAGTGTTAATTAACGAAATTATGCATGTTAAAAATCTAGAAAAATATTTATAAATTTCGAAATATTGTTTTAGGCCTCTGTTAGTTAATTTGGTTAAATTTTGCTAATCCTATCATTAGATTTGTTTAAACATGCTTAAGGGAAAAACATGGTTTTTGGGTATGTTTGATCCGTTTTGACATATCAAATTGTTGTTTTAGTGTTTGTGGTCAATTATACATGTTGCTATGACTGTTTGGAATGATTTGTGATTGTTTAGAAAATTTAGATTGGTTGGAAACTCCGTCGAATGGCGTAAACAAGTCGCTGGACAAAGTGCAGGAAATGTGCAGAGACCGGATCGGATCCCCCGAACCCCCACTCGTGGAGTATGCATCACGACCTGGAGTTGAAGTCATGAACCGATCCGCCTCATTTTGTCTGAACCGACCTGCTTATATTATGACCTGGGGAGCACGAACCGAACCAATGCCAGGGCTCACGAACCCGAACCAAAGTTCACGACCGACCCAGTGGAGTGGTGCGACCCGAACCGACTCGGAGAGGAGCTCGCGGCCGACCAGATGACCCTTTCCGAACCGATGTAGCCCCATGATCCGGAGCTTGGTCGAGCAGGGAGGGACCGAACCGACTTGGATAGGGAAATCCGACCCGACCCGATGTGGATGATCACAGACAGGGCTACTTCGAGGAGCACGGTCTGAAGCAAAGTGAGGTGAAGAACCGAACCGATCCGGAGGAGATGATGACCAAAACCCGAGATGCAAAGGTAGTCCAAATAGGAAGTAGAACCCAGGATCCATTTGGGAACCAAACGAGTTAACTTCATGAGTTGGGCTTTACTGCGGGACGTGTGCAAAGGAGTTATCGACGTCCATAACTATGATCCACCACCAAGACAGATTTTAGGCTACGGATCATTGCAATGGGGTAGTTATTACTCCATGGGGCAGAGTGATCGTAGCATGGATATGAGCCAGTGCAGTGGAGTTGTTATGACTTCATGGGGTAGAGTGGACATAGCAAGGACTAGTGGCTATGGATCAATGTAGTGGTGTCATCATGACCCCATAGGGCAGAGTGATCATAGCAAGGATTTGGGTCATCAAGGCGGTGGATATCGTATGCTTTACGCACTGAGTGAGAGATGTGAGGATGGTTGCTATGTTTGATTGTTTGATCACTATGACATGCACACACCCCCACCCCTGCATCTTTACACCATATGTTAGAGTCACCTTAGAGTACTGTACATCCTGTTGTGCTAACTCTTTGGTTGTAGGTCCAGGTTCAGGTATGGTTTAGTATACCTGTTATTGTTCTGTTTTGCTACTTATCGCTCATACTAGACTTTTGTCTGACCCAGAGTTTTATGTCTCTTCTTATTACTCTGGGTGCTCTTAAACGGGCAGAGTAGAGACAGGTTAGCTGGTTGTGCACGAGTAGCTGTCCGGAGACGAGCAGGAGGCTTACATGTACTATTCTCTATATATTCTCCTTGTGTCGTTGCTGGTAACTACTTTGGGCATTTGATATACACGTAAATGTGTATATTTTATCTACATATTTATCTTATTTTATCTTTTAAATAATTGATATTGTGCATTTATAGTTGTGTTTACAGATTATTTTTGATGAATGGATTAACGCACTTAATTGTTGAAAAGCTTGAAGAATTTGTGCGAGAAGAGTGTTGAATTTTAGAGTTGGATTAAAGCTTGAAGACCTGAAGAAAAGTTGCTATTCAATCGCCTTCTTCTGCATATTTCAAAGACAAGATTCAATGCTTTTCCATAACGATCACGTGGAGTTGTTATTCATTCTCAAGTCAATTGGAGTTGAAGCCCGCAACCTATTTTCCATGACATCTGCATGCATTCACATTGGTCTAGTTGCTAATTGGGCTAAGTTATTTGTCCCATATCATGTAATTTGCAAGGCTTCTCATTCATGCGCTGCACGCGTTCACACTGAGCTATTTGATTAATGTGTTATTTTGAAAAAGGGGGTTTTTGTCCCATATTGTGGAATTTGCCAAGTAGCCTTGGCCAATACAACTATAAATACCTTGTATCTTATTCATGTAAAAACACACTTAGTTTTATTCTGTAATTCTCTTCTTGGAATAAAACTCTTATTCCTTTCTCCCAGTTGTTATTTTATTTTATTTATGTTTATGTTATTTAGTTTCTGCTTCTCTTCTTCTTTAGCTATGTCTAGCTAATCCCCTTTGATTAGGGGGTGATGACGCTAATAGATATGATTCAATATGAATCATATAGCCAAAGAGATTAGAACCTCATGTATGTAGATCTAGATCTGAACTAAGGGTTAGATCTGAACCTTCATACTCTGTGTCGTTTAAGAGCTATGCTCCTTCACAGGGTATATTCGTGTTCGATCTAATGCTTATCAGATTTAGATCTAACTTTTAGGATTTTAGAAATAAAATAGTGAATCTGTCCTGATAACCTATGGTTGTTTAAGAGCTTAGCTCCTACATAGGCTATACTTGTTGTTATTCACATATTTGTTTCTAGAAACCTAATTATCGTTGATTCATGTTTGTGACAGAAACATGAATTAGATCTGATTAATCTGTTTGGCTATTGATGAATATTAATCTAATTTATGTCATCACTCCCTAATTGTTTTCTTTAATTATATAAATCACTCTTTTTTATTTAATTGCTGTTATTTTCTGTGTTTTCAATCAATCAAATTCCTGGAATAACTTGATTGGATTTACTAATTTAAATATTTTTGGTCCCAGAGTTCGACACCCTCTACAACAATCCTTGTTGTTTAGGAAGGCCGAACGGATTTTACAGTTGTTTACAATTGTATAATTTGTTCGCACACAAATTTCGGCGCCGTTGCCGGGGACCAAAATAATTTTTATTTGAAGATCCTTCGGGTTATATTGTTGTTTTCTTCTTTTTCCACAAAAAAACACAAAAATATTTTATTTTTATTTGTGTTAGTTTTATTTTTAATTTTTTTATTTTATTCCTTTTGTTGTCTTTTATATATAGCAGAAAATTCTTGATTGGTTTGATTTGGTGTTAGTCAGTGATACTACAATCTTCCTACCAATAGAAAAAAAATTTGCAATTTTTTGTTTGATTTCTTTCCTCTTTCATTGCTTTTAATTTCTTTCCCATTACACTGTATTCCATTTTTCAATAGTATCTATTTAAAAAAAAAACTTGCCTTTTATTACAATTCCTTTCCATTCTTTTCTTTCCAAATTCGACAAGTTTCTCCTTTTACAATATTTAAAAAAAATTTACATATTTTCTTTTTGCTATTTATTTTCTGATTCTTTCTCTGCCTTCTACCTAGCAATTCCTGCCATATTCAATCTCTCGACAGAATCTCTGGCCAACTCACATCAGCCACCACAAGTCAACATCTCCATCTACCCTACAGCAATTCTTTCCTCACCGCTGCAATACCCAATCCGCAATCACCATAAAGCAAAACGCTGTGCCTCACTGCCTTTCATATCCATAAACCATCGCCCTTTAAACCATACTCAGCAAACAACCACTGCTCACTTTCCAACCATCTTCTCCTCGGACTGTCGAAACAGCTCAATCCATTCATTTCCATTGCCTGCAAACACTTCACATCTTCCCTTCAAAACATTTCAACTCTACTGCTTCACTCCATTCATTCCCCCGTCCACCACCATACCCATCTCCACCATCCATTCACCTGTTCACTGCAGTTGCATCAACCAAACAGTACCATCGACAACGTCCAATACAACCTGCTTTTCTCTTACCAACAACCGCTGGTGCAAAAAAATCCCTTATCTCATAAACGCCACAAGCAACTCATCACCAACGCACTGCTCATGCATCATCTACCCTAATCCATACCACGTTCAAGCCTCTAACTACTTCCTTTACAACTCTACAGTATACCCAAATCATCACCGAACTCCCATACACAAACCCCTTCAATTCGACACTACAGACCCCAATTCGATTTCAAAAAAAAAACCTCATCAGCATCACTACCCAAAGAAACGCCTTCACGGTCTCACAACCAAACATCATCACCCCACATCTATCTCCTCGGATCCGCCTACGAAACCCTCTCCACAAGTCAAAATCGCAGCACAAACCCCAGCAGCATCCCTTACCATCTACGAACCCCAATTCCTAAGTCGTAACCTAAATTGAACCCAAAATCACCACCTCAACGCCTTCAAATCCATCCCCAGATTTCAAGAATTTTTCTTTCGAATTGATGTGAAATTAATTGTGTGTGTCTCGAAATTAAAAAAAAAAAAGACCGACGGTTGCCATTTTTTTCTGGAGAAATAGTCGGTTGGAATGTTGATTTGAGGAGCTCGTTTTCAATTAAGAACTAGGGTTGGCCCGCGTTCTAGTGGGTTTGGGTTGCAATTACTTTTGGGATTCGTTTAAGGTTGTGTCAATGTTTTAATTTTTGTTTGGATTAGTTTTAGTTTTTAGGGTCGGTTAACTTTTAGTTGGGCTTGCAATTTTTTTCTCATTTTAGTTCGCATTTTAACTCGTTAGTTTTTGCTTTTTAGTTTCTTTTGTTTTTTTAAAAAAATTCATTTCCTTGTTTTCATTTTGTTTTTCACTCATTTGATTTTTGTTTTCATTCTACTTTTCTCTCTCTAAAAAAAAAGGGTTTTTGGAAAAAAAATTCGAAAGCAGGTACAGTGGTAATTTGAAATAAGTCATAATTTTTTTTTCCGAGCTCCTAGCCCGAACCCGTGCCGCAGCGCAGTCAAACAATTAATAGGAGGAGACAACAACAGAAAGCGGCGGACAATTCAGGGTTTGAGCGGTTGCACATCAAGTGGGGTGTGAACGCGCTAGCGCTACCCAATTGCACTGGAGGGACTGCCGATCACTGTAAAAATTTCTTAACTCTACAGGTGCTCTGCTGCAAATAAAAAAAATAGACATTGCTTGTAAAAATCTTCTGCAGGGGCAACGGCTTGCTTGTAAAATCTTTTAATTTCTGTGATTATTTTTCTGCATCTGTATTCATTCTGTTAAGGGCAATACCCCAATTCACATAAGGTGAGGGATTTCATCACCCTTTCCTTAGGCCACAAACTGCATTCATTGTAGAATCTAACTAATAATAAAGGTTAGACGTTGGACATAAGGGAGTCGCGGGCTCATCTAGGGCTTAATTGTATTTTGATAGTTGATTCATTTGGAATGAATTATTTCTTGGTGTCTAGACTACGGCAGAGAAATAACCGTTTATAAATATTACGGTGACTCGTAAATATTATATCGGTTGTTACTCTGAAGGTACTTAAACCTTCGGCTGCATTGCTAGGGTGATTCCTGGTGCACCGATAACTCCTATCTGTTAACTGGCTGAGAAATCTTTTGGTCTAAGTAATCAAACGTGTCACTATATAATTTTGAGTTGGGAGCCATCAAAGACAGAAAATTTCATTGTAGCTAATTTTTGTGTGTGATTGTTTTATGTATAAAAAAAATCAAAATTCCTCAAGAACAAATAAAAAAAATTTGAAAACAAAAGGAAAAAACTTTTCTTCTCTCTCTCACCTCTTTTTGAACTTCTCCATTGTTTAAATCTTGTTGGCGAACTCTTTTCTTCTTCTTTCTAGTGCATGCAAACTTGAACGATGCCCAAATCAATTATACGACCACTGAAAAAGAACTTTTGGCAGTTGTTTTCGCTCTAGAAAAATTCAGGCCTTACCTAGTTGGCTCACACATCACGGTTTATACCGATCATTCCGCACTTAGGTACCTTTTCTCTAAAAAGGATGCTAAGGCTCATCTCATTCGTTGGATCCTTCTACTTCAAGAATTTGACCTTACCATTAAGGATAAAAAAGGATCCGACAACATTATTGCGGATCACTTGTCTCATCTTCCAAATGCCCCATCTTCTTCTCTTCCGATCAACGAGAATTTCCCCGATGAACAGTTGTTTTCTCTATCCACTGATCCTTGGTTTGCTGACATTGTCAACTACTTAGTCACCAAGCAGACCCCTTCTTTTTTGTCTAAGCAGGATAAACACAAATTCTTTTCTCAAGTGAAACATTTTTATTGGGACGACCCCTATCTTTTCAAATACTGTCCAAACCAAATCATTCGAAGGTGTGTTCCCGACACTGAAACTCACAATGTCCTCTCTTTTTGTCATGACCAAGCCTGTGGTGGTCAATTCGGTCCTAAAAAGACAGCCGAAAAGGTTCTCCAATCGGGTTTCTACTGGCCCAACCTTTTCAAAGACGCGTACGAATTTTGCAAAACTTGTGATCGATGTCAATTCTTAGGGAAAATTTCTAAATGGAATATGATGCCCCTAAACCCCATTCTAGAGGTCTAAATTTTTGATGTGTGGGGTATAGACTTCATAGGACCCTTCCCTAATTCTTTTGGGAACCTTTACATTCTCTTAGCTGTTGATTATGTTTCCAAATGGGTCGAAGCTGTACCATGCAAAACAAACGATAACAAGGTTGTTGTGCGCTTCTTGAAAGAAAACATCTTTTCTAGGTTTGGCACACCTCGCACAATAATCAGTGATAATGGAACACACTCCTGTAATCGTTCTTTTGAAGCTCTCATGAGAAAGTATTCGATAACCCACAAGTTATCCACTCTGTACCATCCTCAAACTTGTGGGCAGGTTGAAGTATCGGATAGGCAGATTAAACAAATCCTTGAGAAAACTGTGAATCGAAATCGCAAAGATTGGTCCCAAAAGTTAACCGATGCTCTTTGGGCTTACCGCACTGCTTTTAAAACAAACTTAGGTATGTCCCCTTGTCGGTTGATTTTTGGCAAGCCATGTCACTTACCAGTTGAACTAGAACATCGGGCGTTATGGGCAATAAAAACTTTGAATATTGATTTAGAGCAAGCAGGTGAACATAGGAAGCTTCAACTTAATGAACTTGATGAAATTCGAAATGATGCCTATGAAAATAAACGAATTTACAAGGACAGAACAAAAGTTTTTCATGATAAATCAATTTTACGTAAAACTTTCATGCCAAGTCAAAAAGTTCTGTTGTATGACTCAAAACTGCATTTATTTCCGGGTAAGTTAAAATCTAGATGGACAGGACCTTACACTGTACGGACTGTTTTCCGTATGGTGCGGTAGAGATTGAGAATCCAACTGATGGATCGTCCTATAAGGTCAATGGTCAACGCCTTAAACCTTACTTGGAACCAATACCCAACCAAGAGGAAGAGCTCATGGTCCTCTATGAGCCACATTACATTCGGTAAGACGCACTAACCCTCTTTTTTACATATGTAAATATTCTCTTATTTGTTTTTCCCTTTCACTAAGATATGTCTGATTAAGACTGTGAGGACACAGTCACACTCAAGTGTGGGGGGGAATTTACATTACATCAGCAATCAAATTTTATGAACTAGGTCATTCATTGAACAAGGATTAACTTAAACTCATAAATAACACCTTAGTTCTAGTTTGATAATTTGAATTTTTGGGTGATGGGAATGAACATTATTTATTCATTGAATTGTAATGTGTCTTTTTAAGATGCTAGCTTGAGACTGTGCAGACGTTAGTCGTGTTCTGGAGTAAGCGTGTCAGCCCTTGTTATACATGTTAGAATGTGCAAGTAAAAAAAATAAAATAAAAAATCAAATAATAATGATTTTGCACTTACATTTGTTGGATTTTCTGAGTTCGTTTTCATGCATAATATTTTCTTTTCCACTCAAAATTTCAAATCGTAAGTTCTAAAATCCACTTGGCCACATTAAGGAGAAATGACTCATTGTAGCGTTCTTCTTCAATACCCCACATTATTCGAACCCAAGTTTTAGTCGAATTACATCCATGTTTCGACAAGTTTTTCTTATATTGGTATACTTAAGAACCTTGTACTGATTTATTTTCAAAGGTTCAGAAACGTCACTTTTAATACCAATATTACACTACCCACTCTGTACTTGTTTTAAGGTAGGATAAAATATAACACATCTTATTTTATATGGGTTATCTATCTTACAAAACTTTGTTTGTCATTCCTTTCAGCTTTTTATATAACATCAATCCAGACTTGTGTGTTGAATTAGGGTTATAGAAATAGAGTAACTAGGGCACAAAACTTTCCTTTCATGAAGTGTTGGTTTAGTAGAGGAGGAATCAAATGAAATAATGTACGGCATCATTCCATTCCATCTCCATTCATAATGCAAAAAAAAAGGAAAAAGAAAAAAAAAGGAAAAGAAAAAAAATGAAATAAAGAGAGAGTCTCTCTGAATAAAATAGTCATTCATCATTCTTGACTATAAAGCATTCAGTTCCATTCCATCCACATCCATTATACCTTACTTGGAAGTGTGGATTGTAGTAGAGGAGATGAAAGGAAATAAAAATGTTCATATGTGCCTTAGTATTACTTTATCTTTTGTAGCTTGAAGTTCAACCAATACACTTGCCCTCTTATCTATAATATTTTTAGAACTTACAAAAAAAAATCCTTCATCTATGCATAACTCATATCCATTACATTACAGTTACATTGGTGCAAAATTATTTAAAAAATAATAATAATAAAGAAATGATTGGGTGCACATTGTCGATGTGTAGAACTTTGGTTGACACCACGCTCTTAACCTTCAAGACAATTACAGTGTTATCAAGGAATTACGATTCAGCTTGAAAATTTTTATTCATTTTTGCACTAATTACGGGATGGACAATTTGGGGCTAAACCGTTATTATTGAAGTTAGGTGAAATCCTTGGAATATAAAAGACCTTAAATATATTACTTGATTAATCCGCGTACACAAGGCGCTTTGGATTTTGTGGGTAGTATCCGCTGAAAACCCTCACGAGACAACACTCGTCCTACTAGGGACACCTAGGGGTTTAACGGCTTGTTGCATACGCTAAATGCAATCGTGTTTCCTACGAAAGTGTGACATATCTTAGTTTAGTTTATTCGAGGACGAATAAAAAGATAAGTGTGGGGGTATTTGATATACACGTAAATGTGTATATTTTATCTGCATATTTATCTTATTTTATCTTTTAAATAATTGATATTGTGCATTTATAGTTATGTTTACAGATTATTTTTGATGAATGGATTAACGCACTTAATTGTTGAAAAGCTTGAAGAATTTGTGCGAGAAGAGTGTTGAATTTTAGAGCTGGATTAAAGCTTGAAGACCTGAAGAAAAGTTGCTATTGAATCGCCTTCTACTGCATATTTCAAAGACAAGATTCTATGCTTTTCCATAACGATCACTTGGAGTTGTTATTCATTCTCAAGTCAATTGGAGTTGAAGCCCGCAACCTATTTTCCATGACATCTGCATGCATTCACATTGGTCTAGTTGATAATTGGGCTAAGTTATTTGTCCCATATCATGTAATTTGCAAGGCTTCTCATTCATGCGCTGCACGCGTTCACACTGAGCTATTTGATTAATGTGTTATTTTGAAAAAGGGGTTTTTGTCCCACATTGTGGAATTTTCCAAGTAGCCTTGGCCAATACAACTATAAATACCTTGTATCTTATTCATGTAAAAACACACTTAGTTTTATTCTGTAATTCTCTTCTTGGAATAAAACTCTTCTTCCTTTCTCCCAGTTGTTATTTTATTTTATTTATGTTTATGTTATTTAGTTTCTGCTTCTCTTCTTCTTTAGCTATATCTAGCTAATCCCCTTTGATTAGGGGGTGACGACGCTAATAGATATGATTCAATATGAATCATATAGTCAAAGAGATTAGAACCTCATGTATGTAGATATAGATCTGAACTAAGGGTTAGATCTGAACCTTCATACTCTGTGTCGTTTAAGAGCTATGCTCCTTCACAGGGTATATTCGTGTTCGATCTAACGCTTATCAGATTTAGATCTAACTTTTAGGATTTTAGAAATAAAATAGTGAATCTGTCCTGATAGCCTATTGTTGTTTAAGAGCTTAGCTCCTACATAGGCTATACTTGTTGTTATTCACATATTTGTTTCTAGAAACCTAATTATCGTTGATTCATGTTTGTGGCAGAAACATGAATTAGATCTGATTAATCTGTTTGGCTATTGATGAATATTAATCTAATTTATTTCATCACTCCCTAATTGTTTTCTTTAATTATATAAATCTCTCTTTTTTATTTAATTGCTGTTATTTTCTATGTTTTCAATCAATCAAATTCCTGGAATAACTTGATTGGATTTACTAATTTAAATATTTTTGGTCCCAGAGTTCGACACCCTCTACAACAATCCTTGTTGTTTAGGAAAGCCGAACGGATTTTACAGTTGTTTACAATTGTATAATTTGTTCGCAAACAGCATTAGTAGTGTACATTTCCTTTCTTTTGCTTTAGAGACAGTTTTAAAGTTGTAATAATGATGAACTGGAACATAAGCTGTATTTGGATTTTCTGCTGCTATGATGTTTAGTTTTTAGCTTATGCACTATCTCACCTGTTTTATGTCAAAGTTATGTTATTATTATATTTTATCCCATGCGATGTGAGACATTCTACCGGTTCCTTGTTAGCTCAAAATCCCTTACTTTCCCTTTCTTTGGCGACTGTCCCGTGCTGGTTGGGCATCGGTACAGCGCACTTTCATTAGAAATGTCGGTTGGTGCGGGGCGGGCTGTCACATTTGGTATCAGAGCTCTAGGTTGCGTAGTTAACCTAGGGAAAGACACCAAGGACAGATAGTACGTATATGAGAGTGCATATTTGTGATATTTTTGTTTTAAAAAGCTATATATATATACTATTAGTATATCTAAGCATGGAATCGCAGTGCATTTGCACCACTGAAGAGATGGTTAATAGTTTTCTCCTTACAGATTGAACGATGAGCCGATATACTAGGGGTACTGGTAGAGGAGCTAATAATGGGAATGCTCCTGATATGAGGACGATGTTTATTGACTTCATGAGAGAGATGTCCAGAGGGCAGTTCCCAATGCTGTTAATGGTGGTGGTGCAGAGGTGCAGGCGCCTAGGGCCGATTTCGCCAAGCTCTGCAAGGACTATACTAGTCTTGGTGGAAAGCCGTTCCACGGAACAGAGTCGGCTACTGATGTTCAGGATTGGTTGGATAACTGCGAGCGTATCTTCGAAGATGCGATGAGGAGAAAGCTAACATCCCGTCAACTACAAGGACGGGCGATGAATTGGTGGAATGCTATTAAGGCAGCTACTCCAGAGGATCAAGTTACTTGGGATCGGTTCAAGACCCTCTTTAGCGATAAGTTTATCCCAACTGCTCAGAAATCAGAATTGTTTAGGAAGTTCTTGGAGCTTAAGCAGAATAGTAGAGCAGTCTCGGAGTATATTGCTGAGTTCGATACTTTATCGAAGTATGGACTATCCCTTATCGACACTGCTGAGAAGAAGAACGAGAAGTTCATAACATGCTCAGATCAGTACTTGGGGGAAAGGCTTATAAACCACATCGATGAGACGTTTGAATCAATTGTTGGGAAAGCATTGAGGTCAGATAGCCTTTATCCTAAGCCCAAGACTGAAGTCTATGTTGCATCTGCAAAGGAGCCGAAGCCGCAAGCAAGCGGTGGAGGCAAGAATAATTCTCAGAACAAAAGGAAGCAGAACCAAGCTAAGGATGACCAGAAAAAGAGTAAGAAAAATGTTGAGTGCTTTAGCTGTGGCAAGAAGGGCCATTATGCTAAAGAATGTCGAGCAAAGCCAGCGGACAGGAAGTGCTTCAACTGCGGCCAAGTGGGACATCACAAGGATAAGTGTCCGCAACCCCCTAAAGAAAAGCAGATTGTGAAAGCATATGCTCTTAATGTCATTCCTTCTTTGTCGAATGCCCCAACTGCGGCAGAGAAGGGAAAGAATGTCATCATTCAAGGTATGCTTTCTGTTTATGATGTTCATGTTCGAGTATTGTTTGATAACGGAGCTTCCCGTTCCTTCATATCTGGTGACCTGGTAGATAGGTTGGGATTGGAACCCGAGATAGTTAATAGACCTTTGGCAGTGACGAACCCGATTGGTGGTTCGACTAGCCTTAGCATGATTTGTCGTAATGTGGTCTTATCGAGTCATGGATGCATGTTTGCTTGTGATTGCTTTGTTTTGGGCTTTACTGGGTTTGGCATTATTTTGATAGTCGATTGGCTCCAAAGATATGGGGTGGTGGTAGACTGTGAGGGATTTTCGGTGAATATCAGGGCAGATGATGGGCAGAGGGTAGTATTTGGTGGCTTACATAGTGATGAGGTGATGGCTAGTTTTCTAAATTCCCTCAACATCCCGCAGGATGAGTTAGCAGGAATTCCCGTTGTTGGCTAGTATCCGGACATCTTCGAGGAAGTGACCGGACTTCCACCACACCGAGAGATTGAGTTCTGTATTGATTTAGTAAAAGATGCCAGACCTATAGTAATGCCACTTCGTCGTATGGCACCAAGGGAGCAGCGAGAGCTCGGGGTGCAAGTGAGCGATCTTTTGAAGAAGGGATTTATCAGAAGAAGTGTTTCTGAGAGGGGATCACTAGTTGTGTTTGCTACCAAGGAAGATGGTTCCCTTCGATTGTTTGTGGACTATCGCGAGTTGAATAAGGTGACGAGGAAGAATAAGTATCCTTTACCACGGATAGATGATTTGTTTGACCAGTTGAGTGACGCGAGGGTGTTCTCCCAGTTGGATCTCGCGACAGGTTTTCATCAGTTTAGAGTGGAAGCTGAGAGTATAACTAAAACGGCATTTCAGACGCCGTCTGAATTTTATGAGTGGTTGGTCATGCCATTCGGGTTGACCAATGCACCAGCATATTTTGTGGATCTTATGAATAGGGTATTCAGAGATCAGTTGAATAAGTTTGTTCTTGTGTTCATGGACGATATACTTATTTATTCAAGGACAGAGGAAGAACACAGGAACATTTGAGGATAGTGATGGAGATGTTGATAAAACACCAATTGAAAGCAAAGTTTTCTAAGTGTCACTTCTGGAGGAGGGAAGTGAGATTCTTGGGCCATGTTGTTTCAGAGAATGGTATTGCCGTGGACCTTGTGAAGGTGGCTATGGTACAAGATTGGTCTACGCCCAAGAATTCAATGGACATAAGAAGTTTCTTGGGATTAGCTGGATATTATTGCAAGTTTATCCAAGACTTCTCCAAGATAGCAGCACTGTTGACTCAGTTGACCAAGAAGAATCAAGCTTTCGTCTGGGACGAAAAGTGCGAGAATGCATTTAAGAGCCTAAAGGAAAAGTTGACGTGTGCACCATTATTAGTCATTCCTAAAGGGAATGAAGAGATGATAGTATACACAAATGCATGTGGTACCGGACTAAGTGTTGTATTGATGCAAGGAGGTAGGGTTGTAGCTTATGCAAGTCGGCAACTAAAACTGCATGAGAAAAGATACCCTACCCACGATTTGGAATTGGCAGCGATCGTGTTCGCATTGAAGATGTGGAGACATTATCTCTTGGGAGAAAGATTCGAGTTGTTTACTGATCATAAGTCACTAAAGTATCTTTTCTCTCAGAAGGATCTAAATCTCCGTCAGCAGAGATGGTTAGAATTCCTAGCCTCCTATGATTTCGACATCACATATACACCAGGAAAAGGCAATGCAGTAGCTGATGCCTTGAGTAAGAGACAGGCCAGCTTAGGGGCTATGTTTCTTGAATGGAAGCAACTGGAGTACGTTGCTGCGTATGATTTCAGACCAAAGTGCGAATTGGATCCAGAAATGTTAGCAAGTTTGACGATCAGACCCACTTTGATTGAGCGGATTAGTTCCAGTCAGAGGGACGACCCTAACCTATTGGAAATCATCTCAAAGTTAGAGATGGGAATCGAAGAAGAGATGAACAAGTATGGGCTTGATCGAGATGGATGGCTTAGAAAGAATGGAAGACTAGTTGTGCCCAATGTCGAGGGATTGAGAGATGAAGTGCTTAGAGAATGTCATCACTCAAAACTGACTATACATCCCGGTGGTAACAAAATGTATCGAGACATGAAGCAGACTTACTACTGGAAAGGGATGAAAAGAGACGTTGGGAAGTTTATATCCAAATGCATGAATTGCCAGCTAGTTAAAGCTGAGCAAAAGAAGCCTAGTGGTTTGTTACAGCCATTGGAAATTCCCAAACGGAAATGGGAAAAGTATCAATGGATTTCATTGATGGGTTACCAAGAACTAGATCAGGACATTATAGCATTTGGGTGATTGTGGACCGATTGACCAAAATTTCTAGGTTTATACCAATCAAATCGAGTAGAACGGCAGCAAAGTTAGCTGAACTGTATATGAAGTAGGTAGTGAGATTTCATGGAATACCCAAAGGCATTGTGAGTGACCGAGATCCGTTGTTCACTAGTGCATTTTGGAAGAGCTTACAAGAGGCGTTAGGATCAGAATTATATCTCAGTACCGCGTATCATCCTCAAACCGACGGTCAGACAGAGAGGGTGAATCGAGTGTTAGAAGATCTCTTGAGAGCTTGCATATTAGATTTTAGTGGATCATGGGATGACCATTTGCATCTAGTGGAGTTCGCATATAATAATAGTTATCAGTCCAGTATTGGTATGGCTCCATTTGAAGCATTGTATGGAAGACCGTGTAACTCACCATCATGTTGGTTGGAAACCGGTGAGAAGTTTGTGCTTGGACCGGATGTTAAAAGAGAAACTTCAGACAAGATCAAGATTGTTCAACAACGGATGAAGGCTGCCCAAGATGGGCAAAAGAGTTATGCTGATAAGAGGAGAAAAGATTTAAAGTTCTCCATTGGCGACTTGGTGTTTGTCAAGATTTCTCCATTAAAGAGTGTGATAACGATTTGGTAGGAGAGGCAAGTTAACACCAAGATTTGTTGGACCATTCCCAGTTCTTAACCAAATTGGGAATTTGGCATATAAAGTTGAATTACCAGAGAAGATGGTAGGAGTTCATAACGCATTTCATGTTTCCCAGTTAAGGAAATTCATGCACGACCCAGATGTGGCTATTTCACCTGATCAGTCGGACGATATCGAAGTAGAACCCGAGACGGTTGGGAACCGCAGGCCTATGCGTATTGTTGGGAACAATACGAAGCAGCTTCGAAGGAAGGTAGTGAAACTAGTCAAAGTCCAGTAGGGTGATGATAAGGAAGACTGTACTTGGGAAACAGAGGAGAACATAAGGAGGAAGTATTCAGAACTCTTTGCCTGGTAAGGTTTATATATCTGTACAGTGCTCCCTTGTTAGTAAGCTGCATGCTAGGATAGGCTTGTTATGTTGCTTTGTATGCTTTATTGTTTTGTTAATGATTGGTAGGCATACGGGATTCGTTGTATGTTTTGGTTTAAGGAATTTCGGGGATGAAATTTCTTAAGAGGGGAGAATGTAACGACTCGCATTCTACGCATCGAAGGATCATAGGATATTTATTTCTTTCACATACGAAATCATATGGTCATGTAACTTTGGGAGATGACTATTGTGGTCATTCCCCATGTTCATGATTTTTGCCGATTTTTAAATGACCGTTTTGCCCCTAGCTGATCTTATTTCAGCCATAACTTTTGATTGGAAAGGAATTTTGACCTGAAACTACTTCCATTAGATCCGGATGATGGTTTGCTTTCGTAGAATGGTCATTTCCAAAAACCGGACTTAACGTTTGGGAGATATGGAAGAAATAAGGTTTAGAAGGTGAAAAACTGCTTAACTAGGCCAAATGAGGTGATTATGAAAGGGACCATAACCCATTTCAGGATTAGGGTTATGGGAGGCTGAAATGAGCTAGGTTTTCATTCTATTTCAGTTTTCTAGCTGCCATTTACCTCTTAGAAACCCTAACAATGGCCTCCAACATCTAGAATCATCTCTAATCACTTTCTAATCAAGTATTAGCCTAATCTTCACCAAATTAAGGAGAAATAGCACCAAAGCAAGGTTGGAGCTGCTGTTAGACATTGGTATTCGGTCAAATCAGAGGAGTTTCAGTTTTGAAAGTTTTAATTGTGGCAAAGGTGAGTGATTATAAGTGTTTTTATACTAATTAGAGTTAATTAGGGTGATTAGTGTTAATTAACGAAATTATGCATGTTAAAAATCTGGAAAAATATTTATAAATTTCAAAATATTGTTTTAGGCCTATGTTAGAAAATTTGGTTAATTTGGTTAAGTTTTTCTAATCTTATCATTAGATTTGCTTAAACATGCTTAAGGGGAAAAACATGGGTTTTGGGTATGTTTGATCCGTTTTGACATATCAAATTGTTGTTTTAGTATTTGTTGTCAATTATACATGTTGTTATGATTGTTTGGAATGATTTTTGATTTTTTAGAAAAGTTAGATTGGTCGAAAACGCCGTCGAATGGCATAAACAGGTCACTAGACAAAGTGCAGGAAATGTGCAGAGACCGGATCAGATCGGATCCATCGAACCCCTACTCGTGGATTATGCCTCACGACCTGGAGTTGAAGTCACGAACCGATCCGCCTCATCTCATCCGAACCGACCCACTCGTATTATGACCTGGGGAGCACGAATCGAACCAATGCCAGGGCTCACGAACCTGAACCGAAGACCACGATCGACCCGATGGAGTGGTGTGACCCGAACCGACCTGGAGAGGAGCTCGTGACCAACCAGATGATCCTTTCTGAACCGATGTAGCCCCACAATCCGGAGCTTGGTCGAGCAGGGAGGGACCGAACCGAACTGACTTGGATGGGGAAATCCGACCTGACCCGATGTGGATGATCACAGACAGGACTACTTCGAGGAGCACAATCTGAAGCAAAGTGAAGTGAAGAACCGAACCAATCCGGAGGAGATGATGACCAAAACCCGAGATGCAAAGGTAGTCCAAATAGGAAGTACAACTCAGGATCCAGTAGGGAACCAACGAGTTAACTTCATGAGTTGGGCTTTGCAGCGGGATGTGTGCAAAGGGGTTATCGACGTCCATAACTTTGATCCACCACCAAGACAGATTTTAGGCTACGGATCAGTGTAGTGGGGTAGTTATTACTCCATGGGGTAGAGTGATCGTAGTGTGGCTATGAGCCAGTGCAGTGGAATTGTTATGACTTCATGGGGGCAGAGTGGACATAGCAAGGACTAGTGGTTATGGATCAGTGCAGTGTTGTCATCATGACTCCATGGGGCAGAGTGATCATAGCAAGGATTTGGGTGATCAAGACAGTGGATATCGTATGCTTTATGCACTGAGTGAGAGATGTGAGGATGGTTGCTATGTTTGATTGTTTGATCACTATGACATGCACACACCCCCACCCCTGTATCTTTACACCATATGTTAGTGTCACCTTAGAGTATTGTACATCCTGTTGTGCTAACTCTTTGGTTGCGGGTCCAGGTTCAGGTATGGTATAGTATACCTGTTATTGTTCTGTTTTGCTGCTTATCGCTCATACCAGACTTTTGTCTGACCCAGAGTTTTATGTCTCTTCTTATTACTCTGGGTGCTCTTAAACAGGCAAACTAGAGACAAGTTAGCTGGTTGTGCACGAGTAGCTGTCCGGAGACGAGAAGGAGGCTTACACATACTATTCTCTATACATTCTCCCTGTGTCGCTGCTGGTCACTACTTTGGGCGTTAATAGTGTACCATTCCTTTCTTTTGCTTTAGAGACAGTTTTAAAGTTGTAATAATGATGAAGTGGAACATAAGCTGTATTTGGATTTTCCGCTGCTACGATGTTTAGTTTTCAGCTTATGCACTGTCTCACCTGTTTTATGTCAAAGTTATGTTATTATTATATTTTATCTCATGCGCTGTGAGACATTCTACAGGTTCCTTGTTAGCTCAAAATCCCTTACTTTCCCTTTCTTTGGCAACCGTCCCGTGCTAGTTGGGCATCGGTACAACGCACTTTCATTGGAAATGTAACAACCCGTATTTTCAATAACCTGTAATAACATAAATCGAGGCAGAATTTAATTCTAAAATGGGAATCAAGGGAAACGGGCTATGCCATTGCGTTCGTCTCGGAAAAATACGCGAAATAGAGTCCGAGTTTTCGAAAATCGGAGTCCGTATGACCAAGATATGGCCTCGCGAAGTTTCACGAAAATTCCCAAATTAAAGTATACTTAATTAAGTGAAATGGGTTGTGTAGATATATATATATATATATTGATATATATATATATATATAATTGAAAATTTAATAAATAAATATGCAAAAATGCTCAAAACAGCGAATTGGGAGAGGGGAATAACCGAACCGGCCGATTTTTGAAGTCGACCCGAGCCCGCTGGGTCGACTAGGGGTTAATCCAGGGTGTTTGGCTGTCAACCCGTGGGCCGATTCGCTCAAGTGCAGATTTTGCATTTGAATGGTTCTCATGGTCCATCTTTAATCTAAAGGCCCTAGATGGTTCCTACACTTGACTTCTTCCCCAAGACATGCTTTGATGGCTTGGATTGAATCTAGGGTTAATCCTATGGCCTAAAACACTTGCCTAATCTATAAATAAGACCCTAACCTACCCTAATTCATTCATAATTAAACCTAGTAACTAAACTATGGCAAAATGCTAGCTCTCATGGCCTCCACTAATTTTATGAAGAGGGTTGCATGCTAATCACTCTCTAATCAACCTCTAATCTCTTCTTAGCATCTTAATCTTCTTCATTTGGTGTGCAAAGTTGCTAGTTGTGAGTTTCTATCACTTTGATGATCTTTTGGTAAACTAATTAGATGAGATGTGATGAGATTTATGGTTTTGTATGTGGGTTAATGAGCTTTGAATCATATGATATGATGTTAGCATTAATCTTATGTTTATGCATGTTGAGTATGTAAGCTTATGCAAGTTTAATATGATGTATGTTATGTTTGCATGATGCTAAATATGCAAGTTGTGGGCTATGTAATCATATGCATGTTATGCAAGTTCATGGTAATATGCTATGCAAGTTACATGTATGTAAATATGCAAGTTACATGTTTGTTAATATGCAAGTTACATGTATGTAAATATGCAAGTTACATGTTTGTTAATATGCAAGTTACATGTTTGTTAATATGCAAGTTACATGTATGTAAATATGCAAGTTACATGTTTCTTTATATGCAAGTTACATGTTTGTTAATATGCGAGTTACATGTATGTAAATATGCAAGTTACATGTTTATTAATATGCAAGTTCATGATGACACATTATGCAAGTCTATAAGCTAATATGCAAGTTTGTTATGCAAAATGAATATGTAAGTTATGTGACATATTATATGCAAGTTATGTGACATGTTATGCAAGTTCATATGCAAGTTATGTGTTTGTTAATATGCAAGATGGCACCTTTGAAACATGTTCATTCATATGCAAGTTGACACCTTTTATATGTGTTATATCATGAACGAAATTACGTGGGAACGATGGGGTAATTAAATGCATAAGTTAATAAGATTGTGTGAAATTAATATAATTATGCATAACACAAAATAAATAAACATAGTATGGGAATTTGCCTATTTGGTTAGGTGTACCCATACTATGTGTTGGGAATTTACCTATTGAGTTAGGTCTACCCCATGGGAATTTACCTATTAAGTTAGGTCTACCCATGTTAAGAAAACTTGATTAATTAGGGATAATTAATATAAAATTATGAGGGTGATTAATTAGGTGTAATTAATTGACTAAGACACGAGGTTGGACTCAGTTGTAGCGTAAAACTGCCCGGACCCAACCGGCTTAACCAGTTGCTACAAATGTTAGCCCAATGTGAGAGGTCTTAGGCACAAACTAAATACGTAATTAATGTAAAGACACGAGGTTAGACTCTGTTATGACATAAGGCTGCCCGGACCCAACCGGCTTAACCAGCGGTCATAAAAGACAGTCTAATGTGAGAGGTCTTTACAAAGGTTACGTTCTTAATTAATTAATTAAGAAACACTTAACCACATTAGCATGTAGAGGGACATGAGGGGTTAAGTGGGTGCCTCGGGTGGCATGAGAAAATCTAGTGGTTGCCTTGGGTGGCAATAGAAAATACGATTAGAATACTTAACCAAAATGGAACATGTAATTAAAACATGATTAAAGGGTTAAGTGGGATATACTAGAAAAAGGGACAAGCTTAGGTGGGTAGCTTGTGGAGGCCCATTTCAACCAGTAACCCATACGTATCTTTGTGGGCTCGACCCATGTCGAGGACGGGACACGCATACTGGGCTTGACTGTAAGAGGCAAACGGGTTAGCGGTGGCAACGCAAGTCCAACGGGCTTCATATGCGTGAGTGGGCCCGGGCTGGTAGGTAAGCCGTTGTTGCATCGAGTAGATATGAGCCGTGCACCTTTAGTTTCATCAGGTTGCCACATTGGGGAATGATACATCCCACGGTGGGGCCAGCACGGGTATCTACGTTAGGGAGCCGATCGAATGGGAAGTAGTGTGTACACCTAGTGGATTGTAGGGCCCCGTGGCGCCTACTTGGTCACCTAGGGGTACGCAGGTACTAATTAGTAAATTTTATAAGTCCTTGGGTGGGATCAACCTTTAAGTTAGGAACGACTGGTGTGGTGCAGTTTAGTAATTTACCTTAGGGAGGGTAGATGCGTCTTTATCCTTTATCTTCGTTTAGTTGACTGCTTAGGGTAGCCATTCATCCCTATATGTTACCGTATATCAGTTTATGTCTTCTCTGGTTACTTTAACGATTGTATTGTTAAAGTTATAGGACTCGCTCAGACTTATGTCTGACCCTGTTGTTTTTATCTTTTTCCCAACCCTCAGGTCCTACGGTGGATCCTAGCAGTAGTGGAGCTTGATCGGATTGCTGTTCCAGTCTTTAGGAGCTTGGATAGATGTAAAGCTCCAGTTATCCAGTTATCTTTTCTTTTGTTTGGCTATTGTATGAGAGTGGGATTATGTACTTCTTTATTTTGATGGATATTGTACTTGACCTTTATTGTGGTTTTATGATGTAACCAGACATGTTTTACTTCCGCTGTTATGAGATGATGTTTTAAAATTTCAAGTACTATTTATATCTGTCTTGTTGTAATTTTTCTGTTCTATATTCACTAAAATACTCCACCGATGCTATGGCATTCCCTTAGTGAGTGATCATAGCGGGAGTGGGGTGTTACACGTGGTATCAGAGCTTAAGGTTACCAGAACAGATAAAATTTTTGAGAAAAACTACTTTCTAAGAGTATTTTCGAAGAAAGTATTTTTAAAAGCATGTCTTCTAAGAGAAAAAGTTTTTGAAAAAGAAAAGCATAATCCCCAATAGCCATATCTTTATCTTTCGGAATCTCCTTTTTGAATCTTTCCTCTTTCGTTTCAGCATGGCTGAAGATCTTAACATCCCGGAGGGTTTAGTTATACCACTATGGTATAGGAGGTTGCAAGAGGCTAGGGCCGCGGCTGCGGGTCCGGCCAATGCTACTACACCAGAGACAACCGCTCCTCCTCCTCAGCCTAGAGTGGATAATTTTGCTAAGGTTTGCAAGGAGTTCAAGGCTATAGGAGGAAAACCTTTTCTTGGTTCAGAGACTTTCGTAGAGGCTAGAGATTGGCTTAAGGAAGTGGAAGAGTTGCTAGATATCTTTGAAGTGGAAGAGGGAAAGAAAGTCAAGTTGGCGGCTTGGTTAATGAAGGGAGAGGCCTCATTCTGGTGGGAGGTCACTAATGGAGAACGCCCTGTTGACTCTTGGGCAGATTTTAAGCAAAGGTTTGGGGCTAAGTTTCTCTCAAGGGCGGAAGAGAATCTGTTTATGGAGAAGTTCTTGAATTTGAAGCAAGGGAATCTCACGGTGAAAGAATATGTCAACAAATTCAATCAATTAGCAAGGTTTGGCATAGAGTTGGTGAATACACCGGAGAAGAAGGCTTTGAGGTTCGTTAGAGGCTTGAACGAACCATTGCAAGGAATAGCTATGACTCACATTCCTATGGGGGCCACTTTTGAGAAGCTTGTCTACATGGCACTTATGCATGAGGATGATAAGAATTCTAAGGCACCAGAGAAAAAGGGGGATCAGAAGAAACCGCAACAGCAACAACAAGGCAAGGGCGGAAAAGGCAATGGTGACAAAAAGAAGACGAAGAAGAAGTGCTTCAATTGTGGAACACCAGGACACCTTAGTAAGTATTGTCGCAAAAAGAAGAAGACCGGTTGCTTTCATTGTGGTGAAGCAGGGCATCTTGTGAAAAACTGCCCAAAGAAGGGGCAGAAGACGGGGTCTACCTCAGGAGGCCAGGTGCAAGCTCTTATAGCACCACCTCAGTCAGGGGGGCAAGTTCAGGTTCTCTCAGTTCCACCGATTCAGCAGAGAGGTAGAACTATTTCCGTTGAAAGTCTGGTTTTTCTGTTTGATCATCCAGTTCGTACTTTGTTTGACTCTGGCGCATCGCATTCTTTTATCTCATCATCGTTAGTTGAGTCACTGCACTTAGACACCAGTCTAGTTGATGATCCCTTGGTTGTCTCAAACCCAATTGGGGGCTCCATATATCTGTCTATGATATGTTTGGGTTTGAAGATTTCTATACTTAGCGTTGAGTTTAGATGTGATGCTTTTGTATTGGGCTTCACGGGCTATGGGTTGATCTTGGGCATGGACTGGTTATCCAGTAATGGTGCCGTTCTTGATTGCGAAAGGAGAGTTGTCAGGCTCATGACCCGCTTGGGTAACACTCTCGAGATCTCTTGCAATCCCATGGAATCTGTTTTGCTAAGTTATCTTGAATCGCTCGATGCTTCGGTCGAGAGTTTGTGTTCTGTCAGAGTAGTCCGGGAATATCCGGATGTGTTTGAAGAAGTAAAGGGTTTGCCTCCGAAGCGGGAGATAGATTTCCGAATTTATTTGGTGGATAATGCCAAACCAGTGTCTTTGCCAGTACGCCACATGGCTCCTCGTGAGAGAAGAGAACTTCATAAGCAAGTAGGGGAGTTGCTTGAGAAGGGGTTCATAAGGCGAAGTATATCGGAGTGGGGAGCTCCAGTAGTGTTTGCCACGAAGGCGGATGGGTCCCTCAGACTTTGTGTGGATTATAGAGAACTTAATAAGCTCACGAAGAAGAATAGACACCCATTACCGAGGATAGATGATCTCTTTGATCAGTTGGTTGGCGCGTCAGTATTTTCGCAGATGGACTTAGCTACAGGGTTTCATCAGTTAAGAGTGGCGGAGGACAGTATAGAGAAGACTGCTTTCCGGACTCCGGATGGTTTTTATGAGTGGCTAGTGATGCCATTTGGGTTGACAAACGCCCCCGCATACTTTGTTGATCTTATGAGTAGAGTGTTCAGAGAGTATCTGAATAAGTTTGTAGTAGTTTTTGTGGATGACATCTTGGTCTTTTCCAAGAATGAAGAAGAGCATGCCTTACATCTCAAGGAAGTGTTGGAGACTCTTCGAGCGCATAGTCTTAAAGCTAAATTCTCTAAATGCCATTTTTGGAGAAGAGAAGTGCGATTCTTAGGGCATGTGGTCTCTAAGGAAGGGATAGCTGTGGATCCCGCAAAGATAGTATCTATCCAGGATTGGAAAGTTCCTAGAAATGCTACCGAGGTAAGAAGTTTCTTGGGGTTGGCAGGATATTATAGGAAGTTCATCAAAGACTTCGCGAAGATATCAGCCCCATTAACCCGCTTGACGAAAAAGAATCTGGTTTTCTCGTGGGATGTAGATTGTGATGATGCTTTCCGACGGTTAAAGAGAGCTTTGACCACCGCTCCAGTTTTAGTGCTCCCGGATGGGAGTAAGCCGTTTGTTGTTTATACCGATGCTTGTGGAACAGGATTAGGCGCAGTCTTGATGCAGGAGGGAAGGGTAATAGCCTATGGAGGGAGACAATTGAGAGTGCATGAGAAGAATTACCCTACCCATGATCTAGAGTTGGCCGCGATTGTTTTCGCACTTAAGTCTTGGCGCCATTATCTTCTTGGTGAGAGATTCGAGTTGTTCACCGACCATAAATCATTGAAGTACTTATTCTCTCAGAAGGATTTAAACTTAAGACAGCAAAGGTGGATGGAGTTCTTAGCATCCTATGATTTCGAGATAGCGTATACCCCTGGTAAGGGTAACGTGGTGGCAGACGCCTTAAGTAGAAAAAGGCTATCTTTGAGTCCATTGTTCGTGGAACGACGAAGCTTGGAGTTTCTTTCTTTGTTTGACTTCAGACCTTCTGTTGATTTTGTACCTGGTTTGTTGGCATCCTTGGAGGTTAGACCTACTCTTTTGAGACGGATTGGCGAGGCTCAGCGAGACGACCCACAGTTGGTTGTGTTGGTAGAGAAGCTTATAAGAGGGGAGTCGTCCAGCCATTTGGGTAGATACACCATAGATGATAAGGGATGGTTGCATAGAGACGGTAGACTTTGTGTACCGCAAGATGAGGGTTTGAAGAAGGCTATTTTGGATGATGCACATCGTTCAAGAATGACTATTCATCCCGGTGGAGACAAAATGTACCAAGACATGAAGAGAGTTTTCTTCTGGGCCGGTATGAAGAAAGATGTGGCCGAGTATGTGGCTAGATGCTTAGTGTGCCAACAAGTTAAAGTGGAGCAAAGGAAACCCGGTGGGTTGCTACACCCATTGGAAGTTCCACAGTGGAAGTGGGATAGTGTCTCGATGGATTTCATCGACGGGTTACCGAGATCGAGGAAGGGCAATACGGGAATTTGGGTTGTGGAAGACATACTTACCAAGAGTGCCCATTTTATACCCGTAAAGAGTAAGAGGACCGCTCCATGGCTTGCTTCAGTCTATGTTAGAGAGATTGTTAGATTGCATGGCGTACCATCCAGCATTGTGAGTGATCGAGATCCTATTTTCACTAGTGAGTTTTGGAGAAGTTTGCAAGAGGCGGTAGGGACTCAGTTGTGTTTGAGCACCGCATATCATCCTCAGACGGACGGTCAGACTGAGAGGGTGAACCGTATCTTAGAAGATCTTTTGAGGCTTTGTATCTTGGATTTTGGAGGTACATGGGAAGAACATCTTCCTTTGGTGGAGTTCGCATATAATAACAGCTTTCAGTCCAGTATTGGTATGGCTCCTTTCGAAGCTCTTTATGGAAGGCCTTGTCGATCTCCTACATGTTGGTGGGAATCTACGGATAAGATCTTGCTTGGGCCGGATATGGTTAGAGAGACTTCAGAGAAGATTGATTTAATTCGAAAAAGGATGAAAGCAGCGCAAGATAGACAGAAATCTTATGCGGATCGGAGAAGGACGGATCTTGAGTTTGAGGTTGGGGACATGGTTTTTGTCAAAGTATCTCCATTGAGAAATGTCGTTCGCTTTGGGTCCGTAGGGAAGTTAGCACCGAGATTTGTTGGGCCGTTTCCTATTAAGGAAAGGATTGGACGGATGGCATATAGGGTGGAGTTGCCCGACAGACTTAGTGGTGTTCATGATGTATTCCATGTATCACATTTGAGGAAGTGCTTACATGAGACCGCGGAGGTGGTAGAGCCGAGCTTGCTTAGAGATGTAGAGGTAGAGCGTGATGCGACGATTCGACGAGCTCCTACTCGCATCCTTGGGTCAGAAACTAGGAAGTTGAGGAACAGAGAAGTTCAGCTAGTTAAAGTGCAATGGGGAGATGACGAAAGCAATGCTACTTGGGAGACGGAAGCAAAGATGCGTTCTTTGTATCCATTTCTTTTTGAGAGTATGTCTTTTAACTTCTCCTTTATTGCTTGTCTAGTACTTATCTTATCTTTAGTATATCCTCTCGCTAATACCTATGACCTTTAGATAGGGTAAAACCTATGGTTGAAACATGTGTTTGAAACATGTTATGGTTGATGGATGCATATGGATGCAATTGTTTGCTAGTGGTTGCTCGTGGATGCATATACACACACATTAGGCACTAGATCGGCTCAGTCACTTCATGTTGCATATTGCATAAATGGATGTGGTAGTTAGATTGATGGATGTATCATGGCTGTGTTATCATATGGATGATGCATTTTTGTGTATGGTTGTGCACGCATGTAGAAATTTGTATGTGTCAATAGGGTTTCGCATACATATTGGATGCATGGCACTATCATGGTTTGCATTAAGGAGGTTTACTGTATCAGTAACCGCCTGATTTTCGCATTAGGTAAGTACATATACACACACTTTTGCATATATCCATCCAGCATTTAGAATCTTGTAAGGACAATGATTGCTCGTGGATGATGCTTTGAGTAGATGGATGATTGGATGGTAGGATACGTTCTTCCTAACTTGAAGATTTCGGGGACGAAATCCTTTAAGGAGGGGAGAATGTAACAACCCGTATTTTCAATAACCTGTAATAACATAAATCGAGGCAGAATTTAATTCTAAAATGGGAATCAAGGGAAACGGGCTATGCCATTGCGTTCGTCTCGGAAAAATACGCGAAATAGAGTCCGAGTTTTCGAAAATCGGAGTCCGTATGACCAAGATATGGCCTCGCGAAGTTTCACGAAAATTCCCAAATTAAAGTATACTTAATTAAGTGAAATGGGTTGTGTAGATATATATATATATATATTGATATATATATATATATATATATAATTGAAAATTTAATAAATAAATATGCAAAAATGCTCAAAACAGCGAATTGGGAGAGGGGAATAACCGAACCGGCCGATTTTTGAAGTCGACCCGAGCCCGCTGGGTCGACTAGGGGTTAATCCAGGGTGTTTGGCTGTCAACCCGTGGGCCGATTCGCTCAAGTGCAGATTTTGCATTTGAATGGTTCTCATGGTCCATCTTTAATCTAAAGGCCCTAGATGGTTCCTACACTTGACTTCTTCCCCAAGACATGCTTTGATGGCTTGGATTGAATCTAGGGTTAATCCTATGGCCTAAAACACTTGCCTAATCTATAAATAAGACCCTAACCTACCCTAATTCATTCATAATTAAACCTAGTAACTAAACTATGGCAAAATGCTAGCTCTCATGGCCTCCACTAATTTTATGAAGAGGGTTGCATGCTAATCACTCTCTAATCAACCTCTAATCTCTTCTTAGCATCTTAATCTTCTTCATTTGGTGTGCAAAGTTGCTAGTTGTGAGTTTCTATCACTTTGATGATCTTTTGGTAAACTAATTAGATGAGATGTGATGAGATTTATGGTTTTGTATGTGGGTTAATGAGCTTTGAATCATATGATATGATGTTAGCATTAATCTTATGTTTATGCATGTTGAGTATGTAAGCTTATGCAAGTTTAATATGATGTATGTTATGTTTGCATGATGCTAAATATGCAAGTTGTGGGCTATGTAATCATATGCATGTTATGCAAGTTCATGGTAATATGCTATGCAAGTTACATGTATGTAAATATGCAAGTTACATGTTTGTTAATATGCAAGTTACATGTATGTAAATATGCAAGTTACATGTTTGTTAATATGCAAGTTACATGTTTGTTAATATGCAAGTTACATGTATGTAAATATGCAAGTTACATGTTTCTTTATATGCAAGTTACATGTTTGTTAATATGCGAGTTACATGTATGTAAATATGCAAGTTACATGTTTATTAATATGCAAGTTCATGATGACACATTATGCAAGTCTATAAGCTAATATGCAAGTTTGTTATGCAAAATGAATATGTAAGTTATGTGACATATTATATGCAAGTTATGTGACATGTTATGCAAGTTCATATGCAAGTTATGTGTTTGTTAATATGCAAGATGGCACCTTTGAAACATGTTCATTCATATGCAAGTTGACACCTTTTATATGTGTTATATCATGAACGAAATTACGTGGGAACGATGGGGTAATTAAATGCATAAGTTAATAAGATTGTGTGAAATTAATATAATTATGCATAACACAAAATAAATAAACATAGTATGGGAATTTGCCTATTTGGTTAGGTGTACCCATACTATGTGTTGGGAATTTACCTATTGAGTTAGGTCTACCCCATGGGAATTTACCTATTAAGTTAGGTCTACCCATGTTAAGAAAACTTGATTAATTAGGGATAATTAATATAAAATTATGAGGGTGATTAATTAGGTGTAATTAATTGACTAAGACACGAGGTTGGACTCAGTTGTAGCGTAAAACTGCCCGGACCCAACCGGCTTAACCAGTTGCTACAAATGTTAGCCCAATGTGAGAGGTCTTAGGCACAAACTAAATACGTAATTAATGTAAAGACACGAGGTTAGACTCTGTTATGACATAAGGCTGCCCGGACCCAACCGGCTTAACCAGCGGTCATAAAAGACAGTCTAATGTGAGAGGTCTTTACAAAGGTTACGTTCTTAATTAATTAATTAAGAAACACTTAACCACATTAGCATGTAGAGGGACATGAGGGGTTAAGTGGGTGCCTCGGGTGGCATGAGAAAATCTAGTGGTTGCCTTGGGTGGCAATAGAAAATACGATTAGAATACTTAACCAAAATGGAACATGTAATTAAAACATGATTAAAGGGTTAAGTGGGATATACTAGAAAAAGGGACAAGCTTAGGTGGGTAGCTTGTGGAGGCCCATTTCAACCAGTAACCCATACGTATCTTTGTGGGCTCGACCCATGTCGAGGACGGGACACGCATACTGGGCTTGACTGTAAGAGGCAAACGGGTTAGCGGTGGCAACGCAAGTCCAACGGGCTTCATATGCGTGAGTGGGCCCGGGCTGGTAGGTAAGCCGTTGTTGCATCGAGTAGATATGAGCCGTGCACCTTTAGTTTCATCAGGTTGCCACATTGGGGAATGATACATCCCACGGTGGGGCCAGCACGGGTATCTACGTTAGGGAGCCGATCGAATGGGAAGTAGTGTGTACACCTAGTGGATTGTAGGGCCCCGTGGCGCCTACTTGGTCACCTAGGGGTACGCAGGTACTAATTAGTAAATTTTATAAGTCCTTGGGTGGGATCAACCTTTAAGTTAGGAACGACTGGTGTGGTGCAGTTTAGTAATTTACCTTAGGGAGGGTAGATGCGTCTTTATCCTTTATCTTCGTTTAGTTGACTGCTTAGGGTAGCCATTCATCCCTATATGTTACCGTATATCAGTTTATGTCTTCTCTGGTTACTTTAACGATTGTATTGTTAAAGTTATAGGACTCGCTCAGACTTATGTCTGACCCTGTTGTTTTTATCTTTTTCCCAACCCTCAGGTCCTACGGTGGATCCTAGCAGTAGTGGAGCTTGATCGGATTGCTGTTCCAGTCTTTAGGAGCTTGGATAGATGTAAAGCTCCAGTTATCCAGTTATCTTTTCTTTTGTTTGGCTATTGTATGAGAGTGGGATTATGTACTTCTTTATTTTGATGGATATTGTACTTGACCTTTATTGTGGTTTTATGATGTAACCAGACATGTTTTACTTCCGCTGTTATGAGATGATGTTTTAAAATTTCAAGTACTATTTATATCTGTCTTGTTGTAATTTTTCTGTTCTATATTCACTAAAATACTCCACCGATGCTATGGCATTCCCTTAGTGAGTGATCATAGCGGGAGTGGGGTGTTACAGGAAATGTCGGCTGGTGTGGGGCGGGCTGTCACAGTAGTGATTATTCTAACATGACTGGCATATATATATATATATATATATATATATATATCGGCATAGACATGTAATTGGCATAATAATAATAAGGTGGACATAAAAACAGATCTAGTGAACAGGTGATGATAAAACTAGATCTAGTATAATAAGGGTGTCCTAATAGGCATGAATAGATCTAAATAAGGATTCATATGTCCAATTAATAACAGATCCAAATTAAACACAACATGATAAGTACCAAATGATCTAAAAAGAATTAGATCCATAATCAAAAGTAGATTTGACATGATAACATTTAAGATCCAAGTCAACTACAACATGACAGATATAGAATGATCTAAATAGATTTAGATCTATAATCAAAAAGTAGATCCAACATGATAAGGGTTAAGATCTAAATAAACTACAACATGATAGGTACAAAATGCTCTAAATGGAGAATTAGATCTAAGCAAGGTTTTAATTGTCCAAATAATGACAGATCCAAACTAGACATAAACGTAGATAAAGGTTAAGATCCACAAATTTGACATGATAAATTAACCACAAGTGAATTAGATCTATAAAGGTAGATCTAGTATGATAAAGTTTAAGATCCACAAATGTGACATGATAAATTAACCACAAGTGAATTAGATCTATAAGGTAGATCGAGCATGATAAAGTTTAAGATCCACATCATAGTTATGTCATAGATTCAAAAGTCCCAATAAAACTGATATGATAAAGATTTAGATCCAAGTCATAGAATATTATAAATTCACAAATTATGATAGATCCAATATGATTCAATCATAGGCATATATCCAAATCACAGTCATATCACATTTACTTTTAATCATTTAAATCTAAAAGTAACTAACTCACAGTGTTTGGGTTTTAGAAGATTGAAAAGGAATTGTTGGTATTGAATCTCAAATCTGTTCTTGAAATACTTGAATCTTTAAAATTGATTTGTAGAAGAAGAAAATATTATATTCAGTTTAGGCACTGACAACATTTGGCCTATATTGTTTTTAGTATGAGAAAACAAGAGAAATGAGGGTATATTTATAGCTGCCAGCCTCCAGAATTCGACTGCCACCTCAGCCCTAGAGTGAATCGGGCCATGGGTCGACACATACTTGGGTCCGGATGCCCAAAACTACTACGGGTGCATTTGGCAGGTGCGCCAGTATAAAAATGCCTCGGCCCACTTGTCAATTGCGCCAGTTATCCCTGTTTTAATCGTCAAATTTCTACCATTCATAACTTCTTCATAAGTTACCCATTTTTTTGCAAACAAGGTGTCTATCTTGACCATAATTTTGAGACGGACGCAATGACGTAGTCCGTTTCCCTTAATTGTTAATATTAAATTAATTTTTCTTTAATTTATCCTCTTTAGTGTAGTTGATATGCGGGGTGTTACAAATTTCGTGCTTCCACGAAGCTCTCAGTTTCACGGTATGGTTTTCCTCCGATAGCATAGAAGTCCTTGCATATCTTGGTGAAATTATCCGCTCGCGAAGGATGAGGGACAGCGGCTGCAGCTGGGGGAAGGGCGTTTGCTTGGCCTCTGGTAGGTGTCGTAACCTCGAGATATCTACGGAATCAAGCCGGTATCTAAATGCCCTCGGGAATATTTGGTTCCCCAGACATGGTGAAAAGAAAAGGAAAAAGGGATTCAAACAGAGAATTGAAAGATATTTCATATGGCTTTGGGGAATGTTTTTCAAAAACACACTTTCCTTTAAAATGCTTTCTTTCTAAAACCTTTTGAAAATAATTTTCAAACCTTTTATCCGATCTTGTAACCTTCAAATCTGATACCAAATGTGACACCCCACGTCCGTTAATGTCAATCTTTAATAGAATGCATTAAGTTCCGTGAAGCGTTATAGGTAAACAGAAATAGAATCTCACAAGATAGATAATAAAATAGAGGCGAAAATTTAAAACTTTATTTTCAATGGAAAACATCATGGTCCAATATCCAGTCACAACATCAGTCTGAAATACTGAAAATCAATTACATCAAATAAAAGCATCTGCCTTGTACTAAAACCATAAGAGTACAGAAATATAAAATCATAGTCACCAAAAACAGCTATAACAGAGTAGATAAGTAGTCAAAGCGGTACGTCTAAGCAGCTCCAAGCAGAAACAGAAGAGAGAGGTTCCTAATCAAGCCTGAGCATTCCCACCTTGAGAACTTGGGGGGAAGGAAGAGAGAGAAAAGGAAACAAAACGAGTCAGACATAAAGTCTGGCGAGTCCAGTGACTTTTAGCATATAACTAAGTAAAAGCATCATGAAAGGCATATAAACTGGATGAGAGATAATGTAACGACCCGCATTCTACGCATCGAAGGATCGTAGAATATTTATTTCTTTCATATGCGAAGTCGTATGGCCATGTAACTTTGGGAGACGACTATTAGGGTCATTTCCCATGTTCATGATTTTTGCCGATTTTTAAATGACCATTTTGCCCCTAGCTGATCTTGTTTCGGCCATAACTTTTGATTGAAAAGGAGTTTTGACCTGAAACCCCTTACATTAGATCCGAATGATGGTTCACCTTTCTGTAGAGTGGTCATATTAGCCAAACGGACTCACCGTTTGGGAGATATGGCTGAAACAAGTTTTAGATGGTGAAAAACAACTTAATTGGGCTTAACCGAGTGATTAACACCTAGGCCCAAAAGGGAATTTCGGGACTCGAAGTATTTAAGGGCTGTTAGGGTTTAGAGAACACCCTTTTTCTCACTTTCACACTGCCACTTTCATTCTTGGAACCCTAGTAATGGCCTCCAACATCTAAAACACCCCAAATCACCTTCTAATCGCTAATTAAGCCAAATCTTCATCAAATCAAAGCGGATTAGCACAAGAATCAAGGTAGAACTGCTGTATAGCCTTGGTATTCGCATCCAAACAGAGAATCATTACAGATTTGGTATTCTATTTGCAGCAAAGATGAGCGATTTGCATAGTTCCTCACTAATTATGGTTAATTAAGGGTAATTAGCGTTAATTAGTGAATTTAAACATGATTAAATTCTGGAAAAATATTTATAAAATTTGAAATGTTGTTTTGGACCACTATTAGAAATTTGGGTTAATTTGGTTAAGTTTTGCTAATCCTATCATTAATTATACTTGAACATGATTAAGGGAAAATATGGGGTTTTGGCTATGTTTGATCCGTTTTAACCTATCAAATTCTTGTTTTGGTGTTTGTGGTCAATTTTACAAGTTTCTATGACTGTATGACGTGCTTTGTGATTGCTTAGAAAAGTTAGATTGGTCGAAAACGTCGTCGAATGGCATAAACAATTGCTAGAAAAGTTGCAGGAAATGCAGACAGGGACCGGATCGGATCCCCTTTACCCGACCCGAACCGCTCGTAGACGTTTGCCACGATCTGAACCGCCTGGAAGTTCGTGAACTGATGGCCAAGGCGGATCACAAATCGTAGCACCCTATCCGAACCGAACCGCTCATACCAGAAGCCCCGACCCGATCCGTCGGGAGTTCTCCGACCCGGACTGATGGACCACGAGAGGACTTGAAGGCCGACCCGATCCGCCAGGGGTGACCAAGACCGATCTGAACCGCCACGAGATGAACGCCACGGACCGAACCGAAGAGCTTGGACTTGAGGCATGGACCACGAACCGAACTGGGAGTACAATCTGAAGCAAAGAAAAAGGGGAAACTGAACCGATCTAGGGAGGGAGAGGACCAAAACCCGAGATGCAAAGGTAGTCCAAATGGGAAGTTTGTACCCAGGATCCAGTTGGGAACCAACGAGTCAACTTCATGAGTTGGGCTTTGCTGCAGGACGTGTGCTAAGGGGTTATCGACATCTATAGCTTTGATTCACCACCAAGACAGATGTTAGGCTACGTATCAGTGCAGTAGGGTCGTTACTACTCCATGGGGCAGAGTGATCGTAGCAAGGCTATGAACCTGTGCAGTGGAGTTGTTATGACTTCATGGGGCAGAGTGGACATAGCAAAGAATAGTGGCTATGGATCAGTGCGATGGTGTCATCATGACTCCATGGGGCAGAGTGATCATAGCAAGGAATAGGGTAATCAAAGAGGTGGATGTCGTATGCTTTACGCACTGAGTGAGAGATGTGAGGATGGTTGCTATGTTTGGTTGATTGCTTTCACTATGACATACACACCCCCACCCCCGTATTCTTTAGTCCATATGTTAGTGGCACCTTAGAGTATTGAGCGGTATGTTGTGCTAACTCTTTGGTTGCAGGTCCAGGTTGAAATATGGTTTAGTATACCTGTTATTGTTCTGTTTTGATGCTTATCGCTCATACCAGACTTTTGTTTGACCCAGAGTTTTATGTCTCTTCTTATTACTCTGGGTGCTCTTAAACGGGCAGACTAGAGACAGATTAGATGGTATGCACGGGTAGATGTACCAAAGATGAGCAGGAGGCTTCCACGTATGATATATATAGATATTCTCCCTGTCACTGCTGGTCACTACTTTGGGCATTAGTAGTGTACCTTTCCTTTCTTTTGCTTTGGAGACAGTTTTAAAGTTGTAATAATGATGATGTGGAACATAAGCTGTAATTGGATTTTCCGCTGCTATGATGTTTAATTTTCATCTTATGCACTGTCTCACTTGTCTTGTGTCAAAGTATGTTATTATTATATTTTATTCCATGCACTGTGAGATATTCTACAGGTTCTTTGTTAGTTCACCAGTAAGTTCAAACCCCCTTTTCTTTCTTTGGTGACCATCCCGTGCTGGTTGGACATCGGCACAGCGCACTTTCAGGGGAAATGCCGGCTGGTGCAGGGCGGGCCGTCACACTTGGTATCAGAGCTCTAGGTTGCGTAGTTAACCTAGGGAAAGACAGCAGGGAGAGATAATACGTATATAAGAGCACGTAATTGTGATTATTTTGGTTTTCAAAAGCTATATATATATATACTATTAGTATATCCAAGGATGAAGTCGCACTGCACTGACACCACAAAGAGGATGGTTAATCGTTTCTCTTTACAGATTGAACGATGAGCCGATATACGAGGGGTGCTGGTAGAGGAGCCAATAATAGGTACGCTCCTGACATGAGGACTATGTTCACTGACTTCATGAGAGAAATGCTTAGGGACGTTCCGAGGGCAGTTCCCAATGCTACTAATGGTAGTGGTGCAGCGGTGCAGGCGCCTAGAGTCGATTTCGCCAAGCTTTGCAAGGATTACACTAGTCTTGGTGGAAAGCCGTTCCACGGAACGGAATCGAGCACAAAAGTTCAGGATTGGTTGGATAGCTGTGAGCGAATCTTCGAAGATTTGGGTATCGAGGATGCGATGAAGAGAAATCTAGCGTCCCATCAGCTGCAAGGACGGGCGATGAATTGGTGGAATGCTATTAAGGTAGCTACTTTAGAGGACCAAGTTACATGGGATCAGTTTAAGGCCCGATTCGGCGAAAAATTTATCCCAGCTGCCCATAAGTCAGAGTTGTTTAGGAAATTCCTGGAGCTTAAGCAGAATGGTAGGGCAGTCTCGGAGTACATTGCAGAATTCGATACTTTATCGAAGTATGGATTATCCCTCATTGACACTCCCGAGAAGAAGAATGAGAAGTTTATAACAGGTTTGGATCAGTACTTGGGGGAAAGGCTTATTAACCATATCGATGAGATGTTTGAATTGATCGTGGGGAAAGCATTGAGGTCAGAGAGTCTTACCCTAAGTCGAAGACTGAGGTTGCATCTGCAGAGGAGCCAAAGCCGCAAGCAAGCGGTGGAGGCAAGAATGGTCCTCAGAATAAGAGAAAGCAGAATCAGACCAAGGATGGCTAGAAGAATAAGAATAAGAAAGATGTTGAGTGCTTTAGCTGTGGTAAAAAGGGCCACTATGCCAAAGAATGTCAGGCCAAGTGTAACACCCCGCCTCCGCTAGGGTCACTCGCAAAGGAATGCACTAGCTTTAGAGGGGCATTATTGGTAAACATGCACAGAAATATCACAAGACAGAACATATAAAATAGCGGAAGTAAAATCAAACTTTCATAACATGAATAAATAAGGTCTAAAGCCTTTTACATCAGAGTACATCAAAACCTGTCTTGCAATAGTAAAGAAGCATAAAGACATTTTCGAAAATTATTCCCCAAGTAAAACAGTAAAGTAGCCATAGTCAAGAAAAGTCCAAGCCATCCATGATGACCTTCAAGCAGAAGAAGTCCGAATTAAACAACAGTATTTCCTCCCTGTAACCTGGGGGGAAACGGAAGACAAGAAGCGAAACAAAATGGGTCAGTCAAAAAGACTGAGTAAGCCCCATCTACTATCAGCATAAAAACTAGTAAAGTTAACTGACATGAGAAACTGAGATGAACATATGCATGATGACAAGATAGATAAGCTAAATCAAAATAACAGGATGAACTACTGAACTCAGATAAACTAAGGTGTCATGATAAATTACGATGTCAAGATAAAACAAGGTATCCCATCGTCAGGTTCCTATCAAGTATAATATCCCCAAGATATCTATCACGTATAACGTCCCATGGTATCTATCCTGTATTTTAGCTCTGCACCTACCATACTAGTATCCCCACTGTATCATGTGTTAACCATGAATGACCCTTACTCAAAAGTCGTGTAATGGTTCATGTCAACCTAATATATCGCATTTATAGGTTACTCAACTCGTACGTTTCTTTCCATGTAAATGTTCAGTTCCTTGCCGTAGACCGTACGGGCTTTCCCATGAGGTTCTATACTACTCCAATGTAATTCCATGATCCTTAAGCTCGTTTGGACTGTTACCCTAGACCTAGCTAGGCTTTCCCAACATGAATCATCGTTTGTGCAACTAGGACTTATGCCACCTAGGACCACTAGTGATTATGCTTACCTATTGCACGTTTTCGTATTTCGGTTTGGGTTCAACCACCCAGGGCCACTAGGAATTACGCTAACCGTCAACCGCGCCCTTTTTCCCACGCATTCATCGTGAATCGTTTTTTCCATGATTGTATGCACATGTATCACATCGTGCCATCCGAGTCCTGTCACAGGGCAGATCAAGAAATACAGGACTCGGTCGGGAGCTTTCGATTTATCTGCCGATGCAGATGCTAAGGTCTGTTTTTCCTATACGTGGCTATGGTCCCACGAGACCACTCCCTCAACTAGTGAAAGACAAGATAGGATAAATCCTGTATGAGAACACACTACTGGCCAACCCACAATCCTAGCCTTACCGCAACCATAATTAGATAGCAATTATGGTCTTTTGGGTGTTCTCTGCCTTTCCGTACGTACACGCTTGACCAAAGATGGTAGGTAGCCTGACGAAATGCTATCTAGGGCACGACCGTGTATCGTCGACTATCCCCTATCCATCCCCGTCTTTAGGTCGCTCGTATAGCAACCAAGGCATACTCTTGGTTCTTCTAACGCAGACCTTAACCTCTCATGAGCCTAGTATGATCACCTGGCAGCTCACAGAGGGATACCAAGAATATCCTCACGTTTCCCGAAGCCGCTGCTTCGTTACCCAGTTCGCTGGAGCCTTTATCTAAATCAGATAACTTGCTCCTACTCGTGTGCTTAAACGATGACCTACCGTATCGGGTTACTCATCCAATCTATGAACTGGTCCAAAATTCCTTGACTAAGAATTATTACTTAGCTATTCTCCAACTAAGGTTTACCACTTAGCTTATTCCCGTTATTCTTGTTAATTACGGTTATCCACCTAATTCTCTGAACTAGGGTTTATATAATGGATTAAGTGTCACTTAAGTTCATGACTTAATCCGTCTACAAATCATGTCAAAATTGGCTAAGTATCCAAGTTCAAGACTTAACCCTACAAACCATGTGTCAAGTTGGTTAAGTATATTAAGGAATTCACGACTTAACCTCATCCAATTATCATTCTAGATTGGTTAAGTATATATTAACTTGACCCTATCAATTTACTTAGTCAAATCGGTCAAGTGTATTCAAGCGATTCGTGACTTAGCCTTATCATGTTTTCACGTTATATTGGTTAAGTATTGGTTAACTTAACCACATCAAATTAACGAGTTAGATTGGTTAAGTATAGGTCACTTAACCACATCAAATCATCGTGTTAGATTAGTTAAGTGTTTAACTTAACCCCCTTAAACTACCAAGTTGGATTAATTAAGTCTAGGCTAACTTAACCCCATCCGATTTCCATGTTTAGGTTAGTTAAGTCTAAGTTAACTTAACCCCATCCATTAACTGTATTATACGGTTAAGTGTCATTAAGGAAACTTACTTAACCTTATCATGTGGCATTATTTACTTAATGCACCTCAACCTCTCACATTAGACTTTGTTGTGGTTACTAGTTAAGCTGGTCGGTTCCGGGTAGCTTTACACCACAACTTGGTCTAACCTCGGGTTCAAGCACAACATGACCAACTTCTCACATTGGGTCCTATTGTTTGTAGCAACTAGTTAAGCCGGTTGGTTCCTGGTAGATTTCCGCTACAAACTCAACCCAACCTCGAGTTGGCCACACTTATATTATCTAAGTGTCATGTCCATTATGTTTCCAATTCATATTACAAGTTTTCAAGAATTTGGGTAGACCTAACTTAATAGGTAAATTCCCAATTCCATAGTATGGGTAGACCTAACTTAATAGGTAAATTCCCAATTTCATATTTTCAAGCATACTTACATGTCAACTTCCATGTTATATTTCAAGTCATGTTTTTAAGTTATATTTTCATGTCATTAGAAATTACTCATAACATAACCCAACGCTTTTAAACTCGCATATACGTTCGCAACAACGTAATGGATTAAAAGAAGAGACTTGGCAAAGGCATGACAAAAATGGATATTAAGCCACAAGTTAATCATGGTGGCAAATGAGGCACAAATGTGTTCATTAACTTGCATGTTACATTCTTAAGCCTCAAAAACATGCATAAACCCAAACTTGGCACATAAGCGAATCATGGTGACAAAAGACATGGAATGATGACTAGTAACTCGCATATATCATCATATAAGGGTTATGACTTCATATGCAAGTTGACATAAAGGTTATGAGGGTTCTCATGTTGCATAATGCAACATTTCAACATAAAGGTTGTAGCTTTTAGCCCACAAGATCAAGATAGTGACTTCATAAACTTGCATGACATGATAGCATGTATCATACTTAATGATCAAACCCAAACTTGCAACATGAACATTTAACTTCATAGTTAATATCTAAGAGTAGGGAAAGGGCTTACATTGCTATGAAGGCACAAATCGATTAAATTAAAGATTGAGACAAAGCCTATGCATGCCATCATCCAAAAACCCAAAGATGAAAGCTCCAAATCAATAAAAACCCCATCTTGATGAACAAAGATCAAAGCTTTAGCCTTGAAATCAACTTGAGAAGCTATCATACTAACATAGAGACTCTCTAACACTCACATGATCATGAAACCTCTCATAGAAATGAAGATAGAAACTTTGGGCAAGAGGATGGAGGCTAGGGTTTTGAGTGGAGGCCATGAGAGGAGCAATTTTGGCATAGTTTAGTTGCATGAATGAATAATGAGGATTTTAGGAGATGGTTAGGGGCTTATTTATAGAGATTAGGATTAGTTAGGACCCTTAGATTAACCCTAGGATCAACCTGAACAATCAGATTTCGAACCAGGCCCAAAAACCTAGCCAAAACAGAAAACAGGTGCACCAGGCAAAACTGCCCGGCCACCATAAGTCGACACCCAAGTCGACAGGGCTGTCGACTTGGGTCATGCCATGTCGACTCCCAAGTCGACAGCCCTGTCGACTTGGGGTGGCTGGCGGGAATTTTCCCACCTAGCCTTCTAGGCCAAATTTTCGAAATTAGAACTCGTTTTTGAACTTGAATTTTCTGAAAACTTCGTCGGACCATAACTTGGTCATACGGACTCCGATTCTCGAAAACTCAGACTCTATTTCACGTATTTTTCCGAGACGAACGCAATGGCATAGCCCGTTTTACTTGATTCAGAATTTAAAATTAAATTCTGCCTTGATTCTCGTCTTAACATGTTATCGAAATACGGGTTGTTACATTCTCCCCACCTTTTAGGATTTCGTCCCCGAAATCTCCAAGTTAGGAAGAACATATCCTACCATCCATCATTCATCTACTCAAAACATCATCCACAAGCAACCATTGTCCTTAGATGATTTCTAATGCTGTATGAATATATGCAAAACGTGTGTGTACATGTTCCTTAGCTAATGCTAATGATCAGGCCTGAATAATCTTTCTAATGAAAAATATGTATAGTGCCATGAATCCAGCATGTATGCAAATAGCCCTAGTCATATAGATACTATATGCGTGCACAATCATTCATTCATATGCAACAACCGCATGATAATACATTCGATTTCATCCATAAACAAGTATAAATACTCGTGCATATGCAATATGAAATGTGACCGAGTCGAGCTAGTATCTAATGTGTATTTGCGCATCCACGAGCAACCACTTGCAACCACTTGCAACCATATCAATCATAACATGTTTCAAATACATGTTTACATCCATAGGGTTCTACCTAGGATTCCCTGAAACAGGGTCGAGAAGATAAACAAGACAAACTCCTTACGGGGTTTGTAACAGAAAATAGGACCAAGAGGATGTCCACAAAAGATAGCCTACAAGTAAGCTCTACAGAAAACAGGGATCAAGGATATACTCCCAAAAAGAGATATCATGCGCGTATCTAGTCTTTGACCATCAAAGTCGTATTTCCTTGAGCTTAATTCCATTGTGCCTTGACCGTCTTTTAACTTCGCGATTTCGTAGCTTCTTATTTCCTGTTTCCATAACATGAGCTGGAACTCATTTCTTCGTCGCCTCTCGTTCCACTTGCACTTATCCTTTTTCTAGAATACTTGGCGCAAACATGACTGCGTACTCATGATCTCATGCAAGCTTTCCAAAATTCACTAGTGAATCTTGGATCTCGTTTATATACTATAAGGTATTCCATGTAGAAGAACTTTCTCTTGAAAGTAAACAGATGTCAACCAGGTTATCAAGCGCACTTACTAGGGTGATCTCTATAACCCATGCATAAATGAAGTAAACCATCCGTCTTATCGGCGAACACCACTCGATCGGGCTTCAAATTTCCAATAAAGGCATCAAGGGATTCTAAGTAACTAGTCATGACAGAACCTCAAAAAGGTTACACGATACTTCGAGGGTATTACCAAGGCTAGTCAAAAGGTCTAACTACCCTCCTATCAAAACCGAGAGTGGCACCCCCTACTGGATAACCACTTCATCCCTAGAATCCATCCATAGCTTATAAACATAAGCATTATTTCCAAACTCAACACTTGGCATAGACATTCTCAAATCCAAACAAGTCATGTATAAATGGACTGATTCTCCAATAGGACTTTGAGACAAAAATGGGATTCTCTATTACGCTAGTACTTAAGGTGCAGAGACTCAACTATCGAAGCAGACTTAAATGATACGAAAAACGAAGTCCTAACGGGATGATAGAGAAGAAAAGCTAAACCTTTAACAAGATCGTTACCCTCCTTCCGAGGTACCCTAGAAATGAGAGCATACTATTGCCCTCCCGATGATCTCGTCCTTGTCCCATAATACTTAACTATCCGCCCCGTTTTACCATGCCAAAGGTACTCTCTCGTCATGGGTTTCATTGTTCATCTTTCTCCCTCCTTTGAGGACTAAGCCATACCAACAAGTTGCTCATCCTTAAGCTCGTATCCTTTATCCTCTTTCTCACTATCCTTTCTTATAACGCGGCCACTGGTCTCTCGAGAACCACCTCCATCGTATGGAAAGCACTTTCGTAGATAGAAAATACTAGTCGCAGTTAAAACCACTGTGACTACAGATGGAGGAAAGAAAGGAAAAGAGATTCAATTAAGGAAACAAGGATAGTGCTAATGGCCTTTGGGGAATAGCCTTTTTCTTTTAAAAGAAATTTTTCTTGAAAAATGCTTCTTTGTAAACGATTTTCAAATAGTTTTCAGAAGGTCTTTAAAAACTTTTTCCCAGTCTGGTAACCTTCTGCTCTGATACCACGTGTAACACCCCGCCTCCGCTAGGGTCACTCGCAAAGGAATGCACTAGCTTTAGAGGGGCATTATTGGTAAACATGCACAGAAATATCACAAGACAGAACATATAAAATAGCGGAAGTAAAATCAAACTTTCATAACATGAATAAATAAGGTCTAAAGCCTTTTACATCAGAGTACATCAAAACCTGTCTTGCAATAGTAAAGAAGCATAAAGACATTTTCGAAAATTATTCCCCAAGTAAAACAGTAAAGTAGCCATAGCCAAGAAAAGTCCAAGCCATCCATGATGACCTTCAAGCAGAAGAAGTCCGAATTAAACAACAATATTTCCTCCCTGTAACCTGGGGGGGAAACGGAAGACAAGAAGCGAAACAAAATGGGTCAGCCAAAAAGACTGAGTAAGCCCCATCTACTATCAGCATAAAAACTAGTAAAGTTAACTGACATGAGAAACTGAGATGAACATATGCATGATGACAAGATAGATAAGCTAAATCAAAATAACATGATGAACTACTGAACTCAGATAAACTAAGGTGTCATGATAAATTACGATGTCAAGATAAAACAAGGTATCCCATCGTCAGGTTCCTATCAAGTATAATATCCCCAAGATATCTATCACGTATAACGTCCCATGGTATCTATCCTGTATTTTAGCTCTGCACCTACCATACTAGTATCCCCACCGTATCATGTGTTAACCATGAATGGCCCTTACTCAAAAGTCGTGTAATGGTTCATGTCAACCTAATATATCGCATTTATAGGTTACTCAACCCGTATGTTTCTTTCCATGTAAATGTTCAGTTCCTTGCCGTAGACCGTACGGGCTTTCCCATGAGGTTCTATACTACTCCAATGTAATTCCATGATCCTTAAGCTCGTTTGGACTGTTACCCTAGACCTAGCTAGGCTTTCCCAACATGAATCATCGTTTGTGCAACTAGGACTTATGCCACCTAGGACCACTAGTGATTATGCTTACCTATTGCACGTTTTCGTATTTCGGTTTGGGTTCAACCACCCAGGGCCACTAGGAATTACGCTAACCGTCAACCGCGCCCTTTTTCCCACGCATTCATCGTGAATCGTTTTTTCCATGACTGTATGCACATGTATCACATCGTGCCATCCGAGTCCTGTCACAGGGCAGATCAAGAAATACAGGACTCGGTCGGGAGCTTTCGATTTATCTGCCGATGCAGATGCTAAGGTCTGTTTTTCCTATACGTGGCTATGGTCCCACGAGACCACTCCCTCAACTAGTGAAAGACAAGACAGGATAAATCCTGTATGAGAACACACTACTGGCCAACCCACAATCCTAGCCTTACCGCAACCATAATTAGATAGCAATTATGGTCTTTTGGGTGTTCTCTGCCTTTCCGTACGTACACGCTTGACCAAAGATGGTAGGTAGCCTGACGAAATGCTATCTAGGGCACGACCGTGTATCGTCGACTATCCCCTATCCATCCCCGTCTTTAGGTCGCTCGTATAGCAACCAAGGCATACTCTTGGTTCTTCTAACGCAGACCTTACCTCTCATGAGCCTAGTATGATCACCTGGCAGCTCACAGAGGGATACCAAGAATATCCTCACGTTTCCCGAAGCCGCTGCTTCGTTACCCAGTTCGCTGGAGCCTTTATCTAAATCAGATAACTTGCTCCTACTCGTGTGCTTAAACGATGACCTACCGTATCGGGTTACTCATCCAATCTATGAAGTGGTCCAAAATTCCTTGCCTAAGAATTATTACTTAGCTATTCTCCAACTAAGGTTTACCACTTAGCTTATTCCCGTTATTCTTGTTAATTACGGTTATCCACCTAATTCTCTGAACTAGGGTTTATATAATGGATTAAGTGTCACTTAAGTTCATGACTTAATCCGTCTACAAATCATGTCAAAATTGGCTAAGTATCCAAGTTCAAGACTTAACCCTACAAACCATGTGTCAAGTTGGTTAAGTATATTAAGCAATTCACGAATTAACCTCATCCAATTATCATTCTAGATTGGTTAAGTATATATTAACTTGACCCTATCAATTTACTTAGTCAAATCGGTCAAGTGTATTCAAGCGATTCGTGACTTATCCTTATCATGTTTTCACGTTATATTGGTTAAGTATTGGTTAACTTAACCACATCAAATTAATGAGTTAGATTGGTTAAGTATAGGTCACTTAACCACATCAAATCATCGCGTTAGATTAGTTAAGTGTTTAACTTAACCCCCTTAAACTACCAAGTTGGATTAATTAAGTCTAGGCTAACTTAACCCCATCCGATTTCCATGTTTAGGTTAGTTAAGTCTAAGTTAACTTAACCCCATCCATTAACTGTATTATACGGTTAAGTGTCATTAAGGAAACTTACTTAACCTTATCATGTGGCATTAATTACTTAATGCACCTCAACCTCTCACATTAGACTTTGTTGTGGTTACTAGTTAAGCCGGTCGGTTCTGGGCAGCTTTACACCACAACTTGGTCTAACCTCGGGTTCAAGCACAACATGACCAACTTCTCACATTGGGTCCTATTGTTTGTAGCAACTAGTTAAGCCGGTTGGTTCCGGGTAGATTTCCGCTACAAACTCAACCCAACCTCGAGTTGGCCACACTTATATTATCTAAGTGTCATGTCCATTATGTTTCCAACACATATTACAAGTTTTCAAAAATTTGGGTAGACCTAACTTAATAGGTAAATTCCCAATTCCATAGTATGGGTAGACCTAACTTAATAGGTAAATTCCCAATTTCATATTTTCAAGCATACTTACATGTCAACTTCCATGTTATATTTCAAGTCATGTTTTTAAGTTATATTTTCATGTCATTAGAAATTACTCATAACATAACCCAACGCTTTTAAACTCGCATATACGTTCGCAACAACGTAATGGATTAAAAGAAGAGACTTGGCAAAGGCATGACAAAAATGGATATTAAGCCACAAGTTAATCATGGTGGCAAATGAGGCACAAATGTGTTCATTAACTTGCATGTTACATTCTTAAGCCTCAAAAACATGCATAAACCCAAACTTGGCACATAAGCGAATCATGGTGACAAAAGACATGGAATGATGACTAGTAACTCGCATATATCATCATATAAGGGTTATGACTTCATATGCAAGTTGACATAAAGGTTATGAGGGTTCTCATGTTGCATAATGCAACATTTCAACATAAAGGTTGTAGCTTTTAGCCCACAAGATCAAGATAGTGACTTCATAAACTTGCATGACATGATAGCATGTATCATACTTAATGATCAAACCCAAACTTGCAACATGAACATTTAACTTCATAGTTAATATCTAAGAGTAGGGAAAGGGCTTACATTGCTATGAAGGCACAAATCAATTAAATTAAAGATTGAGACAAAGCCTATGCATGCCATCATCCAAAAACCCAAAGATGAAAGCTCCAAATCAATAAAAACCCCATCTTGATGAACAAAGATCAAAGCTTTAGCCTTGAAATCAACTTGAGAAGCTCTCATACTAACATAGAGACTCTCTAACACTCACATGATCATGAAACCTCTCATAGAAATGAAGATAGAAACTTTGGGCAAGAGGATGGAGGCTAGGGTTTTGAGTGGAGGCCATGAGAGGAGCAATTTTGGCATAGTTTAGTTGCATGAATGAATAATGAGGATTTTAGGAGAGGGTTAGGGGCATATTTATAGAGATTATGATTAGTTAGGACCCTTAGATTAACCCTAGGATCAACCTGAACCATCAGATTTCGAACCAGGCCCAAAAACCTAGCCAAAACAGAAAACAGGTGCACCAGGCAAAACTGCCCGGCCACCATAAGTCGACACCCAAGTCGACAGGGCTGTCGACTTGGGTCATGCCATGTCGACTCCCAAGTCGACAGCCCTGTCGACTTGGGGTGGCTGGCGGGAATTTTCCCGCCTAGCCTTCTAGGCCAAATTTTCGAAATTAGAACTCGTTTTTGAACTTGAATTTTCTGAAAACTTCGTCGGACCATAACTTGGTCATACGGACTCCGATTCTCGAAAACTCAGACTTTATTTCGCGTATTTTTCCGAGACGAACGCAATGGCATAGCCCGTTTTACTTGATTCAGAATTTAAAATTAAATTCTGCCTTGATTCTCGTCTTAACATGTTATCGAAATACGGGTTGTTACACCAAGCCAGCAGATAGGAAGTGCTTCAACTGTGGCCAAGTGGGACATCACAAGGACAAGTGTCTGCAACCCCCTAAGGAAAAGTAGATTGTGAAAGCATATGCTATCAATGATGTTCCTTCTTCGTCGAATGCCCCAACTGCGGCGGAGAAAGTAAAGAATGTTGTTATCCAAGGTATGCTTTCTATTTATCATGTTCCTATTCGAGTATTGTTTGATACCGGAGCTTCCGGTTCCTTTATATCTAGTGACCTGGTAGATAGGTTGGGATTGGAGCCCGAGATTGTCGATAGACCTTTAGTAGTGACGAACCTAATTGGTGGTTCGACTAGCCTTAACATGATTTGTCGTAATGTGGTCTTATCGAGTCATGGATGCATGTTTGTTTATGATTGCTTTGTTATGGCCTTTACTGGGTTTGGCATTATTTTGGGAGTCGATTGGCTCTAAAGATACGGGGTGGTGGTAGATTGTGAGGGCTTTTTGGTGACAGTTAGAGTGGATGATGGGCGGAGGGTAGTGTTTGGTGGTCTACCTAATGATGGGGTAATGGCTAGTTTTCTAAATTCCCTCGACATCTCGCATGATGAGCTATCAGATGTGCCCGTGGCTGGCCAGTATCTGGACGTCTTCGAGGAAGTGACCGGACTTCCACCACACCAAGAGATTGAGTTCCATATTGATTTAGTGAAATATGCCAGACCTATAGTGATGCCACTTCGTCGTATGGCGCCAAGGGAGCAGCGAGAGCTCGGGGTGCAAGTAAGCGATCTTTTAAAGAAGGGATTTATCAAAAGAAGTGTTTCTGAGTGGGGAGCACCAGTTGTGTTTGCTACCAAGGCAGATGGTTCCCTTCGTTTGTATGTGGACTACCATGAATTGAATAAGGTGACGAGGAAGAATAAGTATCCTCTACCGCGGATAGATGATTTGTTTGATCACTTGAGTGGCGCTAGAGTATTCTCCTAGTTGGATCTCGCGACAGGTTTTCATCAGCTTAGAGTGGAAGCTGAGAGTATAGCTAAAACGGCCTTTCGGACGCCGTATGGATTTTAAGAGTGGTTGGTCATGCCATTCGGGTTGACAAATGCACCAACATATTTTGTGGATCTTATGAATAGAGTATTCAGAGATCAACTGAATAAGTTTGTTCTTGTGTTCGTGGACGATATCCTTGTTTATTCGAGGGCGGAGGAAGAACACAAGGAACACTCGAGGATAATGATGGAGGTGTTAAGAATACACCAATTGAAAGCAAAGTTTTCTAAGTGTCACTTCTGGAGGAGGGAAGTGAGATTCTTGGGTCATGTTGTTTCAGAGAATGGTATCGCCGTGGACCCGGCGAAGGTGGCTACAGTACAAGATTGGTCTACGCCCAAGAATGCAACGGACATAAGAAGTTTCTTGGGATTAGCTGGATATTATTGTAAGTTTATCCAAGACTTCTCCAAGATAGCAGCACCGTTGACTCAGTTGACTAAAAAGAATCAAGCTTTCGTCTGGGAAGAAAAGTGCGAGGATGCATTCAAGAGTCTAAAGGAAAAGTTGACATGTGCACCAGTGTTAGTCATTCCTAAGGGGAATGAAGAAATGACAGTATATACGGATGCATGTGGTACCGGACTAGGTGTTGTATTGATGCAAGGAGGTACGGTTGTAGCTTATGCAAGTCGGCAATTGAAATCACATGAGAAAAGATACCCTACCCATGATTTGGAATTAGCAGCGATCGTATTCACGATGAAGATGTGGAGACATTATCTGTTGGGAGAAAGATTCGAGTTGTTTACTAATCATAAATCGTTAAAGTATCTCTTCTCTCAGAAGGATTTAAACCTCTGACAGCAAAGATGGTTAGAATTCTTAGCTTCCTATGACTTCGACATTGCATATACACCAGGAAAGGGCAATGCGGTGGCTGATGCATTGAGTAGAAGACATGCCAGTTTAGGGGCTACGTTTTTAGAATGGAAGCAACTGGAGTACATCGCTGGGTATGATTTCAGACCAAAGTGCGAATTGGATCCAGAAATGTTAGTTTGTTGCAACGACTAGAAGTTCCATAATGGAAATGGGAACAAGTCTCAATGGATTTCATTGATGGGTTACCAAGGACTAGGTCGGGCCATGATAGCATTTGGGTGATTGTGGATCGATTGACCAAGAGTGCAAGATTTATACCCGTCAAGTCGAATATAACAACAGCTAAGTTAGCTGAGCGATATATGAAATGGGTAGTGAGATTTCATAGAATACCCAAAGGCATTGTGAGTGACCGAGATCCATTGTTCACTAGTGGATTTTGGAAGAGCTTACAACAGGCGTTAGGACCAGAATTACATTTCAGTACCGCGTATCATCCTCAAACTGACGGACAGACAGAGAGCGTGAATAGAGTATTAGAAGATCTCTTGAAAGCTTGCATATTAGACTTTGGTGGATCATGGGATGACCATTTGCATCTAGTAGAGTTTGCATATAATAATAGTTACCAATCCATTATTGGTATGACTCCGTTTGAAGCTTTGTACGGAAGTCCGTGTAACTCACCGTCATGTTGGTTAGAAACTGGTGAGAAGTTTGTGCTTGGACCAGATGTGATAAGAGAAACTTCAGCTAAGATTAAGGTTGTCCAACAGCGAATGACGGCTGCCCAAGATAGGCAGAAGAGTTATGCTGATAAGAGGAGAAGAGAATTAAAGTTCTCCATTGAAGACTTGGTGTTTGTCAAGATTTCTCCGTTGAAGAGCGTGATACGATTTGGCAGGAGAGGCAAGTTAGCACCAAGATTCGTTGGTCCATTCCCAGTTCTTGAGCAAATTGGGAATTTGGCATATAAAGTTGAATTACCAGACAAGATGGCAGGAGTTCACAACGTATTTCATGTTTCCCAGTTAAGGAAGTTCGTGCATGACCCCGATATGACTATTTCATCTGATCAGTTGGATGATATCGAGGTTGAACCCGAGGCGGTTGGGAACCGCAAGCCTATGCGTATTGTTGGGAACGATACGAAGCAACTTCGAAGGAAGGCAGTGAAATTAGTCAAAGTTTAGTGGGGCGAGAATGAGAATGACTGTACTTGGGAGACAAAGGAGAGCATTAGGAAGACGTATCCAGAACTCTTCGCTTCGTAAGATTTCAATTTCGATTTAGTCTTTCCGCATGTTAGGATAGGCTTGTTTTGTTTGTTTTGCATGTTTGATTGTTGTATGTGGCTGGTAGGCATGCGGGATCCTTTGTATGTTTTGGGTTAAGGAATTTCGAGGACGAAATTTCTTAAGGGGGGAGAATGTAACGACCCGCCTTTTACGCATCGAAGGATCATAGAATATTTATTTTTTCATATGCGAAGTCATATGGTCATAAAACTTTGGGAGACGACTATTGGGGTCATTTCCCATGTTCATGATTTTTACCGATTTTTAAATGACCATTTTGCCCATAGCTGATCTTGTTTCGGCCATAACTTTTTATTGGAAAGGAGTTTTGACCTAAAACCACTTCCATTAGAACCGGATGATGGTTTACCTTTCCGTAGAGTGGTCACATTAGCCAAACGGACTCACCGTTTGGGAGATATGGCTGAAACAAGTTTCCGATGGTGAAAAACAGCTTAATTGGGTTTAACTGGGTGATTAACAGCTAGGCCCAAAGGGGAATTTCGGAATTTGGAGTATTTAAGGGCTGTTAGGGTTTAGTGAACACCCTTTTTCTCACTTTCACAGCCGCCACTTTCATTCTTGGAATCGTAGTAATGGCCTCCAACATCTAAAACACCCCAAATCACCTTCTAATCGCTAATTAAGCCAATTCTACATCAAATCAAAGCAGATAAGCACAAGAATCAAGGTAGAACTGCTGTATAGCCTTGGTATTCACGCCCAAACAGAGAATCATTTCAGATTTGGTATTCTATTTGTAGCAAAGGTGAGTGATTTGCATAGTTCCTCACTAATTATGGTTAATTAAGGGTAATTAGTGTTAATTAGCGATAAACATGATTAAATTTTGGAAAAATATTTAAAAAAATTCGAAATGATGTTTTGGACCTTTGTTAGAAACTTGGGTTAATTTGGTTAAGTTTTGCTAATCCTATCGTTAATTATACTTAAACATGATTAAGGGGAAATGTGGGATTTTGGCTATGTTTGATCCGTTTTAACCTATCGAATTCTTGTTTTGGTGTTTATGGTCAATTTTACAAGTTGCTATGACTGTATGATATGCTTTGTGATTGCTTAGAAAATTAGATTGGTCGAAAACGCCGTCGAATGACGTAAACAGTCGTTGGAAAAGTTGCAGGAAATGCAGACAGGGACCGGATCAGATCCCCTTTACCCGACCCGAACCGCTCGTAGACGTTTGCCACGATCCGAACCGCCTAGAAGTTCGTGAACTGATGGACTCGGAGAACCCTATCTGAACCGAACCGCTCATACCAGAAGCCCCGACCCGATCCGCCAGGAGTTCTCCGACCCGAACTGATGGACCACGAGAGGACTTGAAGGCCGACCCGGTCCGCTAGGGGTGACGAAGACCGATCCTTACCGCCATGAGATATAGGCCACGGACCGAACCGAAGAGCTTGGACTTGAGGCATTGACCACGAACCGAACTGGGAGTACAATCTGAAGCGAAGAAAAAGAGGAAGACGAACCGATCCGGGGAGGGAGAGGACCAAAACCCGAGATGCAAAGGTAGTCCAAATGGGAAGTTTGTACCCAGGATCCAGTTGGGAACCAACGAGTCAACTTCATGAGTTGGGCTTTGCTGCAGGACGTGTGCTAAGGGGTTATCGACGTCTATAGCTTTGATTCACCACCAAGACGGATTTTAGGCTATGTATCAGTGCAGTGGGGTAGTTACTACTCCATGGGGGCAGAGTGATCGTAGCAAGGCTACGAGCCAGTGTAGTGGAGTTGTTATGACATCATGGGGCAAAGTAGACATAGCAAAGACTAGTGGCTATGGATCAGTGCAGTGGTGTCATCATGAATCCATGGGGCAGAGTGATCATAGCAAGGATTAGGGCGATCAAAGCGCTGGATGTCGTATGCTTTACGCACTGAGTGAGAGAAGTGAGGATGGTTGCTATGTTTGGTTGTTTACTTTCACTATGACATACACACCCCCACCCCCGTATTCTTTACACCATATGTTAGTGGCACCTTAGCGTATTGAGCGGTATGTTGTGCTAACTCTTTGTTTGCAGGTCCAGGTTCATGTATGGTTTAGTATATCTGTTATTGTTCTGTTTTAATGCTTATCGCTCATACCAAACTTTTGTATGATCTAGAGTTTTATGTCTCTTCTTATTACTCTGGGTGCTCTTTAATGGGCAGACTAGAGACAGGTTAGGTGGTATGCACGGGTAGTTGCACCGAAGACAAGCAGGAGGCTCCCACGTATGATATATACAGATATTATCCCTGTGTCGCTGCTGGTCACTACTTTGGGCATTAGTAGTGTACCTTTCCTTTCTTTTGCTTTGGACACAGTTTTAAAGTTGTAATAATGATGATGTGGAACATAAGCTGTAACTGGATTTTCCGCTGCTATGATGTTTAATTTTCAGCTTATGCACTGTCTCACCAGTCTTGTGTCAAAGTATGTTATTATTATATTTTATTCCATGCGCTGTGAGATATTCTACAGGTTCTTTGTTAGTTCACCAGTAAGTTCAAACCCCCTTTTCTTTCTTTGGTGACCGTCCTGTGCTGGTTGGACATCGGCACAGCGCACTTTCAGGGGAAATGCCGGCTGGTGCGGGGTGGGTCGTCACAGATAATAATATCATATAATTGGTATAACAGACTAAACATGATAAGAAGGATGAACTGAACAAATTACGCTTCTCAAATACTTTTCTCTGCACCATTACGAGTATAACAAATATGATCCCAACAGAAACATAATGGTAGACTTAGGTGTACTTTTATTAACGGTTTTTACCCCCAAACGGTAATAATAGGTACCCAAACGGAAACAACGGGTGTTACCCCAACCAGAACAACGGGCACCTCAACAGACATGACTAGATGTACCCTAATTACTACCCCCAATCGATTGGCACCCTATCCTGTAAATACCCTGTACCGACCTCATAGTAAGATATATCGCTTCCTAAAGTGGCAACCCATAGAAGGACACAGACCTATTTATTGGTGTTATAGTAGCTTATTTTCTCTAGCAAGCCAGACCCATGCACGCACATGACTCCATTGGAACGTGCTATCAGAACACCTCCACCCAAATGAACCACTTATAATCAGCTCAGTAAGCGTGCCCTGACCCCTACCTAGTGCTGGGTCCCCACTTTGTTGCCAGGATGGGTTACTGACTGATACGAATGCCACACCACAAATGACATAAGCCAACCCCTAGGCTCGTATCCCCACTACTAGGATTTTTGACAGGTTATACCTAATAGTTTAACACGCCGGCATAACCCCAACATATAAAACAGGTTAAGTTTATCGGGTTCCATAGTTTAATATATTTACTTGACCACCACAGATTCAAACAAGTTTACTTTAACCCCTACATAATTTAACAGGTTCATATAAGCCCCACAGATTTAAACAGGTTAAGTATTATTGTTTCATTACATGTTTCGCTTATTCTATTAATTAAGTATACAGATTTACATGCCCCAACCCTCAAGTCATAATTTACAGTTATAAGATATGACCTAAATTATAGTTATACATCGCAGTATAGGTTATCCCCCAAATCCCATCATGATTCATAATACAAGATATCCTCGTATTTATCTTTCCCAACCATTCCCAATTTTTTTCATTTGCACATTTCAGCGATAGGCCTAGGCTTAAAGGTAGACTAGGGTATAAAAATAAAAAGGGAAAGAGGGAGAGAAGAGAACAGAAATATGCAAAATAACAGAATAGGTATATTACAAAAGATATAGGAATATAAGAACTGAATAGTAGATCTGGTGTACATGTAATGGAAGAACCTTTTAGGTATGAATTAGATTCTCAACAGGCATATGTTTAGATCCAGATTTATAAACATGTCAGGATTACTTGTTAAATGTTTACATCTAAAAGTAACATGAACTCACAGAGATTGGATCCAAAGAACAGATAATAACAAGCAGATGTTGCAGAAGAATTTCTTTTATGTGTATAGGTTGTTATTGAAGAAAAATAGGCTAACTCAATCCAAGCAGGGCAACATATTGTTGTCTCCACTGTTTTTGATGTGTACAAACAATAGAAATGAGGTCCTATATATCCTACCGCCAACGAATCTCGTTCAGAAACAAGTCCAGGTTCAGAAATAAACCTAGATGAATATAGGGTGGATCAACCCCGGGATTGACCCTAGGGCCGACACCCCTTTGAGTGGGTCGACCCATGGGTCTACCCTCTTGGGTCATGGGTCGACCCCTAACGGGTCACAATCCCGCGTTCCTTTCCCGCTTGATTTTTGAATAATTCTAAATTTCTGGACTTGATTTATTTATATATATTTCTCTTATATGTATACAAACTTCTAAACTTAATAACTTTCTCATACGATGTCCGTTTTATGCAAACTTGGAGTTTACCTTAAGCAGAATTTCGAGACGAACGCAACGGTGTTGTCCATTTTATATAATTCCAATATTTAATAAATTATTCTTTACTTTATGTTATAACGTTCTTTAAAATTATGGGGTGTTACATTATAGTTGTTGGGAAACTATATAGAGGCTCCAAAATTCAATTTTTTTTAATTACTTTTCATATCCTTCTTCTTTCTTAACCCTCTTTCCATTATTCTTCTTATTTTCTCAAAATCTATACTTATACTCAGTTGATTTCCAAAGAAACTATATCAGTCTTCTTCTCTTTCTATTCTACATCATACTCTCTCTGAAATTCAAGTGCTACTCAAGAGTCATAAGATGTTTGTAATGAAATATCACAAGATCAAGCTCTATCTAGTTTATACTACAAAACTGATAAGGAAAAGGTTGTGGTCGTGTCCCGTATAAATTGACTGGGTGCAATTATGTCCAAAAAATCGATTGGGTGTAAAGTTGTAGTCCGGAAAATCAACTACGTCTCTCTGTACTCGGAAGCAGTTGGAGTGTACCCTTGTAGCCCTGAAACTAAAGATAGTAATTTGGATATTAATTGAATAAAAATCTGCATCAAGCCAGTGTTGTGTGGGACTGGATGTAGGGGAGTCCCGAACCAATATAAAATTATGGTGTGTACTTTCCTTTTATTGTGTTTTATTTTTATTTTCTGCATCTATGGCTGACTCTGCGATTATTGATATCTGTGATTTGGATAGCATTTTGTTTAATTCAAAAATATTTCAAGAAATTAATAAAATCCATAAAACTCTATTCATTCCCCTGTCTTGTGTTTAATTTGCCTTAAAATCCTTAATCTTTATCCCCAACAATTGGTATCAGATCATTGATTTTCAAAGTTTTCATAATATGAATTTTTGAAAAGTTTAGATGGCAAATTTTAAAGATTTTGATCACACTAGTTCAAGAGTATGCATTTCATCATTGTTTCATAAGTCTACATTTTATTCTATTAAAAAATCAAATTATCTACCAAATTGGTGTGTTGTACGGGAACAAAGATGTTACATGGTTATTGATGATTCAAAACTTGGATGGTGGTTGTTCGAGGAAAATGACGGAAAATCCAGAATTACTGAATAATTTAGCCTATAAAGACGGCGGAATGGTCAATTTTGGTGACCCAAAAGGATATGTGATTGGCATTGACAATGTTGGTAATTCTAAAACTCCTACTATTTGTAATGTTTTATTAGTTAGGAATTTAAAACATAACTTGCTTAGTCAAGTCAATTATGCGATAAAGGCTATAAAATTAAATTTGAAAAAAAAATGCTTTATTGAAGATGAAAATTAATACATAATTTTTGAAGGAACTAGAAAGAAGAATATTTACATCTTAGGTATGAACATTTCAAACGATAATTATTATCTTTTTGCCAATACAAGTGACCCTTGGATTTGGCATAAGAGATTGGTCATTTGAACTTCAATATCTAAAGTTTTTAAATTAGAACTAGTTAGAGGTTTACCCAAAATAAATTTCAAATTAGATAATTTATGTGATGCCTGCCATTAAGGAAATTATGAAAAAGTTCCCTCAAGTTAAAAGATGAATTAGCACTTCAAATCCATTAGAATTACTTCATATGGATTTATTTGGTCCATCTCAAACACAATCAATAAACCACATTGGATATGTTTACGTAATTATCAATGATTTCTCTAGATTTACTTAGACACTATTTCTTAAACATAAAAGTGATGCTTTTGAATTATTTAAAACATTTGGTAAGAGAATTCATAATCTCTTATCTTTGAAAATTAAAACTATACGCAATGATCAAAGTGGATAATTTTAAAATGAAAATTTCGACAAATTTTGTATAAAAAGTGAATTAGGTAAATTTTCTTTTCCAAGGACTCCTCAACAAAACGGAGTAGTCGAACATAAAAATAGGACGATCCAAGAGCGTGCGAGAACTATGATTTCTTATAGCAATTTACCAAAAAAATGTTGGGCTGAAGCAGTTGCAACAGCTTGTTACATTTTGAATAAAATTTTAGTCAGACCATTAACTAACAAAACTCCATATGAACTTCTTTATAATAAGAAACCAAGGATATCTTATTTTTGATTTTTTGAGGGTAAATGTTTTATTTTAAATTCAAAAGAAAATCTAAACAAATTTGATCCTAAGTCTGATAAAGGAATCCTTATTGGATATTAAAATAAAAGTAAAAATCCAACAGAAGTGAAACATCTATAGTTTTCAATTAAAAAACTAATACTTTTGAAGAAACTCTAAATGTATCTTTTGATGACATTATAAAGATTTAAATCAAAAAAATGATGAAGAATGTGATAATGATAATGAATCAAATGAAATAAATAATGAAATTAATCAACCTAATTAGTAGACTTTTAAGAGATCATCTTGTAGAAAACATACTAGGAGATATTGAATCAATTGTTAAAACTAGAAATCAGTTAACTATTGAACCCAAAAATACAAAGCAAGCATCATCTGATGATTCATGGATACTTGTTATGCAAGTGGAACTAAATCAATTTACTAGAAATGATGTATGGGAACTTGTTCCTAGACCAGAGGATAAAACTATAATAGGGACTAAATGGGTTTATAAAAATAAAATGAACAAACTTGGTGAGGTTGTTAGAAATAAAGCACAGTTAGTTACTCAAGGATATTATCAAGAAGAAGGAATAGATTACGATGAAATCTTTGCCCCCGTAGCAAGATTAAAAGCTACTAGAATTCTATTTGCTTTCGCTAATCAGAATAATTTAAATGGATGTAAAAAGTGCTTTTTCTTAATGGATTCGTTAACGAAGACGTTTATGTTGAAACAACCCCCATTATTCGAAGAAGAAAATTTTCCAAACCATGTTTATAAGTTAAAGAAAGCCTTATATGGTTTAAAACAAGCTCTTAGAGCCTGGTATGATCGACTAAGAACTTATTTATTACAACCGAACTTTGAAATTGGTAAAGAAGATAATACACTATTTGTTAAAAGAAATAAAAATGATATTCAACTAGTACAAATCTGTGTAGACGATATAATTTTTGGATCAACAAATAATAAAATAAATCAATTTTTTTTTGAAATCACGATGAAAGAATTTGAAATGAGTCATATGGGAGAACTCACTTTCTTTTTAGGATTACAAATTAGACAAATATATAATGGGATACTTGTTAATCAAGAAAAATATGCAATGGGTTTTAATTAATAAATTTAACAATGCTAGTACTAATGGAAAAATTGCACCCATGGCAACCAACCAAGCCTTAAGTAAAGATAGAGGTGTTCTTTATTATATATAACTGCAAATAGACCAGACATAATGCATAACGTTTGTCTTTGCGCTAGATATTCATCACATCCCAAGGAAACTCACTGAAAATCCGTAAAATGTATTGTACGATATCTAATAAATACATTAGGCTTTGGTTGACGATCCATTTGATTTAATTTCATATTGCGATGCTGACTATGCTGGTTGTAAAGCAAACCGAAAAAGCATGAGTGGAACTTGTCACTTTTTGGGTCATTCTCTGGTTTCTTTATTTAATAGAGAGAAAAATATTGTTTTAACTACTAAAGCAGAATCTATATCTACTGCTTTGGCTTATTCTCAAGTAATATATTTGTAACACTCTAAGAGATTTTGGTTTAAATATAACTAAATCACAAATTTACTACGATAACACGAGTGCTATAAATCTATCTAAAAATCCTACTCGTCAGGCTAGAACAAAACACATTGATATGTGACGTCATTTCGTAAGAGATAACGTAAATAAAGAAAATATTTCACTAGAATTTATTAACATAGAAAATCAAATTGCAGATATATTAGCTAAACCATTAAACGTAGCAACATGTACTAAGTGGAGAAGAGAACTAGGAATTTGTTCACTAACCGTAGTAAAATAATTAAATATATTTGTACAATTACAATATAAATTATAAGAAAATTAAATTTTCAAAAATATCATACATATGTCGACATGCATAAAGTTATTTGTCGACCTATAATAGAAAATTTTAAATTTTAAAATTCCCTCCAAAGTTAGTAATCCATCTTATTTAAACTCTCCACTTCGAAAATTCTTCTCTTCTCTCTCATTTTCTCTATGACAAAAATTCTGAAACAATAAAATAATGGCTTCTACTTCAAATAATTCCTTTTTGTTTCCTACGCCTATCTAAGGCTCGTTTCTACGTTTTACGCATGCAATGGTTATCAAATTAGAAGAATCTATGAAAGATACCCTATAATTACTAGCTGAAATCCAACTTCTACAACTTTGGATGGCCAAAGAACAAGAAAAACAAGGAAAGATTATAAGGAATCTTCAAAAATACATAATGGAAGATCAAAACAATCCAATTATTATTGAAAATGATTCCTCCAACATTCAAGTTCACAATCTATAGAGGAAGATGAAGAAGAAGAAGATGATGATAATGAGGTTGAAGAAGAAGAAGAAGACAAAGAGGAAGGAAATCAAAGAATCGATGAAGACGATTAAGTAATTTGTGTCGGTGAAGTCTGTTTTGATAAGGAAGGGAATGTGATTGAACAAACTGGAGAATTCTTCTTCCATTACCCAAACTGTTTAATTCATAAGTCTCTTATTGTTAAAAATAATTAATAGTTAGGTTTCATGTATTCATATATTCGCCGTTGTACGTAAATGTTCATGTATATATATTCGTTAAATGTACTTGTATAATTGTAAACAACATATAAACATAAAAAATTATATTTATACATTTATAAGGTAGTGTATATAATTAAGGATATTATCTGATTATTGTACTTAGTTTGGATTAGGATAGTTTTAAGTTTGTTAGTCCTAGCTTTAGATATTAGGACTTTGCCCTAGTTTTAGGGTGTATTATAGTTTAGTTAGGATTATATGATTTATTTTTATGACAAATAGGGAGAATTATAAAATAGGGCTTCATGTAAGGGGTAGTTAGATGTTTTAAAAGGAAAATAATAGATATAACAGAGTAAGGGGGAGTAACTAGAGAATCAAGACATTAGGCATGAATATTTTATAAGCCAAGGTTGTCATCATCAAAAAAGGGGGAGTTTGTTAGAGATGACATGTTAATGGTGATAGTTCTGATCACAATAGCCTTGTTTTAACTTTACTTCAATTATTGTTATAAAATATATACTAACATTGTAATCTATATTATATATATACAGGAAATCTATGCAAGTATTAATTATATAAAAATGTACAGTTCAAAGAATCAAGATTTCAAAGAAGAAGAGTTCAAGATTCAAGACGCATGAGTATCAAGAATTCAAGAGTTCAAGAAATATAGAATAATTATGTCTAGATATTTTGTTAAAACTCCGATTAGCTCTAAATTCTGATTTTAAACTTCTTTCACTAATTTTAAATAACTTCAAATGATTTCAAAATTACTTGCCTGGTTTTAAACCTATTTTCAAAGTGATTTCAAAATTACTACCTTATTCTAAATTTATATCTTTTTATTTTAACTCTTGAAATTTATTCTAACTTCTTTTTTTTTAATTTTATATTTCACGTATTCTAACTCCTAATTCAAATATTTATTACTTATAGATTTAATATTTACTTATGTTTTCAATTGTCTTAGTTATATTTATGAGTTCAAAAACTTTTCTTATATTTACAGTTTTAAATATATATATATATATATATATATATATTTTATATCATTTAATATATAGATTTTAAGTATTTTTAATCCATCTTAATATATGTTTACAAATATATTTTCTACTTGGAGTACTCTATTTTAATATAAAGGAATATAGTTTGCTTTAACTTAGGAATCACCACAGTTTATTCAAACATTATTTACAATGATTTAAAATTTTAATTTTGAACTTATACTACAGTATGTCGACATACATGTTCTGGTATATGAACATATGAGCCACTAACTTGTTTTTTAATTTTTGAAAAGTTGTATTGTTTGAATTCAAATCTTTTCCGAAAGGTTGTGGCTGTTGGAAAACTATTTAAAGGCTTCATAATTCGAATTTTTTTAATTATTTTTCATATCCTTCTTCTTCCTTAATCCTATTTCCATTATACATCTTATTTTCTCAAAATCTATATTTATACTTTACCAATTTTCAAAGAAATTATATCAATCTTCTTCTCTGTCAATTCTACATCATACTTACTCAAGAGTTATAGGCTGTTTGTAATCAAATATCACAAGATCAAGCTCTCTCGAGTCTATCCTCCAAAACTAATAAGCAAAAGGATGTGGTTTGTTTGTATAAGTTGACTATGTGCGATTGTGTCCCGGAAATCGATTGGGTGTAAAGTTATGGCTCGAAAAATCAAGTGAGTTTCATTGTATTCGGAAGTAATTAGGGTGTGCCCTTGTAGCTGTGAAATCAAGGGGTTTAATTTGGATATTAGTTGAATAAAAATCTACGTTAACCTACCGTTGTGTGAGACTGAATGTAGGGGAGTCTCGAACTAGTATAAAATCCCAGTCCGTACTTTCCTTTTACTCTGTTTTGTTTTTATTTTCTGCATCTATGATTGATTCTGTGATTGTTGATATTTGTGATTGTTGATATTTGTGATTTTCATAACATTTTGTTTAATTCAAAAAGATGTCAAGAAATTAATAAAATCCATAAAACACTTTTCACCTCCCCTCTAGTGTTCAATTTGCCTTAAGATCCTTTATTTACATCCCAACAATGCTTCTCTGCATGCTCTCTATATCCTCTATGTCAAGCAATTCCATCGGGAACCTACCATCAAAGATGTCCAGTTTTTCTTTAACTTCAAGCATCTCAAGGACACTCGTTCATTTACGTACTTTGAGGTGATGTTGAACAATCAAGCGATGTCCAGTTTTTCTTTAACTTCAAGCATCTCAAGGACACTCGTTCATTTATGTACTTTGAGGTGATGTTAAACAATCAAGCGGCTGAAGGTGGATGGAGCAAGATGAGCGGTGTAAAGACATACTGGTTCTATGTTCCATACAAGGATGGCTTCGCTAGAAGGTGGCTTGCATGTAGAAAGTATTTGTATAAGTATTATGTTCCCCGCTTTGAATTGATCTCATATAAGGATAATTTTCTTCCTTTTACTGGGATAATGGAGATACCCATCAACGATGTGTACATATCAAGGATGACCGCCTTACGGCAGTTCCTGGAGAGCATAGGCAAGTGCGGGCCTGCATAATTGATGAACGACAACATCGGCACAATTTATTGGAGCCAATAGGAGCATCAGCTTTGAAGGGCCCCGGTCGGGGGTAGAGATGCGGAGGCCTAAGGAGTCATGCCCCCAGTTGGGGAGCCTGAGCCTGATGATCCCCACGGTTAGGTCCACAATGGTGGAGATGAGGGGACGTGTAACAAGCCAAATTTCGAAAGATAGATTTTTTTTCTTCTTCAAATAATCACAATCTATCGAAGCTCGAGTCAGATTGTCTGGTATCTTGCAGAAAAGATAGAGATAATTAATATATCAGAGCTCGGTAAACATCTCACAATGGAATGGATAAAATGTAATAAATATAGCCTTACCGAAGTAATAATATTGTCTAACTAGTATCCAAAGCTATCAAATCTTTGTCATAAACCTAACCTGTGAGTATGTTATGGGGAAGGGGTCAGAATACAAAGTTCTGTGATTAGACAAATTATACATTCTGGAATAACCCTTCATATACTACTTAGTTATTTTTTCTTATTTATTAGGTTATTTCGCTCTACACTCACATTGTACCCATTTACTTCCCAGTAGATTAACCTAATATAGTATATATGTATTTATCCCCACGTCTCAAGGTACTTCACATAGTACCCTTATCATACGGTCTCCGCCTTCACGCCATGAAAGCGTATGGAACTTTCATCCTACGTCGAACGACGTACATAAATCCAAATCATTATGCCACGTAATCACATAGAACCATCATCGATATACCATATAAGCGTGCGGATCGTCGTATTCAAACTCCTCGGTCGAACCAATTCTCAACACGGAGAAATGCCTTACTATCTATGATACACCACTCAATGCAAGTATCTAGACCCTCACACGAATGTATTATCTACCTCAACCTAAGTCTCGTAATAAGGTTGCATCCAATGCACGAAACTCAGTCGAGAGCTTTCCATATCTGTAAAGGTCTGCATCATTAGGCCTACAATATAGATATCCAAAGTATGATCTGCATTTTCACGATGGCTATGCCCCATCCTGGACCCTCCCTCAACTAGTGGAAGATTACATCAAGACGTAAGTGACGCGACTTTATCAAATAATCTAACATCCAAATTGGCATATCTTGCAACCAACGTCTCGATAGTGAATGATCGATGGCCTCTAGGTTTAGTTCTAATCTTTCCATATCACACCGAATGCCGATAACAGGTATCCGACGATTACTATCCTGTATTGGTCCTGATCAGCCTCTCCAAGGAAAACCTCTGAATCATGTAGCGTAGCCTTCTGACTTCCAAACTACTGTTGCAGTCAAGTTATACTCACCGGGTTGTACCACGCAGACCAAACCTCTACGAGTATAGACTAAGCGTGCACCACACAGAGGACCACCGTGGAGTACCCTACTACGTCCCGCAGAAGCCATGTGCTTCCCTCCAGTCCCATAGAGCAATCAGCCAAAATAACCAAGCATAATCATCAGATGGATGTGCTTCTCTCGTGTCTCCAGACACCACGATGATCTACCATGTTGGGTTCTTCACCTTTGTACGTGCGACCTGGTCCAAGTGCATCAAATTAACATGTTATTAGATCTTATCTCTAATGTCTTAATTAGGCGCTTGCTTTATCTCATCAGGTTGTTAGTTAACTTGATTATCTGCATATCCATTTTTCATTCAAGTTATCAAATTTATTGGTTTCCAATTGGCTACATGCTTTCTTTATTCAGCCCTATGCCACCAGAGAGAACGTTCGCTTATTATTTATTTCATTTATCAAACTTAATACTCCCAATTATAAGTCTATTGATAATAATCCAACTTTATTCTTTCTTATTTACTCATAACCTTGTCTTACACTGTCATCACAACATATTATTGTTATTTACTTATTAACTTAGTTATCTTAACTAAGGTTCTGTAACAACCCAAAATTTTGGAACCAATTTTTTTTTTTTTTTTTGGAAATTTTAATTTATTTTAAATAATAATGACTAAAAATTTATTTAAATCAAAGTTAGAACGAATAATTTTATTTTAATTATAAAACGAACCTGAAATGGCGCGGTAGTTTGAAAATTCGATCTCGAATTTCAAATGAATGTATAGGATTCAAAATAAAGCGAATTTTAGTGAAACCAAAAATATTTAAATCTGTTTAAAAATATCTTTAAAACAAATCTGAAAAATTGAAATTTCATAGCGGGAATCAAAAGTTATGCCCAAATTAATATTCAGAATAGTCGCTATGGAATATATATATATATATATATATATATATATTAATATTAAAAATAGCCATTTTACCAACGACTACCGTTTTCAACGAAACCACTTTTGTTGGATTCGGAATGTCAAACTATTGCTAGATTCCAATTTTCATAATTTTTGAAATTTATATGTGAGCGTGGCAAAAGAAAATGTGTTTTGTCAATTTCAGTCAAATTGGATTGACCAGAAAATGACCATTTTTCAAACGGTCTCCAAACTCGACGAAATCAGTTTTGTTAGAATAGTATCATCAAAACAAATCTAGGTATAATTTTTCTGTAATTTTTAGAGTCAATATGTGGCCTCGGTAAATTAAAATGTACGATTAAATTAAATAATTAAATGATTTATATTTTAAAATAAAGAAAAATGGAATAGAACGATCGATTGGGCTAATGGGACCTAGTCCATTGGGTCCGAAATAGGGGTATTTGGTTGGGGTCAACATTCTTTAGGCTGGAACTAGAGTTATTAAGAAGTAACGAGTTTTTTTGAAAATTAAGGAATTAGATATTACAAATATAACTCAATAAAAAAATTTAGAAAACCCTACTCCTCTATCTAAAGTAGCCGCCGGCCCCAGAAAATTTAATGGCCAGTTCAATCCCAATTTCAAACCCTACAATTTTGAAATCTAATTCGAATTAGACCTGGCCCCAAAACGAAAATCAAAGAGGAATACGAGATCTTTATTTTGATACGGCTATGATGGGTTTTAACGTTTTGGATTATGGGAATTTCCAGCACCAATGTGCCGTGTTTGAACTCAAAACGTGAGCAGGTGGGGCCCTTGAGTTCGAGACGGTGGCCAGGCGATGGAGGAGGGGACCGAGGCGCTCGCGGTGGTGCATGTTGATGGGGGTCTGACGCAGTATACAGGTGGCGGGGGGGGGGGGGGGGGTAACCCTAATCAACGAGGATGGGTTTTGGCATCACAATAAGGATTAACGGGGTACAGAAATGACGAAGAAGGATTTATATTGATAAAGGTTGATCAATACTCTTAAGCATATTTAAATTATTTAATAAATTGTGAAATCTTTAAATCATTATAACTTTGTCGTACGACCTCAGAAAATTGCAAAATCAATTGCGTTGGAATCACAACAGTGAGCACTACACGATGGAACAAACCGGAACTAAAATGGAGCTTGCTACGAATTTAGGCAAATTCGAAACCTTCGGTGAGAAATTCTATTCTTTTTATTATATAATTAAATTTTGTTAATCATAATTGTTGTATTACTCATACACCGTAATATTCTGCTGATTGTCATACGTGATTTGATCTTTGTTTGGTGTATTCTGCAGATCTGTAAAAGATTACCATTTGTGTTAATTAGAGAATTGGATTAAACAAAATTATCATTTTGATCATCAGATTAGTTGAATTCAAATTAACAGTTTTGTTAATTAGGAAAAGTTAAACAAAATCATCATGTGGTGTTTATTAGATTTGTTGATTCAAAATTAACAATTGTGTTAATTAGAAAAAGTTAAACAAAATCATCATGTTGTGTTTATTAGATGTGTTGGTTCAAAATTAACATTTGAGTTAATTAGAAATAGTTAAACAAAATTTATCATTTTGTTTATTAGATTTGTTGGGAAAAATTGTAAACATTTTTGTCAATTAAAAAGGGTTGAAACAAAATATAATATTGTCATTTTTGTTTAATTAGAATTGACAAAATATAATTCGTCACTTTTGTTTAATTAGAATTGATAAAATATAAAATTGTCATTTTTGTTTAATTAGAATTTACAAAATATAAATTGTCTTTTTTGTTTAATTAGAATTAACAAAATATAATTGTCATTTTTGTTTAATTAGAATTGAGAAAATATAATTGTCATTTTTGCTTAATTAGAATTGACAAAATATAAATTATCATTTTTGTTTAATTAGAATTGACAAAATTTAATTGTCATTTTTGTTTAATTAGAATTGACAAAATATAAATGTCATTTGTGTTTAATTAGAATTAACGAAATATAAAATATCATTTTTATTTAAAATGCAAACATTAGAATTTGTATATAGGATAAAATATCATTTTTATTTAAAATGCATACATTAGAATTTGTATAAAAGATAAAATATCATTTTTATTTAAAATGCATACATTAGAATTTGTATGCAAGATAAATAGCATTTTTATTTAAAATGCATCCATTAGAATTTGTATGCAAGATAGAATATCATTTTTATTTAAAATGCATATATTAGAATTTGTATGCAAGATAAAATATCATTTTTATTTAAAATGCATATATTAGAATTTGTATGCAAGATAAAACATCTTTTCTATTTAAAATGCATACGTTAGAATTTGTATGCAAGATAAAATATCATTTTATTTAAAAAGCATATATTAGAATTTGTATGCAAGATAAACATCAATTTTTATTGAAAATGCAAACATTAGAATTTGTATGCAAGATAAAATATCATTTTTATTTAAAATGCATATATTAGAATTTGTATGCAAGATAAAATATCATTTTTATTTAAAATACGTATATTAGAATTTGTATGCAAGATAAACATCCTTTTTATTGAAAATGCATACATTAGAATATGTATGCAAGATAAAGAATTGTTTTTATTGAAAATGCATATATTATAATTTGTATGTAAGATAAAATATCATTTTTATTTAAAATGCATACATCAGAATTTGCATGCAAGATAAAATATTGTTTTTATTTAAAATGCATACATTAGAATTTGTATGCAAGATAAAATATCATTTTTATTTAAAATGCATACATTAGAATATGTATGCAATTCAAAGACTCATTTTTATTGAAAATGCACACATTAGAATTTGTATGCAAGATAAAATATCATTTTTATTGAAAATGCATACACATAATGATAAAAAAAAATTATCTTTTTATTTGTCATTAGCAAAAATAGCAAGTAAATAAAATACATAGTTATTTGACATTATGAACTTGTAGATGTGGCATGCCAAGATGCAAATGATCAAGGCTTTTGTTGAAAAGTAGTGCCTTATGGTTGATGATCAAAGCACGACCTGTTTAGGCGTAGCTTTGTGTATAGCGTTACTTCGCGAGCCTCACACCCCGATAGGAGTCAAAAATGGCATAAGGGACCCAAGGACTGCACACGATTCTTTCTAGATATCAGAGTTTTGCAAGCTCTGACATTTTACTTATGTGGATGATGGATTACGAGGCCTCGGTTATATTGGTCGATAGTGACCAATTTATAGGTTCAATAGGACCGGGAAACGTGTGTTCAGGCATAACTAAACCACTAAAGTATTTGTGGACCAGCCTTGGAGGATCCAAGGGTTGCCCGTAGGTGTGATCCTGAGAAATTTGCTAGAATGTCTCGAATTGATAAGGAGATCGTTCCTAGCCTTGACTCATGACTGAAACCCAATTTCCAATACAACATTACGATTTTGATTGTAAACCTATATATGGCGACATAGTATATGGTAGCTATGCCGTATAGGATTGATACATTTACTTTGAAGTATTTTTAAACTGATTAGATACTAATAATAATATTAAAATATTATTTTCTATGTATCAAGCATGTTTGATCATTATAAGGTAAAACTCCATCCTCCGGTTTGTGTTACATTGTGTGATGGGACTTGAGTCTTATAATGATTTCATTTTTCGAAAAGCATTGCGTTGTTTTGAATAAAAATCTATTTAATTTATGCACTGGCAATCCAATGGAGTAAACCCGTTCCGCGTTAGCGGCGTGGTCCTGTGATTAGCCATATTGTTAGATAAGTTAGGAAAGATTTCTCATACCAGTCCCATGAATGACTCGTAGTTTGTTTCACTTTGCAAACTCGGGTGCCCTCTTTTCCACACGGGCAGTCGAGTAACTTATTTTGCAGATATATTGAGCAGGATTCTGGATCGAAGCTTAAAGCTGTGTCCAGAGCATTGATAGTCTTCCTCTGTGCTAGTTTATTCAATTCCACTGCATTGTATTACATTTATTGTAATTTAATCTTCTGTTGTATTATTATTTATCGATGTACTCTGATATATACTGTACTCTGATGTTGCATTATTATGATGTAACAAAAGTCTTATGTTATTTGTTCTGATGTGTTGTATGCCCAAAGTTAGCGTATTCGGGTTTATAAACGGTCTTAGTCGATTTTGCAATCGATCAGGTCCGGGCAAAATCTGAATCGTTACAGTTGGTATCAGAGCTTTGGTTAATCCAAATCTTTGGGGTACAACTCGTTAGAACTAAACAAAAGACTCATCAGAGATTGGATTAAAAATATCCAAAAAAAAATACTCATTAGAGATAGGATCAGTAGTATCCTAGAATGAGAAAACTCATTGGAGATGGGGTTAGAAATGCCCTAGAATGAGTTGAGAGTGACGAATTTATAATTAACGTATTTTTGATTATAAATATAATCCGATTTTGGAAAATATGATTTTTTTTAACATATAAAAGTTATATATTTGAAAAACTAATCAACTAATTGATTGATGATTGTGTTGTGTGATTATTAGTTTAACTAATAAAATTATTGAAAGCAATAAAAAATTAAAATTGAATCGGTTAGTTAAACAAGTTTTTAGCTTCGTTCCTTTTCGAGAACAAAAAGATTTTAAGTGGGGGAGATTGTAACAACCCGGCATTTAGGAACCAGTTAAATTTTTTTATTTTGGCAATTTTAATGGATTTTTAATATTTAAAATAATTTATTTTAAATAATAACGACCAAAAATTTATTTAAATCAAAGTTAGAACGAATAATTTTATTTTAATTATAAAACGAACCTGAAATGGCGCGGTAGTTTGAAAATTCGATTTGGAATTTTAGATGAATGTAACTGATTCAAAATAAAGTGGATTTTAGTAAAACCAAAAATATTTAAATCTGTTTAAAAATATCTTTCCAACGAATCTGAAAAATTGAAATTTCATAGCGGGAATCAAAAGTTATGCCCAGATTAATATTCAGAATAGTCGCTATGGAATATATATATATATATATATATTAATATTAAAAATAGCCATTTTACCATTTACCTCCGTTTTCGACGAAACCAATTTTGTTGGATCCGGAATGTCAAATTATTGCTAGATTCCAATTTTCATAATTTTTGGAGTTAATGTGTGAGCGTGGCAAAAGAAATTGTGTTCTGTCAATATCAGTCAAATTGGATCGACCAGAAAATGGCCATTTTTCGTACGGTCTCCAAATTCGATGAAACTAATTTTGTTAGAACCGTATAGTCAACACAAAAGTAGATATATTTTTTTTCTGTAATTTTATGAGTCAATATGTGGCATCGGTAAATTAAAATGTGCGATTAAATTAAATAATTAGATGATTTATATTTTAAAATAAAGAAAAATGGACTAAAACGATCGAGTGGGCTGACGGGACCTAGTCCATTGGGTCCGGAATAAGGGTATTTGGCTGGGGGAGACATTCTTTGGGCTGGAATTGGAGTTGTTAAGAAGTAATGGGTTTTTTTGAAAATTAAGGAATTAAATATTATAAATACAACTCAATATTTTTTTTTAGAAAACCCTATTCCTCTATCTAAAGCAGCCGCCGGCCTGTAACGACCCGCCTTTTTTGCCCAATTCTCACCGGTAATTAAACCAGCTTAAATTGTTCACAAAGACGAATTGTTATGGGTACACACATAGATTGAACAAAATAACCGAAATTTTCATTGCACAGAACAATATTACATCAAAGTTACATAGAATATCAGAGTTACAACACATACAACGGAAGAAAAGAAATATACACTCAGCGGAAGCTCCAAACTCTAGCATGGACTCCAACTCTAAAAGCGCTCTGAATCCTGCTCCAACGATCTATAACTGCAAAACTAAACTACTAGCTGCCCGTGTGGAAATTAATGGGCACCCAGAGTTTAGAAAGGAACAATAAACTCCAGGTTAGTCATGGGACTGGTATGAGAAAATAAAACAATTGTTTTATAGGATTTATTTTAAAGTTGGGAAATTCACCGGACTACGCCGCTAACGCGGAACGGGTTTACTCACCGTGAATACCCGTGCACATAAATTCGCAATGACCTTTGGAAAATGAGGCTATCATAAGCTCGTCCCACATCACACAATGCAAGTGCACATCAGATGGGCAAGTTTTATCTTATGATAACCAACATGCTTTCATACGTAAAATCCTCTTTCAATATTATAACATACAGTGTGGAAATCATTTTGCAAATAAATGTAGTAATCCTAGACAGCATAATACCTATAATATTATGTCGCCATATATATATACAAACCAAAACCGTGTGGCACGTATTGGATATTTGGGTTTCCAACTTGATGATTCATGGAAGAAAGATCAATCAGGGATATGAAGCGAAGTGTAACACGACTTTTTCGTCCATCTCGGACACCAACAACAAATCGTAGGGCAGATCAACGGTTTCTGACCCGACACGGCCCCCCGAACATACCCAACTTCCCCAAGTTCATAAGTGGTTTCCCACTACTGCAGCTTCATCGTCAATTCATACATAAATATATAACCTAACCACCAGTTTCTCATCAATCCGGGGTATGAGGTTTGTCGATGTCGCGTCATACACAAAGCATGCCTAGATAAGCAATGCCCTGATCATACAACCTCATTTCATATCTTAAGTATGTCACATTGTCCATTCACAATATGACCATTGATTTCCATCATTACATAACCACTTCGAGCTCATATTTCACAAACCAGATACATATTCATGGAAATCAGTGTTATGCTGTCAATTACAATGTCATACACACAATCCATACAAGTCCATTATGGGTTAGAACGGAACAAAATCCGAAAATCTCCAAATATACTCAGACCTCGTGCCCTTTATAACCTCGTATCGTGGGATCAACCCAACCGAGGCATCAGCAATCAATCCAAATAATCCAAAGATTCTCGGTCTTCATTCATCGTTTACCAAGTCCTGAACAACGTCGTATTATTACTTGGAATGATTTCGAATATATATATATTCGATCCCGGTCTTTCCAAGTAAAAAGCGTACTTAAAAAAATAGTTATGGATCACACAAAATTCTGAATTCAAATCTCCTTCCAATCATTACCAATTCATTTACAAATCAAGGTAGACTTTACTTCGGATTTCATTAATTCCATTACCATCTTCTTTGAATTCACATATTCGTTTGCCAACCTTATATTTCAAATAATAATCCTTTGATACTTACATTTCAAACATACTTCTCTTTGAATTCCAACTTACAATATCTTAAGATTGGTATATAATTTCGTATACATATTTGATCACTTAAACCTTCCAAACTATTTTCAAATCCTTTTATTGTTTAAGTTCTAGTTCATGTCTTATCACTTCAAAACCACATTATCTTTGAGAATGAGGTAATAACGTTTGGAATCGTTACTAGGAAGTGCTGTAAAATAGCAATTTAAATAAAACAGATTCAAAAATCATTTGAAATTCAAATATTTTCAATATAATCACTTTAAAATAAGAAAATAAGATTTACCATAAATTTTATCTATTTAAAAATAATTATAAACCTGCTTATTTCGACTTTTCGTTATGGTATTCGAATTGCACACATAACAATCCTTTCCAAATTTGGGTTAAACATACCTTTACAATCATATTTTAAAATTTGAAATTCTCTTTCTTATCCAAAACTCATCGTTAATATAAATATGATGTTTTTTTTATTTTACGTTAATCTGATTCAAACATTCAAGTTATAACCATTGAAAATTAAATCGATATTAACGAATTGTCGCTACGCGACGCGTTCGATTTTAAGTTATATAACGATTTAAAAATAAATTGTTTATTCCTTTAGAAGTTTATCCTTTGTAATTTTAAAACCATATTTCAATTTATTTATAAATTCAAAATAGTTTCAGATTAAAATTTCAATTTAGACCTTAAATATTTTGTCCGTCGGATCAGTTAGGGATGGCCAGGGAGAGCAGGAAACTGTGTTTTCCAAACCCAAGCCTCGACACCGTCCTCTCTGTCATCATAGATGTTTAATATATATATTATTATTTAAAACATATATTAAATTTTAAATCCATGTTAAATTTTCCAAACCTCATTTTGAATTAATTTGAACTTAATATAAAATAATATTTTATCCAAACTCGTTCCAATAGCCGTACAAAACCAATACATGATTTAAACCATTTCCGATCTAATTTCAAACCCAATTCAATATAAGCGGTTGGAATTTTTTTCAAAAGCCCTTTCATCTCATCTATTACCTATAATAGAAATTAAAACATACAAAAGTCTGAGTTGGATGGTTACTTCTTTTACTAAAGCTGACGTGTCAATCAGAGCGAGCGACTATTCGTATGGGGTAAATTACTTCAAAATATACCCAACTCAGTTTTGGTATCGTCATTTTACCTCTAACCGCTAACCTAATTTTCTTCCCCCCAATTCCCAATTCACTCCGACCGTCGACGTCCTCGCGTAAGTTTATTACCTGCCGCGCTTTCGGCTGCCCTCCCGTAATCTGAAGTGAAGTCACAATTACTTCGACCACGAATTCGTCATTTGCTTTTACCAGCCGATCCGCTTTGCTTTCTCGCAACCATTTTGATTTCCTACGCTTTCTGCAAATCAGATGTTGGTGTACGCTGCCTCTTCCGTTGATCTCTGGTATGTTCCATTGTATCCCCCTCTATTATTTTATCCCCTTCCATTTTCCGTCGATTTTGCAGAAATCATCAGTTTCACAATCGGTACATTGAAACCTGTACAAGTTTGTCTGATGTTACTTAGTTTCATATGCCATAGTGGTGTTTTATCATTTTAATTATGTACGTCTTCACCTTCTCTTCTTCTACGATTATACACTTTCTTTTTCAGAAACATTACGCACTGATGGCGCAATCATTCATGTTTAATAAATGTACCAGCATCTACTACTGTCTGTGCGCTTACTCAATCAGATGTTTCAAAAAATCCTATTTGTATACCATTTTGTTTTGAGATTGTTGTTTAATTTTTATCATGTACAATGTATTTTCTACAAAAAAATATCCTAACACACAGTCATTCCAGTATTTGCTACTTTTTTCGGTTATGTCATCAAATTAACTCTACTCGACATTTATTTCATGTTCGTGTTTCTTTAAAATTATACTGAATTTGCGTTATTTCAGTCCCCAAATATGCAACTTTTTTTTTGTGCAATTCAAGGAAAATTCCCCTACATTCACTAATCCTTTCAATGGTTTGAATAGATTCCCCATTTGTTTTGCACACGAATGTTTTTTTCCCAGGAATTAGTTTTCAAACTATCCAGTTTTAATATCCTGCATTATTAATGTCTTATCCCGAAAATGGTGGTTTCCAATTACTTATTCAATTTCCGTAAATTGGCAATCGTGCATTCATTTCATTGTTTAAAAATTATTACTAATTTCCGGCAATTTCCATCATGTGAAGGACATATTCCCTCCCTGCTACGTACAATTGTAGAGCTGATATTAAGTTGTTGATTCTAACTTAGTAGAAAAGAAAATCGTGCAAAATAATTATTTTGTCCTTTTTTACATGTTTAACCATTTTCGACATTTTTTCCCCTGGCTTACGATAACATATTCAAGGTCCTCCTTCCCTCAACTGCAATTGAGGCTCTCCAAATAGGTCACAATCTTACAGCCACTAATCAAGTAACAAGATATTTTCTCCCCAACTGGAATGTACTACTTATATTCCACGTGTTAGTTTGTTATAATAATATCAATGCGCTTATAAACAAATCTCGATGGCTTATGTTTGATTAGTTTGACGATTTATCCCTCCACAGTTGTGAGTATTAACTATGCACTCACCATTTTGGGGAATCAACAAACATGTTTTTATTTATTTAGTAAACAAACCAAAAAAAAGGTTCCATTTTAAGTTGCTGCTTCCATTTCTCCATAGTTCATTTACAATGTCTTAATTTCAAAGGTGTACTTATGCTGATATTTCTATATTTTCTTCCCATTTTTCTTTACATGTTTTTAAGTTTCTGCATCTTCATATTTCTGTGTAGTGATACTCCTGAGACATATGATGATGCATTCCGTAACCTTTAACCGAGGATTCATTTTCAGTTATCAAATTTCTTAAAATTATTAGGTCAAAGCCATACCCATGGTTTAGTCTAATTATTTAATTACAACTTAGTCTCTTCCATGCTTCAAGAGACAACCTCCAACTTAGATAAGTTTTACTGTGTTTCTTTGTTTGTGATTTTCATTCCATTCATCCCTTCGTGAATTCAATTTTTTTGTTGTTGATTGTATTTTGTTTACTTTAATATAAATTTTAGTTTGTTACCTTTGAACAGGATTTTCCTGATTTTAAACATGTTCTTATTTAGTAAACAAAATAAAGAAGGTTCCATTTTCAGTTGCTGCTTCCATATCTCAGCAGTTCGGTTACAATATCTTAGTTTGAATGGTTCCATTTTCAGTTGCTACTCCCATCTGTTCGTAGTTCGGTTACAATATCTTAGTTTCAAAACTGCACTTATGCTGATTTTTCTATATTATCTTAATATTTTTCTTTGCATCTTTATAAGTTTCTACATCTTCGGTTTTTTTTTTTTTTTTTTTGTACCAATAAATCCTGAGGACATATGATAATGCATTCCCTAAAATTTAACTGTGGATTCACCAGTTACCAAATTTCGTTTTATAATTACCTCAAAGCCATACCCATGCTTTAAGCTGTAATATAATTATTTAATTACAATTCAGTCTCTCCCATGCTTCAAGATGCAACCTCCAACTCAGATAAGTTTAATTATGTTATTTGTTTGTGATCTTCAACTGTTCATCCCTACTTGATTTCAATTTTTTTTTGTTTATTGTATTTTGATTACTGTGATATAAATATTAGTTTGTTAGCTTTGAACAGGATTCTCTACTCTAATTATTAATTTGTTTTTAAAAACAGTTATACTTATCGTTTAGTTGGCATTGATCTGTGATTTTTGAGACTTATTTTAAATTGTACTAAAGATCTATTTGTATGCCTAAACGTTACTTTATAAAATATTACCCATGGTTTCACAATTTGCTCCAAATTTTAGTTGTGATTTCAATTCCAGCTAAGTTATTTCTCAATATAATTAGCTAACTGTCATCATAATGACTATGTGTGTACGTGCATTATGCTTTTATTCAAATAAATGTTTTTTCTACTAAATGTCAATTCTTACTTGTATGTTGAAATGGAAATTTCATAGTCCTCTAAGTTGGTTAATAATAAAATAAATCAAATATGAATTCTATGTCTCTTGCTGCCTCCTACATTTTCCCCGTGATTCCCCCTCCTTTTGCTTATACATTTTAGGGATTCATCTCCTTTCTTCCTCTCTCACTTGCCTAATCTAATTTCTGTCATAAACCTACACTGATAGATCCATGCTCTAATTTGTGATTTATAATTCTTTAGTTGTACCCAGAAAATATTTAGAGGGTTTGGGGGCGGTAGCCTCCGATTTTTTTTTTTATTGTCGACTATCTGTTTGTGTACAAATATCATTCCAGATCATCAAATAAGTACAGCTACATTTAAAATATCATTCTAGAATTAAAAAAAACATCTTATTTTCGTGAATATGTAATGCCCCTGTCGATTGGGTCAAATGCCCGGTAATCAAACAATTTAGAAAAAAATATTAACTGTGCATACCTAATTTACTTTTGCAGCAAATTACTTTTGAATCAAATAGTCTCTTTTGAATCAAATTATTTCTTTTGCAGCAAATCATCTAATTATCAAACTGGCAAACAATTACTTTTGAATCCAAATGTTATGAAGGCATTTAGGGAAAAGAGAATATGATACGACAGACGCAGTATCTCCAACCTTAGGACAACTCAAATCGAAATTAATAGTTGGCAGCAAACTAAAACCCATAATATATGTGCAAATGACCTGAAAAGTAAACTTCATTTCATTTTTGCAGATGTATATTAACTATTACTTTACTTGAAAACCAAGGTAGAAAGATTAAAAGTATAGAGTACAAAATTTCATGATATTGATTTATACCAAAAAAAACCAAAACAATAAGAAAAATACACTTTTCTTAAAGCTACTTTTTCCCCCAACTTAAACCTATTGGCAACAAAGTAGGCAAGAAACCAAACAAACTGTCAAACTATATGTACTCAAAATTTGCAATGCCCAGCATCAGTGATCGAGTTTCAACTTCCAAATGTCTAAAAGAATAAATAATTCTTCTGAGAATGAATAAATTGCGTGTGCTGACCCATTCAGAATATCTCAGATGCGATTTGAGTCCCTTCCAAAAACGAATCAATTCATTAACTCAGAGTAACTCACCAATCACCATCCACATTTCTGTAATCAAGCAGCCAAGGTGAAAGCGAGCTGTGAAGGAGAAGACGACACTGCGGAGATCCGGAGGAGAAGATCTGCGGGCTGCGAAGGAGTTGCAAAGCGATTGCTGAGGAACCTAAAGCGACGAGGTAGGGTGGAGGGCTGGCTAATTCGCTCCCGCAGGAGGCTAAATGCGGTGACCGATAGATTAGGTTTTTTTTCCCTGAACGAGCAGTATTATTTTTTCCATTGCGTTTGAAATACTGGGAGGGGCACGTGCCCAGCCCAGAAATGATGTGGCTCCGCCTCTGGTTGTAGCTTACTCTCTTTCTTGCTTCTAAGTTCTTCTCTATATCTGTACCTTAAATCTAAATGGTTTGGGTCATTATCTCATTTCAAATCGGAACGTTAGATTCAAATTAGTTATACTTTTTTTCCTTGAAATCTTCCTTCTCTTTGTCTCAATTCAAACTTTTTGTTCAATGACTGCTTTTTCAAGTGCTTCATCTAAAACCTATTACTTCTCATATTAGATTCATTTTTATACTTTCATGCTCATTTTGAAATTTGTTGATGTATGCAAATGCTTCTTGGTAGAGAAGTTTAGTTCTTTTGCTTATTACAACACTTTATTTATTTGAATTCCTATTTATGAATTTTGTGTTTTTTTTAAGAAAAAAACTAAAACATTTGATAAGATTTGCTGTTGGCTTTCATTACCAAGATCCGGTTTTCCCTACCATGTTCATGATTTACCGTGTTCTGAACTAACATTTCATTGGAATTCCTGTGCTGTCTTGCTTACCATTTCATTGGAATTCCCTACCATATTCAGGTTTCCCTTCTTTTATTCCTTTTCAGATTTAGTTTTTTAATTTTACTACGACTGGGAACTTTTAATGTTAATCCAAAGAAATTCATTAAAAGAGATGGCTTTGACTAAGCGGTAAACCCAGAAAAGAGCACATTAGTTTACCTTTTTCATTTTGATTTCTAACCATGTGTTTAACTTATCTGAGGTTTGAAAATTTCTCAGTTAACCCAATTACAGAAGTTCGAAATTTGAACAAACTTACTGGAATTTGGATGATGTTAATTATCGTTTTTTCGTAAGACAATTTATCATAAACCCTGTCGAATTTAAAGATGCATGCCCTGTCAAATCTAGAGAGACATGTTTTCATAGTTCAAGTTATAATTTGATAAATGGGGTGGAAACTCCTAATTTATTGTCAACAGTTTCACACCAGCCAAAATTAGATGCATTCCGTTCATTGCATATTAGGTATGCCAAAGATTGTTTTGGCAACTATATTTATTAAATAGTTACAAATTGAAAAAAATTGTGATACTTGGATTTGAGTAAACCGTGCAAGGATTAATTAGCACAAAACTTCTTGAAGTACTAATTAATGATTCCAGTGGAAAAACACAAACTTTCATAGAAGTATCAAATAGTATTTGTTTAGTTATAAGATGGTGCTGCATTGGCTGATTTTTTCCCTATTGAATTTTCTAATCACTATATCAGTTATATGATACCATTTCTTTGCACTATGTTTGTTTTGCAGCCATCTTCGATATGGAACCACAACCACAACATACAAGCTGTCTAATATAAGGTTTGAAGAAATGATGTTGAACTGTGGTAACTTATTTTGTTCAAGCTTCTTTTACTTATATTTTTCTACAATTTTACGGTGGTTCCATAAATAAGACGTGTGTAACACCCCACGTCCATTAATGTCACTCACAAAAGGAATGCATTAACTTCCATGGAGGTTTTAAGTGAGTATAGAACGGTAAAATTACAACAAGACAGATATAAAATAGTACTTGGAAATTTAAAACTTTATTTCATTGCAGCAGAAGTCAAAACATGTTTGATTACATCATAATACCATAAATCAGAGTCAAGTACAATATCTATCTTGATAAAACAAAATACATAATCCCATTACATGAATAGCCATTAAACAAAAGATAACAAGCTGGACTTTACTTTAGCAGTCCAAGCTCTCCAAAAGAGATAAGCAATCCAATCAAACACCACTAGAGCTGGGCCCAACCTGGGGACCTGGAGGGGGAAAAAGATAGAAATAGAGGGGGTCAGACATAAAGTCTGGCGAGTATGACAATTCTAACAATACTATTTTCAAAGTAATCAGACTAAGGCATAAGCTGGAGAATAAGGAAATGCCTATGAACTATTGGGTGTGACAGAACAGGCAAAGGAAATGAGGTTAACCATGGTAACATTAAAGGCATACCTACTAAAGAATAATTACTACGCTGCACCACACCTGTTACTAATCACTAACGTTAATGACGCTTCCTAATCAATATAGGATAATTACTATACTCTACCGTACTGTACCGTGCTGTACTGTACTAGCACTAACTGCACCCCTACTAGTCACTTTGATCCCTAAATAGAATGATGATAGCTTCGTGTACTACTAGATGTACCCACTATCCTCCACGTTTGACTGTGTATCTCTAGTTGCTATCCTAGGTACCCAACGTGTACCTATCCCTACTAGACGTACCCCCTTAATAATGGTAATTCCACGTACTCCTAGCTGACGTCATAGGTGATGTCTGCCCCTATCTCCACTAGGTGTACCCTTTTAATACTTAATTAATAATGGTAGCTTCGTGTACTACTAGGTGTACCCACTACCCTGCCCCATTCGATCGGCTCCCTAACTCGTAGATACCCGTGCTGGCCCCACAGTGGGGTGTATCACTCCCCTAAAGTGGCAACCCGATACAACTTAAGGATGCACGGCTTATACCTACACGATGCAACAACGTCTTACCTACCAGCCCGGGTCCACTCACGCATATGAACCCGTTGGACTTGCGTTGCCACCGCTAACCCGTTTTGGCCTCTTATAGTCAAGCCCAGTATGCGTGTCCCGTCCTCGACTTGGGTCGAGCTCACAAAGATACGTTTGGGATACTGGTTGAAATGGGCCTCCCACCAAGCTTCCCACCTAGGCTTGGTCCCCTCTAACACATTCCACTTAACCCCCTTCATGTCCACTTACATGTTTTAAATTTGGTTAAGGGTTTCTATTAGTAATTCCACATGCCACCCAAGGCACCCACTTAACCCCTATGTCCCACTTACATATTTAATTTGGTTAAGTGTTACTAATCGTATTTTCTCATGCCACCCAAGGCACCTACTTAACCCTCTTCTTAGTCATGTTCATTTGCATGTGTGTTTGGTTAAGTCTTACTAATCGTATTTCAAATACCACTAAAGGCAACCACTAGATTCCTCATGCCCCACCACATGTTTTCTTTCTAAATTCAAGACCATCCCGTTCATTGGGTCAGTTAGGGATAGCCAGGGAGGGCAGGAAACTTGTTTTCCAAACCCAAGCCTAGACACTATCCTCTCTGTCACCCTAGAAACTTCTGGTATATGTAGATAGAAAGAATGTTAATTATCTTAAGTGATTAATTAATTAATCTTTCCCAAATTTGAATTAACTTCCCTATCCAAATTAATAATTTATTCAAAATTTAATGATGTCCATAATTGACTCAATTATGTCCATCCATTTATGGTATGATAAATCATACCCTTTTTCACCACAAATTCATTATATGCCATTAAAGACATTTTATACCAATTTCTCAATCCCTATTCAAATTCAAATTAATCCATAATTAACTTATGACCATTTCTACACATTAATTTTCCAATTAATGTCTTAATTCCATTTTTCGCCTTTTAAGGCAATTCACATATCTCAAATTTGTTATATGCCTTTTTAAGGCTATTTCGTGCAAATTCTCAATATTAATTCTTTTAATATCACCCCTATCCCACGTTGTACGTTCATACGTTAAACGTAAAATATACGTTAGACTCGAATAGTCTAACTCATAGCACAAAGATAAATTATCACAACAACAACATATATGTATATGACTAAAATAGATCTACTCATAAAAATGGGTGAAACTTGCATATGTGATAGAGGTCCAACACTTAAACTTGCATAGGCTAAGACTATAACTTGCATAAGCTACACATGTTAAAGGTGTCAACTTGTTTGGTTAAATGTCACAGTCTACATAATATAACCCAAATTCATGTATAAACTTGCAACATAATGGTGGTGTGAACTAGTATAGAACTCACACATGTCATGGATCTAATTTTAGATCTAAAATAAGTGTCATGAAACCTACACAATTTTTATTAATCAGTGCCAAAACTTGCATAGGTACATGTATGAATCATCATAGCCCAAACATATATAATATCATGATTTGACTAACATGAACTAACCAACATGGATACTAACATCGTGACTATGTAACATATGTGACATCATTTACAACATATCATCATCTAACTTAATAACATAGGTTCATGTATATGGGTACATCTAACTTAATAGACAAATTCCCATAATAAAAATTCATTTAGTCATAGATTCATGCATATGGGTACACCTAACTTAATAGGCAAATTCCCATAATCATGATCCATTTAATTTTTAGAAAAAAAAACATAAACTTTAAAACATGATCCAATTTGCATAAATAACAACATCATGATTTTACAACTTGTACGATTCAACACAACTTAACATGATATCATAATCATATAACTTATGGATTTCCAACATATGTGTTAACATGAGATCTACAACATATATAAGATTTATGACATAACATAGCATGATTTACACATAGCATAGCATGATAGCATAACATAGCATAGCATGATTTTCATCATAGCATAACAAAACATTTAGAACATACATGATAACATAAGATTTTACAATAACATATATGACAATTCACATCATTTTCTTATGTTCCATTTACATCTTAATCAAATTAGTTTGCTAGTAATCTTGTGAGAATCATCATACTCACAATTTAAGAAGAAAGAGAGAGTCTAGATTGCTTTTAGAATTGATTAGAATTGGATTAGATTAGCTTTCTTCTACTTTGATTTGCGGCGGCTACTCGGAGTTCCATGGCGACGGCATGACGGCGGCTTCTCTAATTTTTCATATGAATTAGAATGAGAGACTACCCACTTATTTATAGAATTTAGGATTCATTTAGGCCATTAGATTTAACCTAGAAATAACCGCAGCCGTTCAGACAAGATGGGGTTTATCTTATTGACTCAGCAATGAGTCAGAAGTGACTCAGCAAACACTCAGCAAATTAATAAACTTCTATTCATGTTTACATTAACTGCCCATATATATATAAATATATATATATATATATATATATATATATATATATATATACACACACACGCACCTATTCATGAATTCAAATAATGCAAATTAATTGCTTGCCTGAAAAAAAAGGAAATCGAGCATATAATTTAATTTCCCCTTTTTTTTCTCTACTTTCCTTGCAACATGCAAAATCAATGCATAATGAAGTTACCTACATATCTACTTATGCATAAATTTTTCCCTCCAAATAAATTGACTGTATTTATCTTCTCAATTATATATATATATATATACATATATATTTTCAATATATATATATATATATATTTAATTCTTTTTTTTGAACCGCGTTCACACTAAGCCGCTTTTTAGCCATTCCCCTGAAACAAAAATATGGCGTTGGCGGGGATCGAACTCTGCACCTCTTGTATGCAAGTCACATGTTCCAACCAAATGAGCTATTATGTCTTTTTCTTACAATTCTTAGAACAATGCTAAACATTATTCTTTTCTCATTCCTCTTTTTCCATGTTTTGCTGCAATATTTAATTTAAGGATATCTTTTTCATACGGAGTCCAATTTACGCAAACTCGGACTCTATCTCAAGCAGAATTCCGAGACGAACGCAACGGCGCAACCCGTTTCACCTAATTATTTTTCTAAAAATTAATTATATATATATTTTTTTTATGTTCACAGAAAATACGGGGTGTTACAACGTGCCTGAATATCTCAACGCTTTGTGTTTTGCACTGTTACCTGGTATTGCATTCCCATATTTTCATGTACTATTTGGTGTGTATGGAGAGAGGTGTGTTCAAATGTCTGGATAGCTTAAGTTCTTGCCCGTTGTTGTGTATCTTGAGAACTAGAATCAACTATTTGTCATAATCCCTGATTTTCATTTCTTTTAGTTGTGTGTATGTGTTGATATTTAGATACAAGTTTCGACAATTTTTAATCTTAAAACATATATATTTCTACTTAAAATAAATTGATTAGAACATGTCTAAATTCTAATGTAGATTCCTCTGATTTTACGTAAAGATGCTATTATCATTCAAAAGTTATTACACTTATATGGTGAATTTAAAAGCGTTGTTTTACTAAGAAATTATGACATGTTTCCTAACCGATATTCTATGGTCTTCAAACTTCTTTTTTTGTTATTTTAATATATAAATAAATTTTTGAAATTGTGTCCCTTTTCAACCCGTTGCAAAAGTTTAACCGACCTACTAAAATTCATGTATATGAAGCGGCAATCTTCACATATCGACCAGTTCCTACAGTCGATTGCCCTTCTCTGTCTTTCACCATTCAATTATATTGATTGATTCCAATTGGTGGAAATTCAGTTTTAACGACAATTTTTGGGGGAAAAAAACACTTTGAGCCTAAATCTACAGAACTTTTCTACGATTGGCGTTTAATGGATGATCACCTACTGACAGTGGAAGATCCAACAATTTAGGTCCATCTACCCCGAATTATTAATGCACGCACATATTTATTCCCACAGTGGCAATCTCCCTGCTAACCATATTATTTGTCAATACCTGTTTCGGTTTTTAAAATTAGTTCCAACTACCTGCGGGTTATGACAGATGTATGACCGTGCAACGTGTATTGTTTGCAAACTGCACATTTAACTATCAATGTTTTTTCCTCCTTTTTTTGTGGCTCAGTAAATTTTGGTTATTTTGCTTACTAGGTTTTTATGTTTGAAGAACAGTTATACACATTCTTGATCACCCCACTACGATCTTAGGATTTTTTTTCATATATACCTTCAGTTAACGTATGCCTTTTTTTTAATGGAATCCGTTGAATTCACTTTTTTTAATAAAAAAAACTACATGGTGGTTCTGTCCTGAACCTTAACCATACAGAAGTAGGACATAAGAGGGTTTGAAAACCTCATAACGAGATGATAACATGGGATAACTATCATAGGTTATCATAACTATCATGTGTTATCATAACTATCATAAGGTTAGTTAGTATTATCCTTTTTCACTGTTTAAATAGTTCTCGGTATAAATCTTCCTGTTTGTTTGTTGTTTTACACTGTTGGGATAGTTGTTTATTTGTTGTTTTTCACTATTGGGATATTAGTGTTTTGGTAATCCTATTATACGGTTTGAGTTCAAATTGAATGAACTATATTTGAAAAATACAAGGGATGGATTACCACATTCTCAGTTTAATTGTTACTGTGCTACGAAGTTCTAATTATTTTTTGTTCTTTTGTTTTTGATTTTATAATATATCCAACTTTTATGATTTACCATTGCTAAGGAGCATGTTTTATCATTTTAATATAAGCACAATATGACTGAACAAGATTTTGTCAAGGGGCCTATTCTCTCTTTTTCGATGAACTGCAATAGAGTATTTTCTGTGTCTATATAGGTTAGAGATTCGTCGTCTTGCTTAGGCCAAGTTTACTGATTTCCAGTAGGATTTAATAATTAACTTTTGAATGGACAAAACATTCTACTTTTACGACTATTCATAAATTTTGGATCATGTGCACACGGTGCACATTTCACATTAAAACAGCCAATATGTTTATTCAGGCTTCTAGATTACTTCTTAAAAATTTCCCTATTCAGTTTAATCTATTCATCCAGCATCAGATCAATCATTATTCCTACCATCCACTGTGATGTATGTTGTCATTGACATCCTCATGACCAAATAGCCACCATAGTATATCATGGTCAAGAGAACATCCAAAGGTAAAAGATGAAAATAAGGTGAATGTTAACTGCCAAAAAACTCACTTGAGCATTTTGTCAAACAGTACAAGCTCACCAACCTGGTCGGTCTTGTGAGGAGCATCCACCTGGTCGGTCTTCTCCTCTTCAAGATCTGGTCGGTCTTCTCCTCTTCGAGATCTGGTCGGTCTTCTCCTCTTCGAGATCTGGTCGGTCTTGGAAGCAAGCTGAGGGTCGGTCCAAGCTCCAGATCTGGTCAGTCATAAAATCAAGCCTGCTCGGTTGTAACTGGAGAAGGCGGATGCTCCGCTTTGTATTATCCTGATCGGTCATATAAGTGAAGAGCTGGTCAGTCGTACTAAAAGAGCGATGGCATGTTTGTGATATTTGTAGAGCTGGTCGGTCCGTACTCTTCACTGCTGATCGCTCCAATCTTTGGTCGGTTCCATATTGACAACCAAGTCCCAACCATGCGCCAAGTAATTGCCAACCTAGCGCCAACTTTACACTTTAAATTACAAGTATGCCACTACCCCTTATCTCCAACTATAAATACCCCTCATAATTCACATGAAAAGGGGGGGGGGGACTTTCCGGGAACGACAAGGAGGTGCAGTCAAATAGCTTTTTGGATTTCTCCAAACATTTCAACATCTCTTCTTCACAATTCATTGAAGATCTAGCAAGCTTTCTCACGGCTTCTATGGAAGGATTAGCATAATCTCTTCAAGCTCTCTACCATTCTTATGTGGATTCAAAGGAAAATGCATGTAAAAGGAGCTTTTATGAATGTATAAAGGAGCAAATGTTGTAAATCTCATGGTGATTAATGGAATGCTATCTTCAAAGTGGACGTAGGTCACGTTTGACCGAACCACTCTAAAAATTGTGTGTTCTTCTCTCTTATTGCTTTGTTTTTGCGAATTGCGGTCTCACATTTCTTCATACATGCTTTTCATGGCGTCTCTCCCCTAATTTGGAAACGTGCTTTCTTAGCACCTTGCCACTGAACGGGCGACGCACTCTTTAAAGCATCGTATTTAGTGTTTGGTCATTTTTTGATTAAAACATTAGGCGCCCACCGTGGGGCCGCATTCGCACTTCTCCCAAACTCGACAAGGTTAAGAACTTTGCACGTAAGATCTAGGCTTGCTTCAACCATAGATCTCACAAATCTCAGATCTGGGCCAATCGACGAGCTATCTTCCAAAGTCAAATCCATGCCCGAGATAATGGCTAAGTCCAAGAAAACCGCAAGTAAAACCGTTGGAGAAAACGACAACAACGGCGACGTCAACAATGTTGCTAACAACGAAGCTACACCTCTTACTAACCGCTTCGAGGTTGGTCAAAATTCCATAACCGGAGCTGGAGTAACAAGGGCCGAGCTAGATGTCGTTGTCGCTAATCTACACCAACGGATGGAAGCTTCCAGTAAAGCCTTGTTGGATGCTAACAAAACTCTTGTGCATGCTAATCAAACTTTGATGGATAAAGTGAGCGCTCTCCTAAACGCTCAAGCCAATCCCGCTCCTCCTCAAAAGGCTCATGTCAACCTTGAGGGAAACACAAGTTCATCAACTTCCGATCATTATTGCAATGATAACATTGAAGGGTTCAACGGAGCCGACATTCATGCTTCCAAGCTGAAAGCCAAAAGCGCTTCCAATCGAGATGCCAGGCGAGTCGCAAGTCCTGAAAGGGGAGCACCTTCCCTTGCTGAAGGAAAAGGACCCATACACTCTAATCGCGATCGAGCATCCGGAAAGGAAATCGAGGTTCGCTCTCCCAAGCGACACTACTCAAAAGGGGACATCGAGGACGTGGTGAAGCGGATGATGAAAGACGGCCTAACCCGCAAAGATAGCGAAAGGGAATGGGATTTTTCTCCGAGTAGAAACCCATTCACCAGGAGAATTCGCAAAGCTGAGCTTCCGAAGAAGTTCGCACATCCCACCTTGCCTCCATACGATGGGACTGCTGATCCAAATCACTTCCTATACAGATATGAGTGGCACATGAATGTGGCTAAAGCGACGGATGAGATTAAGTGCTTGTGCTTCCCGCTCTATCTAGAAAGCGTCGCATCACTATGGTTTACAAGGCTCCCGCCCAAATCCATCGATCGCTTTGATGATTTGACTCATAAGTTCAAAGAGCATTTCAGGTTGCAGGCCACAAAAGCTAAGGATGTCATCTCCCTCACATCAATGAAGCAGAATCCTGGAGAGTCAGTTAAAGCTTTCCTCAAGAGGTTCAATACCGCTTTAACTGAAGTAGGGAATCCTGACCCCCGCATGATCTTAGCATCTCTAATCGGCGCTATAGACAAGAATAGCGAATTCGGTCGATGGATCAAAATGAAGGAGCCGAACACGCTGGAAAAGTTCCAGAAGAAAGCCGAGGAGTATATGAGAGTGGGAGATCATCCTGTGCTTCATCAGACTGTTGATCCTCCCAAAAGCGCTGACACCCAGCTTGATCAGCACGATATCCAGGGGCAGAAACGAGCCAATGATGGGAAAAACAGCAAGGCAAACAAGAAGTTTCACTTCTACAACCCATCAGAACTCACTCCTCTGAATGATACCATAGAAAACATTTTCCTTGCCACCAAGGATACCGAGCACTATCCGGAGCCACCAAAGTTCAAGGTTACACAGAAAACTCTGGACTCTGGAAAGTACTGTCGACTCCACAAGCTGCCGGGTCATGATACAAATGAATGCAGAATTCTCCAAAGCATAATTGAGGAAATGATTCAGAATGGCAAACTACAACAGTACATCAAGAATCTATAATCCTCAAACGCCGCTCAGACTCCTCAGGGGCAGGGCTCTCTCTTGGTTCAACCCAATAACAGGCCAATCATCAACTGTGGGCTGATGGGAATCTCATTTCAACAACTCGAAATAAGCGATCATCATCGCCTTTCCTTACTTACTGCTTTGTTACTTGCTTTACTTTACATCTTGCTTTCTGTTACATTCAGAACTTCTTGTAAAAAACTTGTAATATTGCATAAGGATTGTACTGAACAATATCTCTATGGATAAAGTCCTGCATACTTGTGTGAATCTCTTACTTACAAGATCTTCGTTAATTCAAGACTTGCTAAAAGACGATTCTCTATTACAGGTTATAGGACAAATGCTCGCTTCCTCGAAACCCGATGCACTATGGCGAACTCCACAACACTTATTCAAGCATGGGATGCACAAAGTGTCAACACATCTAAGTGCGATCATAAAAACACCGTCTTGAAGGGTGGTTAGAAGGGATGGCCAAAGATGAGATGGTGGAGAGGTCAACAAGCATATCTAAAATCAACGCCGCAGGTTGTAAGTTCCAAGGGGCAACTTGCGCTCAATCATGAACACTTGCCATGATCAAGTGCTTCCAGTACAAGGCGAATGTTCGCTCCATGGAATGACGCAAACCCTGCAAATCCCAAAAGAGCACGACTTCTCAATCCGGTTGCAATTGCTTATCACAACTTAGCACATCCAACACGACTGTTAAAGTCTACCTCATGGGTTCCAAGCTTCACAAAAAAAGGGCAGATCCCTGACAGCTTGATTAAGTCCCTGTCTCCTGATGTGGTGCAATTCACAAGCATGGATCACCCGATACATCAAGAGGGCTCACCAGGTCGAGGACCCATAGCGGAACAGCCGACTTCATAAGTCGCAGCTTCCTTAGCGAGGTCCCGCAAGCGTTGACCACACGATACATCGAGGTGACTCACTAAGTTGAACAACCCATGAAGGAACAAGTGACTACTTATGGCCCAGATTCCTAAATCGAGATCGTTTGCCATGCCAAAGCATCCAGTAAAGGAACTGGCGTCTGTCCCACGGATTCAAATAAAAGACCTCCCATGCGGGGGCACAAAAAAGTCTAGCCTCTCTTCGTGAGAGCAACGGCGAAAGACCTCCCCATGCGGGGGCATAAAAAAGTCTAGCCCCTCTTCGTGAGAGCAACGGCGAAAGACCTCCCCATGCGGGGGCATAAAAAAGTCTAGCCCCTCTTCATGAGAGCAACGGCGAAAGACCTCCCCATGCGGGGGCATAAAAAAGTCTAGTCCCTCTTCGTGAGAGCAACGGCGAAAGACCTCCCCATGCGGGGGCATAAAAAAGTCTAGCCCCTCTTCGTGAGGGCAACGACGAAAGTCCTCGCCATGCGGGGGCATCAAATCCCAAGTCCTCCTCTAGCGGGGGCATCCAACATAAAGTCCTCCCCTAGCGGAGGCATCAAATCCCAAGTCCTCCCCTAGCGGGGGCATCCAACATAAAGTCCTCCCCTAGCAGGGGGCATCAAACCCAAAGTCCTCCCCTGGCGGGGGCACCTTACATAAGACCTTTTCAAGCAAAGGCAGAAAGATACAATGACTTCTCCAAGTAGAAGTCCCCAAATTAATTGATCAAATTCAAAATTCTGATCCATCCAACGGCCACAATCGCCTTGGCATCAAAAGCACAAAGCAGAGTATTGATCCGATCAGGTACACGTCTCATAAAACGTAAACCGGCATATGAGATCACGTAATTCATAGCAAAGGCGTAACTTGAAATCTGCAATTCAGAACTCAAGTGCCATTATGAATTCAAACTCGAATACCATGTCTATGCAAACAACGTTTGACAAATCACAACTGTTAAATAAAGCAGTTCTGCGTAGATATGACATTCAATTTATTGTACATCATTCATTAATGATTAACTAACCTGTTATTGATGTGGACGATCAATAACAACGTATAAGTCCAAAATCGTGCAAGTGCTTGTTTTCATTACAGAATAAGTGCTACGGAACATATAAGTCCAGTCAACAAGTTCAAAACTTGGAACATCTGGAATCAGCGAGTCAAAGCAGGATTTGCCACAGCAAACAAAATGCTACGACTGAATCTCAATGCAAAACATGTTCATTTCGAAGCTCGCATTTCTCGCAAGCAAAAAATACAAGCTTCGAGGGGCAAATGTTAACTGCCATAAAACTCACTTGAGCATTTTGTCAAACAGTACAAGCTCACCAACCTGGTCGGTCTTGTGAGGAGCATCCACCTGGTCGGTCTTCTCCTCTTCAAGATCTGGTCGGTCTTCTCCTCTTCGAGATCTGGTCGGTCTTCTCCTCTTCGAGATCTGGTCGGTCTTGGAAGCAAGCTGAGGGTCGGTCCAAGCTCCAGATCTGGTCAGTCATAAAATCAAGCCTGCTCGGTTGTAACTGGAGAAGGCGGATGCTCCGCTTTGTATTATCCTGATCGGTCATATAAGTGAAGAGCTGGTCAGTCGTACTAAAAGAGCGGTGGCATGTTTGTGATATTTGTAGAGCTGGTCGGTCCGCACTCTTCACTGCTGATCGCTCCAATCTTTGGTCGGTTCCATATGACAACCAAGTCCCAACCATGCGCCAACTAATTGCCAACCTAGCGCCAACTTTACACTTTAAATTACAAGTATGCCACTACCCCTTATCTCCAACTATAAATACCCCTCATAATTCACATGAAAAGGGGGGGGGGGACTTTCCGGGAACGACAAAGAGGTGCAGTCAAATAGCTTTTTGGATTTCTCCAAACATTTCAACATCTCTTCTTCACAATTCATTGAAGATCTAGCAAGCTTTCTCATGGCTTCTATGGAAGGATTAACATAATCTCTTCAAGCTCTCTACCATTCTTATGTGGATTCAAAGGCAAATGCATGTAAAAGGAGCTTTTATGAATGTATAAAGGAGCAAATGTTGTAAATCTCATGGTGATTAATGGAATGCTATCTTCAAAGTGGACGTAGGTCACGTTTGACCGAACCACTCTAAAAATTGTGTGTTCTTCTCTCTTATTGCTTTGTTTTTGCGAATTGCGGTCTCACATTTCTTCATACATGCTTTTCATGGTGTCTCTCCCCTAATTTGGAAACGTGCTTTCTTAGCACCTTGCCACTGAACGGGCGACGCACTCTTTAAAGCATCGTATTTAGTGTTTGGTCATTTTTTGATTAAAACAGTGAATTATTCTCATCTTTTGATAATTTTTTTTTTTTTTTTCAGTCATTTTCCGATCTTCGTTGTTTCTGATTTTAAATTTTAAATGGACACTTCAGTGGTCATTCATATCAAGTATAAAACTAGGCATAACATACTTGCATAAATTACGAATTGAGGTATTTTAGGTTCTTCCACTTTCCACAACGCTTTTCTAAACCCCTTCTTCCCATTTTTTCCTAAATCACCATATCTTTTTCCATTCCCTTTGACTGCAAATACCCAGTATACTGGCTGAATCTGCTAATATGATCCTCTTGCATGTTTTCTTTATACATAATCCATTATGATTGCTTCAAAAACATTTCTTTCTTTATACCTCTTATACTCTGCCGTAACCTCTTTTCACATAAGGTTTAAATAAATTAATTCTTCTTTTCATTATATATTCACAAATCGTTGTATTTTATCCACCATACAATGGATCTAATAGTCATTTGACAATGACTTTTCATTGACAATACATGACAAAGGATAACCTGCATAGTGGTAGCGAATTTCATAAGAAGGTTGGTCATGATTAAAACCTGCAAGGGAAGATGAGAAAATGAGCTTCTTGAACGAAGCTGAAAGTGAACAAGATTAATCATATCGTCGGTTTACGATCTCTTCCTAGCACATGTATCACAACATTTTTCAATTTTTTTTTTTTTTTTCATTTTTCAAACACAATATATTCAAGGGCGTAAATCTATGTATAACGGAAGTAACATATGTCTTATCAGCTTTTAACTCATGATATTGTTACATTGTTTCTATAAGCCATGAAAGTAATTTCCATCCTTTTTGGTTCTCAAGTGAATTGACTGCATATATAAAGAGGGCTCTTAAGTGAATTGACTGCGTATATTCTATAGGAACACATTGTTATATTGGGATAATGCTGGCAACTAAATATAATAGGCTATTTGCAGACATTTCGTTACATAATACACCAACTGGTTTGTTACATACTTCTAATATAAATACATTTTTTTAAAATCTTTATCTAACATGTAGAATAGGGTTTTACATAGAGGCAATTTTGGATCATTTTACGATTTGTGCATGTCATCCTTGTGCAGCGTTCTTGTATCAGTCCCATTTTAACTAATGTTCCCTTATGACATGAAAAGGGGAAAAAAATGAATAAAGAAGAAATAAAAGCAAGAATGCAGCTAGATTCTAATTTTTCCATTTTGCTTTTCCGCAAATACACACACCCACACATGCATGCACAACACACACATAATTAGTTTTCCATATGTAAATCAGTTGGGAAAAGATAATTTAATCTTAGTAGATTCGGCAATATGATAAATTATTTTTAGTTTAATTTTTGGTATATTATTCAAGTTAGAACCATTAGTTGTTGAATAGGTCATGAAATCATTCAGCTCTAGCAAAATACTTGGTTACTTTCAGCTAACCTGATTTTTTGAATTTTCTTAATTATGGTGCGTAAATTTTCACAGCATGACATTTGAGGGTTGCAAACTTCTTGTCACTTCATCAAAGAATTGGTTTTAGAGTTCTATTAAATGGAGGTCTGAGTTCATCATGTAAGGAATGAAACTTCTCTGAAGCAGTAAGTTAATTTCTTGGTTGGTTAGCATATGTGATGTAATCAAAATTTAGGTACTATTTTATCTTTCAGTATTTTCCTTCTCATATTTCGGATGTTAATACCAAGGCTGTGGTGTTTTCTTTAAGTGAATATGATTATATCGTTTTTTATTTTTTCTAATCTACTGCATGATGTCAAAAATGTAATAATAGGTTATTTATAGAACCAATTAAGTATGCTTTATTAATTTTCCATACAGATAAGCATGTCTACAAAATTTCATTTCTTTAACTATTCTTCCTCTCTTTTTTATATGCTTACTTTTGTTATTCTGTTTATGCTCCTTCAGATTGAAGTCCTTGCATTTCCATTCTTTTCTCTAATGGAACCATTAATGGAGCTGATAATGGGAACAAGCTCATTTAGTTTCTTTCCTTTGTAAATATGAAGTTACCATGTAATGGAGAAAACAATATTTTTTATCGGTTGATTTTATTTAGAGTACAATCAGAGGATGATAATACTTATGTTTGATTTTAAGTCAGATCTATAGTGATGGATATAGTAGTGTTGCTTTATGAATGTAAGGTTCATTGATGGGTTGGATTGCTGCATAAGTTTTCATACTCAAAGCTAATAAGACAGTGGGTGCAGGTGAGTCAAGAAGAACGAGCATGAATATGTGCAGTTCAACATTAGCATATGCATATAAAGGAAAATCTACGATAATTGTTTTTATGTTTAAGTCCAGAGGATATATCTTTGCATAGGTGAATGCAAAGGGAAAAATATATACAATGTATGAGATAGGTATAAGTGGAGGCACATAACATTGTACAAGCATGAAAAATGCATACAAATAAATGAGTATTCAAGGGGAACGCATATACATGAATTAAAGATAAAATATATTCAAAGGGGAAAGGTGCCATCTAAATTAATTACAAGCAATGACCCAAACCGTTTTTTTTTGTGGAAGACGTCAATTTTTGTAGGTAATAAATCTCAGGGGGCTTGGATGCAATGACACATTTTTTTTGTGATTGCTATGGAGTAGTTGATGAGCAGTGGCAATTAAGTGAACATGCAAAGATTGTTTTCTTAGTATGGTCTGTACTTTTGGAACATTTAAAAAAAAAAAGTTTTTAACATGCATTGACTCATTTTAATGCATAAATACAAGAAATGTTTTATAGTAAATGACTTATATCATGCGCACGAGATGTGGTATATGCTTCAACAAACGACAACAGGGTAAAATTTTAACGTGAGATAGACTATATATTTTAACATGTGAACTTATGTAAAATGTTTACGTACGATGCATTAGCCTGTAGTTTTAAAAAGCAAAGGATGACAATATTATGACATTTTAAAGGTTTTCACTTTAACTTGGGGTTATGTTTTATTTAAACAAAAAGAAATGAGTTTTCACAACATTTTTTAGGGTTTCAAAGGCAAGGAAAAAAATTAGCCCATTTCCAAAAGTTCTTTTAAGAAAGAAGCTATTAAGTAGGAAATGTGTTTTTTGTATAAAATTGGCGATCGTATTGAACATGTATTTAATTGAATGATGGTGTATTTTATGATTGTTTTTATATATTGCTTGATTATTATTGCATATATTGAACAATCGACATTCTTGGTTACACATATTATATGGTATATATATTCCAACATTCTGGCTTTCGACATTTGAAGACTATAACTATGGGGGTTAGCGAGGAAGATGATATCATGAGAGATTTGATCTCTGTGAGAGGGGAAAATATTTTTTACATATTAATATGGTAGTTGATTACTCTTTGATAGAATATGATGCATGTTTTCCAAATTCCAATCTCAAAGAAGTGTTAATTAGTTTTTTGCATTTATTCATATATTAAAATAACAGTTGATTATCTTCTTTGCTTCATTCTATTTTTCATAAAAGAAACTATTGTCATTAACATGTCAACATGAGGTGATATGCGTACTTCACATTCGTGTTGTAAGATCAAAAAGACCTTACAAACGTGATTTTTAATACCAGTTCATCTATACAGTCTACACACATGCATCACATGTGCCTAAATACTTATGTATCTATAGACACACACACAACACACACGCTATATTTGCATTACAAAAGGTTGTTTGTTCAGTTTCACTAATACACATAACAAGTACTGGTAATTTCTAGGCCTAATTATATGAGTTTGACTTACATCTTATACACACTGTAATTGATAACATTTTAGAGATTATGCTCAGGAAGGACTTACATCTCATACTACATGCATTACACATACAATGTTCAATTAACATAAATATTGCTTTCACTCTTTTTTTACTATCTTCCAATGGATATACATTTATATGTAGACTATTTAATGTCTACGTATATGTTCTTAATTTTAATTATTACTACCTTTCCAGTTCAGTTTGCAAATTATCTAATTGCCGACAAGTTAAAATTCTTCTTATTTATGCTATTTTGGTACTTTGCAATAACTAATGTAATCTTTTTCTCTAAGCATTTGTTTTTTATTGTCAAGTTATACAGTCATCAGTTGACATAGTTTAACTACGACATGTTTTGAAATTTTCGGCTTGAGATATATGTTGTGCATATTGTGGTTGCCTGTACTTGCTTCATTTTTATATATAGGATAATCAATCATGCATATAAATCTACAAAAGAAAAACAATATGACCTATAAATTTGGAATTTATGAAGGATCATGAGCCTAATCAGTACAATCACTCTACTGTTGTTTTGTTTAAATATCAAATTTGCATTGTATTTTCTTTGGATAACAGTGCCGACAATGAAGAAGTTGGAGTCCTTATTTAATCATGACTAGAAAACAATAGATTTGCATTTGATTTAAATTAGTTTGCTTTTCCAATAATACAGTTATTCATATGTACGAATGACTTGGAGATGGAATGACATAGTTATGCATGTGCTTGCTCAACTCTTACCGTCAAACCTATGTATATAATCATATTGTTTACTGTCTATAATAACACACTACTGTAAAGTCCAATATTTAACAAGCGAAAAAAGGCTGTTCTACTTTAGCTTCAAAACACCCATATGAAATTCCACTGAATAAGCTAAATGTAATAAGTAAATTAAAGATCACAAGTGAATTATACTTGGGTACGATAAGTTAAAGGTGTTACGTTACATAGAGTGGGTATGTGCGTGCGCACACAAGCACATTGAATATGATGTTGTTCACTAAAACTTCATTGCAATGAATGGTAATACAACACAAGTAACTAATATTAAATATATTTACTCACATGACATTCTCAACTATGACCCGTGTGCGAAGCACGGGTTCCAATCTAGTATATTTTGATTTTCAAATAGTTCTAAATTTTAAAACTAGATTTCAAAACATCTTTATTCAGACGGAAGGAGGATTAAAATCGATCATCCGTATAAATTCACAACTACAGTGAGTGCAATCAAAAATCAACCAAATAAATCAACCATATAGACATGTATGAATTCGTCCATCGAAATCACAACGTTAAATAGACATTTCATCTGTGCACAAAGCGTTACGATTAATAACGCTTATATCCGTGTACTGTGTGATTTCTAAGTACATAATCATCCATATAAACATCCATGCTCAATCAATTATCAGATTTTAATTATCCAATAACTACTAATTTAAATAAATAATTAAATTAGATTTTCTCACCAAATGCTCTCCACAAAGGCCTTCCCACTCTGTTCCGCATCGCCGTCTTCGCTCTTCTCGCATGCAAGCATCCCCAAACAGCAAGTACTCAATCCACGACACCCCAATCAAAGCATGCAACATGATTCTAACCGCAAAGATTCAGTCATCGTCTCCCCTTTATAATTAAATATATTTAGAGTGATTATGATTTCAACTTATATCTGAAACTAACTATAGCTTGAAACTGGAAGGGATATCACGTCTTGGATCTCAGGTGATTAATAGAGTATTGATCGGTGAGATATGTTGTGTAATGACATGGGTGAAAGACAAGTGGTAGCTGAGGAGAGGAGAATTAGCGATGGGACTCGGAGCTCGACAGGATATGGCGTAGGTCATGCCGGAGGTGTTCGGTGCGGTCGATGCAGGCTGACGCGGGTGTCCAGATATAGGCGGTGGAGGCTAGAACAGTGTCGGTTTGGCGTGTTTAGTGGAGTGAGTTTCCAAGGGATGGTGGTGCAGGTCAGAGGAGAGAGTGCGTACTGTTAAGGGGAAAAGGAATTGGCGAGATACTGAGAAATGAGGTCTTGCGAGTTGCGATGGGGAAGGCTGAAGACCAAAGGGTGGACGTGACTTTAATGGGGACGTAGGCCATTACTATGAAGCAACTCGAGGCTGGAGAATTTGCATAAGAATATGGTTCACTGCCTATCAGTTTTTCTGGCGTCCGCCTCTTCTTTTAGTTTTCAATTTGATTTGATTTTTTTCTCTTTTTCTTTTTCCAAACGAAAGCTGAGTAGTTTGCTGAGCTTTATGCGGTGGAAGATTTAGAACAAGGTGGAGCGGACTGGTGGAGATGGTGGTGTTTGAGGAGGTGACGGCGTTGGTGCCATGCATGAGTACACGGTGAAGGAGGGGATGTGGTTTTGGAGAAGAAGTGCAACACGCTGGTGAAGAGGAGGCTAACAGGAGAGGTTGCGGGGTGACAAGCGAACGGACGCGTTGGTGGCAGGAGTGGAAAGGGTGGTGAAAGCTTTTAACATGCGGTGAAAATGGAAGCCGAGGCATGCTGTGATGCGGAGGAGAGAAGCGTAGTGTAGACTGTTTTGATTTGAATTGATTTTTTTTTTTTTTTTTTTGTTTGTGTTCTTTTCATAAACTAAAAATAAATAAAAACTTCGTTGAACAAGCCTGCAAGAACACGTGGCACAACAATTTGGACAAATGTCCATCTACACATGTCCTGGCTTCAACACGTTTCGTTGGTTTTTTTTTTTTTTTTTTTTTTTTTCTATTAAGACTTTGTGCGTGATGATCTCATGATAAGTTTTCCAAATGTCTGAATCCTTGAAAAGGTGGATCGCATGCATCATGAGTATTTGTTTAGAGTATTATTAGTTTAGTCGTACCATAAGTAAAGCGAGCGAACACAAAAGCAATTGGTTGGAGTGTACAAATCTGTTTAGCTTACGGACGGTAATGAAATTACGGCCATATACAATAATGTATACAGATCTTAAAATAAAATAAAATCAGTTATCTATTTTAAAATTAAATTTTAGATTATGACCGTTTTCTATCAACTGAATTGACCATTTGTCTAACGACAACTGTTCATCCTCAAAACGAGCATTGTTTTAACTAAATCAATTTCAAATCATTTTCTTTCTTAAAATTAAGCAAAACTATTTTATCATTAAATACTTAATCACTCTTTAATTAATTTCTTTTCAAACTCATATTGATAAAACAAGTTGAATGTAAAAGAATATAAAATCAATATTTGTATATAAATTCTTATTAATTTCCATTTATATTTAGAGAACACAAGTTATATTATAGAGATTCCATTTAAACTTGGTAAAAATCATGGGTTGTTACAAGGCCCTAGAAACTTTAGTGGCCAGTTCAATCCCAATTTCAAACCCTATAATTTCGAAATATAATTCGAATTAGACCTGGCCCCATAACGAAAATCAAAGTGGAACACGAGATCTTTATTTTGATACGGCTATGATGGGTTTTAACGTTCTAGATTGTGGGAATTTCCAGCACCAATGTGCCGCGTTTGAACTCAAATCATGAGCAGGTGGGCCCCTCGAGTTCGAGACGGTGTCCAGGCGATGGAGGAGGGGACCGAGGCGCTTGCGGTGGTGCATGCTGATGGGGGTCCAACGCAATATACAGGTGGCGGGGAGGGGGGGAACCCTAATCAACGATGATGGGTTTTGGCATCACAGAAAGGATTAGCGGGGTACAGAAATGATGAAGAAGGATTTATTTTAATAAAGGTTGATTAAAACTCTTAAGAATATTTAAATTGTTTAATAAATTGTGAAATCTTTAAATCATTATAACTTTGTCGTATGACCTTAGAAAATTGCAAAATCAAATGCGTTGGAATCACAACAGCGAGCACTACACGATGGAACAAACCAAAACTGAAACATAGCTTACTACGAATTTAGGCCAATTCGAAACCTTCGGTGAGAAATTCTATTCTTTTTATTACATAGTTAATTTTTTTAATCATAATTGTTGTATTACTCATACGCCGTAATATTCTGCTTATTGTCATACGTGATTTGATCTGTGTTTGGTGTGTTCTGTAGATCTATAAAAGATTACCGTTTGTGTTAATTAGAGAATTGGATTAAACAAAATTATCATTTCGATCATTAGATTAGTTGAATTCAAATTCACAATTGTTTTAATCAGAAAAAGTTAAACAAAATCATCATGTGATGTTTATTAGATTTGTTGATTCAAAATTAACAATTGTGTTAATTAGAAAAAGTTAAACAAAATCATCATGTTGTGTTTATTAGATGTGTTGGTTCAAAATTAACATTTGAGTTAATTAGAAATAGTTAAACAAAATTTATCATTTTGTTTAGTAGATTTATTAGGAAAAATTATAAACATTTTGTCAATTATAAAGGGTTGAAACAAAATATAAAATTGTCATTTTTGATTAATTAGAATTGACAAAATATAAATTGTCATTTTTGTTTAATTAGAATTGACAAGATATAAAATTATCGTTTTTGTTTAATTAGAATTGACAAAATATAAATTGTCATTTTTGTTTAATTAGAATTGACAAAATATAATTGTCATTTTTGTTTAATTAGAATTGACATTTTTGTTTAATTAGAATTGACAAAATATAAATTATCATTTTTGTTTAATTAGAATTGACAAAATATTATTGTCATTTTTGTTTAATTAGAATTGACAAAATATAAATGTCATTTGTGTTTAATTAGAATTAACAGAATATAAAATATCATCTTTATTTAAAATGCATACATTAGAATTTGTATGCAAGATAAAATATCATTTTTATTTAAAATGCATACATTAGAATTAGAATTAGAATTTGTATGCAAGATAAAATATCATCTATCGATTACTCATACTGGAAAGCAGAAACCAAAACGTTTAGCATGTGACATCTGTCCTCTTTAAACCCACGCCTTCTTCCTTTTTGTCACTCACAAACCGTTCGCTCTCTCGCAATCTACAACCGGACCAGTTACCCTCTTCTCCCCCAACGTTCCCTTCTTCCACACTTGATGTCTCGCCCTTCTGTCCTCCTACAAGCATCGCTTTTTCAGTGCTGATAAACTACCTTGACGGCCACATCTCTTCCGTACGGTTTGCTATCCAAGCATTCCCTTCTTCCACAACCTATTTTCCCTCTTTAATCCCGGTCCAAATTAACGTTGTTATCAGCACTACTGTTCCACCTTCTCCTATAAACGCCAGCACTACTGTTCCACCTTCTCCTATAAACGCCTTCCACTTCCTCTAATTCCTGTCCTTAAATAAACTTACCGATTTATTTTCGTTTTTCCTGGTTTCCCCAATTTCGATTCAGCAACTCCTCAACCGGCGGTAAAAACTGATATCAACTGCTTATTTCCCAGAGACGAAAGATAGATTTTACAGGTGTGTTCTATTTTTGTACACATTAACTTTCCTGTTTTGGTAATCACCATCTATATGTTCGTTCTACATTGCAGATGGGAAGAATCGTGTAATAGTTAGAGGTTTCTCAGGTCAACTCCTCAAATTCTTTTATCCATTTTGTTTTTGGTGAATTAATTTGCTCTTATTCATTACCGGCTAATCTTTCAAACAAAATTCATAGCATGCGATGCTATTTAGCAAACCATTATTTCCTTACAGAGTAGTAATTGGTTTATGTATACACCTTTAAGTAATTATTGCCTTACACAGAACAATGTTTAATTTATATAATAGTTCTGTTTGCTAACCTATGCCAATGATCGAATTTGTTGTTATACTTGAAAATCCATTTAATTCATTTCAAACATATGAATTTCATTCACTTTGCATCCCCCTATAGTTCAAATGTTGATATCTCAGATATATAACCAAATGTGTTTGTTGAATAAATTCTTTTGTTTTCACAACCATTTTTATTATACTACCAAATTTGAACCATATCACTTTAGTTGTGGTTTAATTATGCAAGCCTCTGTTTATGATATAATGTCAAGTTCGGTAGGCGAAGTTTATAAATTCAAATTTTTGACAAATTATGTGCCCTAATTTACTTAGCACTCCCTTAAAATTTATCTGTTTTTTTACAACCGTTCTCGCATAGAGGTTAATGGACTATGAAGATGTGTTATATTGCAAAATCATTTAATTGAGACTAGTAATTAACTTTTGCAGGTGAAAATTCCTGTTGTAATACTATTGTATAGAGCTTTACATACAACCAAGAAGATTAACATTTCTCCAATATTTCTCAAATGATGTCGTATGTGGATGAACTTTTATCTATTTTTTTTTACAAGTGAGCAATCTTCACTCTGTGATTTGTTTGTTAGATAATATCGCTTTAAATGTTATTTATTATATTTTACTATGAGTATACAAGTTCAAATAATTGTCTTAAATGTAGTTGTAATTCTTACAGCTTGCGCAACTGCTTTTATAATAATAATAATAATAATAATAATAATAATAATAATAATAATAATAATAAATATGTATTCTTCTGCCTTTTTATATACAAGTTCTTAGATGGTACAAATATTAGTTATTTCAAGTTTTGTTATTGTTTTAGGATTTATGGGGAATATCTCTACATTATCTCATTCATGTTTATTTAAGAGAAAACAAGGAAAGTAGGTCAATAGCATATGTGATTTACATTCAGTTTCTAGCCGAGAACCAATCTTATGTAAACAAGTAAAATTTTAGTATATGATTCCACTTCGTTCAGAATGGTATGCTTCAATGTGAGACGTGGAGAGGTATTTAGATTGGATTTTGTAATAAATAATGTACAATCTTATCACTCTTAATCTTAGGAATGGTGATAGAAATTACTTTCCTAAGAAATACTTATGTTACAAGCTACTACTAAACAAAAAAACCCATATACCCTTCTTTTTATGGTGGTGACTCATGTTATTAAAAAGCAAGTCCCTTTTTCAATAATTCGGTCATGTGTTTTTGGACATTTAACCATATTCCACATTTTAACATTTACAACATATCCCTTATAATTATGCATTCTGTGTGATAGGTTTTTTTTTCAATTTAAAAACTCTCTTACTTTAACCAATATATATTCAGTTTGGAACAACGTTGGGCAAGGTCGTGCCGTTTTTGAAGAACGTGCTTCAGTTGGACTTGTGAGCAATGACTAATCAAGTAAGAACACTATCTTTTAAAGAACAAGAACAGAAAAGCAAGATGCTTAATATTTTTACTTTCTCACTCCATATTGGCAAAAAGACAGTTTTACTTTTATTTTTTGTGCAGTTTATATAGCCTGTTACTCATGTTATATGTAAGTAGTATGCCTTTGAATAATATGTCTGGTAAGTTTAATTCAGGTATTGTTTAATCTATTGCTTAAATAGGAAAGCAGAAACCAACATTGTTGTTATCTGCCACCTCTCCTTGCATAATAACTACCAACTCTTCTCTTACCCAAACATGTTTTCAATAGTCGGTTAGTCAAAATTTATAATTTCCTTTTTCCTAAATCACTCTCGCCTCCTAAGCCTCTCAGTATAACTGATTTCTCCTTCTTCTTAAACAATCAAAGAGATATAGGCTTTGACTCAATTATTCAGTTGTTCATCATTCATTTAATTTTCGAAGCCCTCATTAAACGATAATCTTTTTCTTTGAGTTTCTCATATCCTTTTCCAAGCCTTCAACACTAAAAACATTAATCCATCTACTTCTCATTTAGCACTTTTCCGGATAAGCCCGAAACATTCACTCATGAAATGTTCGATCCTCCATTCATAACACAGTAAACTTCCAATATGTACTGTTGGTGATTCACTTGAAGAAAGAGGGCTTGTGATATTGCGTTGATTGTCAGGCTTCTTAAATTTCAGGTATGACAATTGACATTTTTCGTTTGTCGTTTTAGGTTTTCATACGTTTTAATTTAAGTTTTTTAGGGGCAAGTGTTTAATTGATTGTTGTTATGCATATGCAGATTAAATCCCTCTTCAAAATCTGCTACATGAATGGATATGCTAAACATATGCCGTCAGGTCACGTCGCCCAGGTGAGTTCTTATTCTATGGTCATTTTACCTATTTTTATTTTGTCGAAGCTTCATATGTATGATTTGCTTTTCTGATAAAAAATTATTGATATAGTTTATAATAAGGGTTGTTTGAAGTTCTTTTGTTGCATGATCAATTTTACAAAATATCATGTACTTTCCATTTATGCTACATTTGATGGTTATTTCTAACATATTCCAATAAAAACTACTAAACACTTATGTGGAATAATAAATTATTATTTATTGACATATGATTCATGCACTATTGTGCAATATTTATATTTGTACAGACTACTGGGTCAACTATAACACACACCCATTTATTTTTTAGTAGGCCAGTTTCGAAATAAAATTACTCAAACATGCCACTTTTTAATGTTATTACGAAATAAGCTTCCTTTTGCCAACCCAGTGTTTATATAATTCTCAAGAAGATTTTTCAAACGGCACCCAACGGTGGTTTCTCAAAATTCACCTTAAGGTCGCATTTGTTAATAATAAGAGGGTGTTATTTTTGATATATACTTTTAGTTTTTTGGTTGTCATAACACTGCAACAATGTTATTGCCTTTTAATTGATCCAATTAGTTGCTTCCACAAATTTTGCTGAAACTGTCACACGAGATAATTTAATATTAACTTCTACAATAAATTCAACTTGAATGCATGTTGTATTTGGTAAATATAATATAATTGTTGTAAGCTTTATATATGGTTAAGTGTATGAATTCACAAGGTAGACTTATAATAATTGTTTAACTATTGTTATTTCTTTTATTACATTACGTTACATTCACACATATTACTACATGGTTTAGTTGATTTTTGTTGGTTCCATATATTTGTTCCTACAAGACCATTAATTTGTCTAAATAACTACTTAGAACATTCAAGAAAATATTACCATTATAATTTCAGCATAAAGTTTTAATCATTGGTAGCTATTTAATTACTGACCTGAAGCATGTTGTTCATGCCATTTATTGGCATTCTAATTTTATATTAATCTCAAACGTTATAAAGAATAAATTATATTTCATATCTTAATTGTGTTATTTTTCCGTACTTAGTACTTATATCTTTCATTTCTTTATGGTCATTCTAATTCTTTTCCGGTATGGTTACTAGTTAAAAAAATCATTCACAACTTAATTCATTTTATGTATTATAAGTTAGAAAGTTATTGATATGTATTCAATATACAGTGACAAACATTCATGCACTAGTACTCTGAAGACTATCATTTTAATTTATGTTATTCCATATGTTAGAGAACTATGCAATTAGCAGAGTTACTCTTCTACTTCACTCCTAATAATTAAGATGTGTGTTATTTTTCTAATATGTCACGGTTTCGTAGCATATTTTAATAATTAGTTAGGACATCATCAAATATATATTTATGTCCAATTTCTCAATGATATTACGGAAAAAATAAGCCAAGCAACCTTATGAGAGTATGAATTCAAAAATCTAAAACATACTTTGTGAAGCTTTAAATTTTTCATGACATTGATCTTATACTATGGTTCATGTATTTCATTCTTTTTAGGTTTCTGCTAGACTCATATGACTGAAATAATTGTTCGATTCTTTATAATGAAGAATACTTATGATTTCTATTTTCTTAAGAGCAAAAATGGTATTTTCATCTCTTACGTGCTCAAAATGATGTGTGTGTGTGTGTTTTTTTTTTTTAACTTTTAGTGGAAGCTATTTATCTTTATCGCTTGACATCTACTTCAATTTCAAAAATGAACTCACCTTACTTTCTATAATAGGATGAAGTCATTGTTAGCAGAACCCATGTATCAATTAAAAGCGTGATTTATTTGCCAAAGGTTTCGGTGATATGGATTCAAACATGGATGAGAACAAATAGACTTTGAATTCAGTTAGGGGTACATGCATGTTAATCTACAGCTATGCCATGAAAAAAATTGTTGTGCTGTATGCCTCATTTTTGCAGGTTCGCATGGTTAACCTGATGGTATTTATTCAAATGGACACATATCTATATTACACACTTAATGGTGAATACACTTTGACTAATATGGTGAGTCGATAAGAAATCTGTTTTATGACACATGATCACTATGAGTAAAGTCTGTGAATAACATTGAACTTTGGAAACTTATCTTCCGTTTATTTCTTTTTATTTATTCTAACCTATGCACTTTGTCTATTTCTCATGTGATTAACATGAAATACGATTAGTTTGGAATTCATGAGACCCTATCTACTGAGTTTATGCTTAAATCATAAACTCCGGAGAACGTTTTATTCGTCTTTCTGATTCTTTGCTCCATTGATACACTATTGATTACCTTCCTAAACTCTTTAGGTAGTGTCTGCCACCATTATTGGATAGTGATACAAGTGCACCTCAACTTGATTACATATTTACTGAAGTGCAGATAAAAAGCAACTTTTTATGTCAGTCACAGAGCAAAAATGTTCTGTTTAAGACAAATTATCGACACGCATTGTATGTTCTGTTTACATATTTGGGTCCAGTATTGCAAATAATTGAGATTGTTTGATAAATCACTAGCAATCCAATTGTAGACATTTTTATATCGTTTAGCTATATTTATTTTTCATTCGGAACAAAGAGTAAATACTGTATTTTGAACGTCAGTATTAAAGTTAGTCTAACTGAATGTGATTAAAAAAAACAACATCAGGCAATTTCAATGATCGATTTTAAAGGTGGCAATAGTATTTTGGACTTGAGTGGAAAACACAAATGAAGTTATCCAGATTATAATATAATATGTCGCAATGTATTATTTTACGAAGGGAAAATAACCACGTTCCCTGGGTTTATACTCAAGACAAAGGGAAGGGATTATCAAAACATGTTTTAAGTTCGTACAGACGACGGAACAAATTTTGTAAACCATAAAAGGTGTGACCTTATACACGAAGCACGCACATGTCAAGGGATGGCCAATATTGTCAAAGTTTTTATGACCTTCTAATTGCACTCTAATTGGAAAATGATGTAGGCTATTTTAGCTGGTCATATGTGAATAAAATTATTAAGTTTATCATTGGGCTTTTCAATTTGTTTATTTTTAGAGCGCTACAAGGATTAGTTTAACAAATCATGTGTTTGTTGAAATTTATACCGAATTTAACAAAATAATAACCAAATTATTTCAGTTTCAAATCATTGAAGAGAAAGAATTCAAAGGAGGATTGTGCCCAAAAGTGCTACTTCCATTATTGAAAACCAAGTCTGGCGGGAATGACTTGGTTGAGAAAGAGTGGATAAATAAAACATTAAGAGATCATGGTGCAATATTACCAAGAGGATTTGATGTTGCATTGGCCGATGATTTTTCAAGAGTGATTCAGGCATTTGGCTAGGATGAATTCTGCTATGAAGGCCCTGCTGATAGGACCAAGCTAGCCAACTGAGTTTACACTGTTAATGTTGTCCCTCTTAATATTACTATTCCATTCCACCATGGAATGTCCCAGGTATCTTATCGCTTTCCTGACTTTGTTGTTTCTTCTATTCCTTTTTTTTTTCATGTTGAGATATACATATACATACATACATATACATACAAACACACACACACACACACACACATATATATATATATATATGTATATGTATGTATGTATGTGTGTATGTATGTATGTACATATACACATACATATATACATATATATATATATATATATATATGTGTGTGTGTGTGTGTGTGTGTGTTGGGGTGTGTGTGTGTGTCTACATATACATACATACACACACACACAAACGTATGTATGTATACAATTACAGGAAAAAATTGCATCGAAAATCATGTTCTTCTGCTTAACTGCACCACCAGAAGGGGGGTAGACTTCGATCATCCCCGGCAATGTAATTGTAGAGAAGCTGGAAGAGAAAAGGCCAGAAGTTACAAAAAAATAAAACAAGATGGCATCATAATAAAACTCAGAACTGGTGTTGCATTTCAAATTGATCTCTCAGATTGTACAAAAGGATCGCTGGTTTGGCAAACCTATTCTCAAAACAGAAGACAGACTTGAAGCGGAAAGAAGGCGTAGCTAATTATTATCTTTATTATTATTATTATTCATATCACATATTGAATAGACTTTGCATAAACAAGAATTGATTTGGTTTGCAGAGCAATGCAGATGATAGAAATGCTCAGTAAACTTCTATGAAGATGGCTCAGCAGATTTCATATTTGGACCTGTAAACCCAATAAGAGAACTCTATGGTAAAAATGTTATGTTTCATAATATTTTACCATGAGTTAATGGATAGTGTTTTCAGAAATAGGTACAAAAACTCCACTTAAAAAATGCATGGTTTTGATCCAAGAATACTGTTAAACAAAAAAGTAGCAAAGATGATTTCTACAGAGGGTAACTTGATGCTCTTAGAAGGATGTCCTCTGTTTCAGTCAGTTTTACAGAATTAGGGTCCTAGCTCATCTTCGGTTGTGCTCAGTCTTCTTAGCTTCTGCCTTCGTTCTGGAATGTAGCATGATCGACTATGTTAATTTTGTTAGGAAATTGTATTTTTTTATAGTGTGTTGGTTATCTGTTGTGCCTTATGCTTTTTTACTTTTCATTAAACGCTATAGAGAAAAAAGTGGTTTGATGTTGGCATTATGTCTGTAATCATAACAAAGTTTTGTTGTTGGACCTGTTTATCTGGCATACTGTTTTATCGTGGCTTGAGAGTTTTTCATTATATATACACACACACACATGATGACTTTGTTGTATAATCCCCTTAAGAAAAAAGCATGTATACTATTTATTTTATGTGAATATTACCAACCCGCTAATTATGTTTTCATAATATCTTAATCCTGATGTGTATGCTTCTGTTTCAGTGATGACTTTCATACTATGATAGTTTATATGATTTGTTTAAACATTTTGTTCTCTGAAATAAAAGTTAAAACACATTCGCAAGAACGGTGATAAGTGTTTATTTTGTAACCAAAAATTCTCCTTACATTAGGAACTACAAACAAAATAATAAATAATTCACAATCTCATTATAACCAAGCGGTTACATGCATTCAACTTCCTAACTTAACAAGCAAATCAGAGTTAAAATATTCACTTCACATGTACTTGACACAAACTCTAATTACACAACGTTAAAGGAGAAAAGTTTAAAAATAATGCACAATTATATACATTGATGAACTCCACAAATTCCCGTATGCGTAGCACGGGCCACGCACTTGCTTTTATTTAAAATGCATACATTAGAATTTGTATGCAAGATAAAATATCATTTTTATTTAAAATGCATACACTAGAATTTGTATGCAAGATAAAATATCATGCATATATTAGAATTTGTATGCAAGATAAGACATCATTTTTATTTAAAATTCATACATTAGAATTTGTATGTAAGATAAGATAACATTTTTATTTAAAATGCATATATTGGAATTTGTATGCAAGATAAACATCATTTTTATTGAAAATGCATACATTAGAATTTCTATGCAAGATAAAATATCATTTTTATTTAAAATGCATATATTAGAATTTGTATGGAAGATAAAACATCATTTTTATTTAAAATGCATACATTAGAATTTGTATGCAAGATACAATATAATTTTTATTTAAAATGCATATATTAGAATCTGTATGCAAGATAAAATATCATTTTTATTTAAAATGCATATATTAGAATTTGTATGCAAGATAAACATCATTTTTATTGAAAATGCATACATTAGAATTTGTATGCAAGATAAAGAATTTTTATTGAAAATGCATACATCAGAATTTGTAAGCAAGATAAAATATCATTTTTATTTAAAATGCACACATCAGAATTTGTAAGCAAGATAAAATATCATTTTTATTTAAAATGCATACATTAGAATTTGTATGCAAGATAAAATATCATTTTTATTGAAAATGCATACAAATAATGATAATAAAAAATATCTTTTTATTTGTCATTAGCAAAAATAGCATGTTAAATAAAATACATAGTTATTTGACATTATGAACTTGTAGATGTGTTGTGCCAATAAAATATTCTATTATTTGGCGTGTTAAAGACGTTAGTTGTAACGACCCGGAAAATCTGAACCAATTTAAAAATTTTAAATTGGCTAAAGTAGTCGATTTTAAATATTTAAAATAAATATTTTAAATAATATCAATGAAAAGTGAGTTTGAATCGATGTTTGAAAATAAATATAATTACTTTGAATTATAAACAAGGCCTGAAATGGCGCGGTAGTTTCAAAATTTGAATTCAAACTTTGACTGACTGTACCGGGTGCAAAACAAAACGGATTTGAGTGAAACCAAAAATATTTAAATCTGTTAGTGAATACCTTTCTAATGAATCTGAAAAATCGAAGTTTCATAGTGGAAAGCAAAAGTTATGGCCAAATGAATTTTCAGAAAGGTCGCTATGAAATTTATATAGCCTGTGAAAATGGCCATTTTGCAAACGACCTCGGAATTCGACGAAACCACTTTTGTTGGATCCGGGATGTGAAGTTATTGCTAGGTTTCAAATTTCATAATTTTTGAAGCTAGTATGTGAGCGTGGTAAAGGAAAACGTATTTCGGTCAATTATAGTTAAATTGGATCGACCAGAATTGGGCCTTTTTGCAAACGTTCTCAGAATTCGACGAAACTAGTTTTGTTGGGACCGTATCGTCAAAACATAGCTAGATTTATTTTTCTGGAATTTTTCGAATCAGTATGTAGCCCCGGGAAATTGAAATGTACGTTCAAATTAAATATTGAATGTTTTATATTTTAATTTGAGGTAAAACTGACTGAAACAGTCGAATGTGTTGTATATAACGGTGTTGTATACACAATTATATGATTTTTGTTTGATGATAACAACCAAATATATTTCTATTATAAATGTGTTTGGTACTATACTGTTATATATATACATCACAGCAATGAATATAATATTTATATTTAAATAAAATACGACTGTACAGAAATTCAAATATTAACACAGTATTTTATTTAAATAGAATATTTTATTTCAATATTCAAACAGTACAACTATTTGTAACTCCACTATTTATACATTCACAGAATATTTGTACTTGTATATAAACA